>OY804592.1:0-425346 GCA_963680895.1 Fragum sueziense
CACATTTTCCTATGAAAATTCTGTAATTTGCATGTCAAAGTACTGCAGTTTTTAAAACCCTTTCCCAAACAAGGGCAGTCCAATTTGAAAGCTGCTGCAGACAACAAAACAAATGTTGTGAAAGATGAAATTTGTGTACAATAGAGCACAGAAAATATTGAGACAAAAGGAGAAACTGCTGGTTATCAGCAGTTTCTTCTTTCGTTTCAATGTTTTCCCAAGCCTTTTCAATTAGGGACGTCAAAACCAGGTCTTGTTTGGGAAAGGGTTAACCTAATTAATATAAATCAAACATAATGAAAATAGACCCCTGTAATAACGTAGAACACCCCCCCCCCCATGCCTGATCGCTTCTCTCCACTTCTCCCCATCTTGGAAAACTTCTCCCTATTTTCAGTCAGAGGAGAAGTCACTTCTCCCCATTTTCAGAGAGTGTGGAGAGCCCTGGAAGACATTCTAAATTTGTTTTTTCAAATGGACGAGACGATTACCAATGAGAATTTAACCCTAACCCTAAATTTCAGCTTTGCCTGACCAGTAGGGGCTTAGATTATTACAGATGTAAAACCCCATATGATATCACTTCATTTTTGAAATACAATCACATTGCTGAATATATTTTACATAAGGCCGGTGCGATTTGGCCGCTTCTTTTTCCAGATGACCACGTCATAGAAGATGTTTGGTCACGTGATAGAAGACGCGTAGAAGTCGGAAGACTAAAAATAAATCGAACATGGCTTGAAAAACGGAAGTGGCTTTTCTATCGAAAAGCTCTTCAAAAAGGAGGAAATTAGAATGGCCAGCTCCAATTCGGTAGACTGGGTACCCTTCCTGATACTACTACGTTGTACTGATAAAGGCACTTCTTTTTTCAAAAGCACAAGATTTGTTCTCGTTTTGATCCCAAAATTAATACAAACTAGCTGTAAACAAGCTATTTTCAGTATTTGAGAAAATCTGTACTTTGTAACTAAAGACGCTCTCATGTTGCCGACCACATGACCTCTTCTGTCTTCCGTCTTCTGCTCAAAAATGGAAGAGCTAGAAGAGCTTCCAGAAATAGAAGAGGCCCGTTAGATTTAGTCGGAAGTGCTTGTCAGTGACTCTTCTGATTTCAGAAGAGGTAAAACGAACAGAATTTATGGTCTTCCTCTTCCGGAAGACCACTTTTGGCCTAAATCGCACGCGGCTATAGTTTTACACCGCTGCGTGATTATAGATTTATGTCATTTAAAGTATGAATCTTTTATTCTGTCATATAAAGTCTATAAACGGTGTGACAACATGCTAAAAGCCAACTTCTGTAGATCATTAGGAATTTAGACCTGGGAATTCTAATGTCCCTTTAACAAAAATATTAATGATTTTCCGAAATTCTGAGTCGCGTGACTATCCACTGTGTTTAACATCTTTACAAATTACAAATACCTGGTATTTGATTTTTAGAAAAAAAAAACTGATTTATAAAACAAAATCTTAATTTCTGAAAAATATGTAAATCATTCCAACACAAAGGATGGAGAATCATAAAGTTCTATGAACTTAACCCTTTCCCAAACGACAAAATTTTTAGGGCGATCCACTTCAAAAGTCACTGCATACGACAAAAAGATGTTGATAAAGGAAATATTTGTGTATGATGCAGCACAGAAAATATTGAGGCAAAAGGAGAAACTGCTGGTTATCAGCAGTTTCTTTTTTTGCTTCAATGTTTTCCCAAGCATTTTCTATTAGGGACATCAAAATCAGGTCTTGTTTGGGAAAGGGTTAAGAGGGAAAAAAGAAATCATCCACAGGGAAAAGCCATAGTTGAAGTCTCCATTTCCTAGAACAAGATTTAAATCCGCTTACGTCCGGAGTCTTGAATTATTGATGAGAAGTACTAAAGTTGTTTTTTCTGTGAAATATTGCGTACCTGGGCCCTAATTAGCTTGTTGATTGACAATAAAATATTCAGAAGCTGACGTTAGCTCTATGTTTGAAGTAGACCCACGGGTAGAAATGACTTATTGATCGGCAATGGGTCTTTAACAATGAATAGGCCAGGGCTGAGTTTTCTAAAATAAGCTTTAATCCTTGGCAAATAAGAGTACAAGACCTTATTTTGACTTCTCTAATTTGGATTTTTTTTTTAAACAAATTGAGAGAAATGAAGAAATTGCTGATGATTAGCAATTTCTCATATTCTCTCAATATTTTCTAGGCTTCACCATTGACATTTTGTACTTTTCAATTTGGCATTAACACTTTTACCATCTGCAATAACTTTCTAAAGGAGAGTCATTTGGGAAGGCCATTGGCTAATGAAAAGTAATTTTCCCTTTGTAAAAACAGTTCAACTGTTAATTTTATAAAGTGTTGAAATATTTATTTTAGCTTCAGTGGCTGGAACCCATGTATTTATTGTTCTGTCAATAGAGTGGAAGACCTGGACCGTAACAATAGGCTTATATTGCCAATATTGTTTGCTCAGGTTTTATCATATTGATTCCTTTGAATTATTTATCAAATATACCTGGGTAGTCAGGTAGGAAAATCAATCGAAACCAATCAATCCTGTCCCAAACGGGACCTGGTTTTAACAGATTGGAGACTAGGCTCCCCAACTAGCACCTTCACGGTGCTCTGTGTTATCAGTCCCACATATCAGTCGGCTCAGTCAAATGGAGCCTAGTCCAGGGACTGTTAATGTCCCTAATTAAAAGGCTTTGGAAAATATTAAGGGAAAAGTAGAAATTGCCGATGATCAGTAATTTCTCATTTTTCCTCAATATTTTCTATGCTACATTACAAAAAAAAAAACATTTTCAACTTTTGATATCAAATATTTTGTTGTTTTCAGCACTTTCCAAATTTAACCATCCTTTAATATTGTCATGTGGGAAAAGGACAAGTCAGAGCAATATTGTTCCTAGTTCTTTTATATTATTCCCTTCCAGAACACTGACAACGTTGACTACCCACAAGAAAAAGGCATTGAAAAAAAATTATGGACCAAAAAATGTAAAAACATGTTCACATGAAATTGTGGTCTGCAACATCTTTGAATTTGGACAAGTCTAAATTTTTGCTGTTTGGTAATAGGTTAAAAGGGTGCCTAAATTTGAATTACACCCAGAGCTCTAGAAATAGGGGATTGTCGACCTTTTGATTGAAAAATATAATTGATTGTTGTGGTTATTTGTTAAAATGGTTCTATCCACATTATAGGGTTTGGATACAAAAAAAATCAGCATTTTTAAAGTGCCATTTTCATATTTCTCTTTATTTCTATACACTAGCCCATATCTTATTGATTACATTTAAAAGGAATTGATTATTGCTTAGGTATTATTCTTTGGTCTTGTTTTTACGGGCATTTTATGATTGGTCTGAAACTTTTTATATCCTCTTACGCTGAAAGATATCTTTTGATGCCTGGTTTTGATGTCAATAATCACCAAAAGTTTAAATTCAATGAGAGAAAAGAAGATATCTTTTGATTTGTCAAATCTGTTGTCAGTTTTTCATTAGAGGCACAATCAAGTAAATTTATTTAATGCTCAAATTATCTTGAATAAAAAGGAAAAAAAGGAGTCTTCCATCTCATTAAAAAAAATGAAATATTAAAATTGAAGTATGAATTGGCATATAAGTTGATAAAAATGAATTGCATTTATTAAAAAAAAAATCATGAAATTAGTTGAATTTTGGCATTGAAATATAATGTCAAATGACAGCAATTTATACATAAAATTAGATTTTTATATTGGGCATAGCCCAATATATTATAACCAGTTTTTCACTCCAGACATCACTCCAGACACTACATTCTAACTCTAACCTGCTGAGCTATGTGTTCAAGCCAAACTACGTTATTTCAAACACCACAGAAACGTCCTTTATCATTCACTATCTTCAACGTTTTACATCTTTTTCACTTCTGCGACAAATAAGGAGGGGGTTAATAATTACATTTTGATGAAATTTTCGCTTAGATTGAATACCTGACAGAATTTTCAGCGTTTTTACAATCTTTTCGGTTGAGTAAAGAGCTTGAAAGCAAAATAGTGTAACTCTAAGATAAATTCCATGTAGTTAAAATATTACTGCTCTGATTTTTTCTATGGTCATTTAGCCTACCAGTGAAAGCACTTGTCAACAGGTGTTTAACTGGGTCACTGGTTAACCTACTACAACTGTGTACCCTTAACCCATTCCCTAGATACAATGTGTGCGCTTTACCCATTCCTATATTCTGACCCCTTTAGGTTCCCATGAAATATATGTGTTTGGAAAACATGGTAGAAAATGAAGAAATGGTTGTGACAAGCAAGTTCATCATTTCCCACAATATTTTCTTCCTAGAAAGACCAAACAATGTAACGATCTATTTGCTTGAAATCGGCGACTGATCAATAGTCAACCCATTACCAAACGGCAAAAATTTGGACTAGTCCAAATTCAAAGAAGATGCAGACGACAATTTTAAGTGCATGAAATTTAAAATGTTTTGGTCTTTTTGGGTAGAAAACATTGTGGGAAATGAAGAAATTTCTTGTCACAAGCAATTTCTTCATTTTCCACAATGTTTTCCCATGGCATTATCTTGTGAGGAGTCAAAAAGAGTCGTTGTGTGGTAATGGGTTAAGGAATCTGCATTCACTCTATCTTTATTGTTTTTTTTTTTCAACTCTTGTGTTGAAGGCTCTTCCAAACGACAATATCTTAGAGTTTTTCAAATGAGAAAGAGTTGCAGACGACGAAACGGGTGACGATAAAGATGAAATCATGTCATGTACAATGAAGCACAGAAAATATTGGGACAAAGGAGAAAATTCCGGTTATCTTTGTATGTTTCATATCATTTGCTTCATAACAATGTCTTGTTTGGAAAAGGACGAATGGTTAGAGGCTAGCCTATAGAGTTTAGACACTGTGATTTTAAAATATTTTGATCAAAGTAAGATCATCATTTTAAATTTGCCGTTTTCTAGAATTTTAACATTTTAACCTCATATACTGTTCTTAGACTGATCATTTGGACCAATGAAAAAGTGCATTCTATTTAAACGAAATATGTTTGCAGATCAGAGATCAGTTAGGCTAAGCCTCTACAATGGGTCCGTACTTGGTATTATTCTGATTAGCTAAGAATAAGAAATAATCCAACATGTTGATTTAATGTAAAATCCGGTAAAGTGTAACATTTTCCTTTTTCCCAAACAGCCTCACATTTTGGATTCACCTCGAGAGTGTACATTCAACTTTTTTATCACCTATGCACATTTGCCTACACATTAATTAACCATTTTCCATACGATGACGCCTTTTTACTCGCATCATAGAAAATGCTTAAAAAACATCGAATAGAGAATGGGGCAATTTTGCAAATCAGCATAATTATTGTCCTTTTGTCACAATATCATTTTCTCAGTGATGCCCAATATACAGTGCTGACAGCACTTTGATTTTAAAAATGTAACTGGTGGACAGATTTAACCCTTTCCAAAACAACAAAATTTTAGGGTGGATTAATTCAAAAGCTGCTGTTAGACTACAAGAAAGATTTTGTTAAGGATAGATTATGTGTATATTATAGCCCAGAAAATATTAAGACAAAAGAAGAAGCTGCTGGTTATCAGCAGTTACTTCTTATGTCTAAATGTTTCCCAAGCCTTTTCAATTAGGGACGTCAAAACCAGGTCTTGTTTAGGAAAGGGTTAAAAACAAACTGAAAATGGACTGATTAACAAGTTGCACTTTCTAATACCAAAAATATAAATTTCAAGCATTACATTATTTAAATTCTACAGCGGTATTTAAATATAATATAAAGGCTACATTATGTTCAATAATTATCTGATAGTAAGCGGGATAAAGAACTAAGCCAGGGTACTATACAGGTCATTCTATTGTACGACTGCCAAGTTTGGTTTATTTCCTAATACAAACTACCCCTAATGATCTACCCTTTAGTGCACAAATATTTAACGTATTTCCCTAACATTGATGCCTTGATGCCCCCAACTGGATATTGGGTCTAGAAAACCTTGCAGGGAAAGAAGAAAATGCTGATGATCAGCATTTTCTCTTTTTCCTTCAAGGTTTTCTTAGCTATGATTTAGAGATATTCTGCATGTAAGTTAGCATTATTGTCATCACCTGCAACACTTTTCAATTTGGAACTGTCTTAAATATTCTTGTTTGGGAAAGTGTTAAAATATCAGCTTTAAATTTGCTTCCCTTATACCATTCACTAATCAATAGAATGCTTTAACCAATGAGAATTGAAAGTTCTTACAAATGAGCCGGATCTGGAAAAACGTCTCTTATAGCACTTGATAACAACATGGTGCCAGATCAGCTTGCATATACACATAGTCTGACCAGGAACCATGTTGATCTCCAATAGCTTCTTCGTGGTCTGTAGCAAGCATTTGAGAGTATCATTGATGCTGGCTAGACTGCATCTAGGCACAGCCTAATCTTGAAATGTGATTGTCTCAAATGCTATAAGGGACGTTTTTCCAGATCCTGGCTCAAATGTTATTAAAAACCGTTAAGTTATCCCATTACCAGGTGCCAAATTTTTAACTTAAATTCCAATTCGAAAGGTGTAGCAGACAACAAATTTAAGTTGATTAAATTTTAAACATATTTCGATTTTGGTTCTCACAAGCAATTTCTTCATTTTCAACAATGTTTTCTGAAGCCCTTTGTGTGAGGGAGTCAAAAGGTGTCACTGTGTCACCAGATTTTGTGCGAAAAGTAGACTGGGTTTACCGTTACGCTTTTATTTGTCGTCTATGTTCCTATAAAATTTCATAACTGCAAAAAAGCTGTAGTTGGGACATTTTAGATCTACACTGACAAAATACTATTTTTTGTCCGTAAATTATGTCTCTGATTACATGATAAGATTTATCCCTATTATGTCTGGTGGCAAAACTATTGAAAGTTGTTTGTTCCTTTATTTACAGCACTATGGGCGACCCGCCAGACCGAGGATGTGAAGGGAGACCGAGAACTCCATGTGAAGACAACATTGCGAGAACTGATTGTCTACATCGTGTTCCTGGTCATTCTCTGCATCAGTAAGTGTTCGAATCCGTGATTGTGCAATAATACCACAAGACTTGAAATCCTCTCATACTTCATAAAAGTTTTATCCCATATAAATTTGCTATAGAAGGCAGCAAAGTCTAAGAAATGAGTGTACATGTTTGCGGCCTTGTCTAATTCTATGCCTATTTCCCTGACTTAATCTAGTTTTAACATGACAATGTCGAATATTTTCTATATTCACCAACCCATATTTTTGTTGTCTGATTTTAATAAGGTAAGTGAAATTTGTGAATTCAGGTTAACAAATGCAGGGTTGCCACACGTCAGGGAAAAGTCAGGGAAATTTAAATTTTTTCAAGGTCAGGGAATTGTCAGGGAATTTTGTGAACTGCCAGGGAAATTTTAAAATACTGCCAAATGTCAGGGAATTGTCAGGGAATTTTGAAAAAAAATAAGATTCAGTGTCATATAAGTAATGATTTCAACATCTCCTTTTGAAGTTGTCTCAAGACATTGCGATTTACCGCGAAATAACGGCGACGAAACATGTCAGGTAATTTTCCAATTTTGTCAGGGAAATGTCAGGGAATTGTCAGGGAATTTTATTTCCTCTGACTAGTGGCAACCCTGAAATGTTTACACCCAGACTTCTGATGGTTCAGAAAGTTCTTTGTTACCCTTTCTATTGCTAATTTGATAATCTACTATTATGTTAAACACTGATACATTTCAGTTACGTTTGGTATGACAAGTACGACCATGTATTACTACACCAAGGTTATGAGTTATTTCTGGATGCTACATGGACGGGGGTGGCTCATTTAGAACCATTATTATTTCAAATCTTGTATTATTTATTAAATATCAAATATAAGATCCAGAGCTGAATCTAGGGCGCGGGATTGCGGGATTCCCGCAGTAATTTATTGCTTGGCGCAAAAAACGATAGGTCACGCGGGAGAAGTCACGCACATTGTTTCAGATTGGCGCATTTTTCAATATACGTCGCGTAATAACGTAGGTTCATAATCATTGAAAAGTTGCTAAAAACAGATTGCAGAGAAACCCCTGCAATTCTATATTTATATATAGTGTTTTATATCTCCAGTCAAAAATAGATATTTGTCTTAGAAATAAAATAGATTCATGTTCGAGATGATATAAACCGAAAACGGGAAGAAAACAAACGAGTTGAATGAAGGGGGAAATGGCTGTGAAAATTTCAGAATTTGTAATTATTACGGTGCACCGCAACAACAACAACACCAATGGCGGCCAAAACAAACAAAATAAAAAACTCTGTGTTAAAATCGTTTTTAAGCACATAAATGGACTGAGTGATATGCTATCATCGCGGCACACAATCAAAATGACCGATGAAGCAAAGAAACTCTGCCTGAAAATTGTTTTTATCACAAAATGGTTTGAATTAATTGATATTAAGTGATCCTCCTCGGCGTAGATGTCTACTGCAGTAGCCACATCATGTATGGTGAATTCTGCCCAGGGTTACGATTGAAGTTAAATGGTCCAGCCTTTTTTTCTACAGCCCTGAGACTATTTAAATCTGGAGAGAAGAGTTTTAAAGCAAAATTAAAAACGATTTTGTGGTGTAAATAATTTGCTTCAACCAGTCTTGGACAGTGTAATCATTTTCTATGAATAGTATAATCTAAACTTTAAACAACTAATAAATTAAAGAAATTGAACATATAAAGTTTGTTACATGGACAACAGTTGTTTAAAAGGACTGCTTAGACAAGAGCTAATCCTAACTCACATGGAGTAAAGATAATGTTCCTTCAGTTTCATATAATGGCTCTAGTTACAGATAAGTTATAACTTAATATTTTTGCGACAAAAAGTTAAATTCACTTTGGCTCAAGCCTGAATCCTGTTGGCCCACATTTTGAAGTATGGTGGGGGAGTTGGCCCACTTTTGTGAAAACCTAGATTCAGCTCTGAGATCTCACACATTTCAGTCACGTTTGGTATGACAAGTACGACCATGTATTACTACACGAAGGTTATGAGTGACCTGTTTCTGGACACCACATAGACCGGCGGTGGCTCATTTAGGACCATTATTATTTCAACTCTTGTATTATTTATTAAATATTAAATATAAAATCTCACACATTTCAGTCACGTTTGGTATGACAAGTACGACCATGTATTACTACACGAAGGTTATGAGTGACCTGTTTCTGGACACGACATAGACCGGCGGTGGCTCATTTAGGACCATTATTATTTCAACTCTTGTATTATTTATTAAATATTAAATATAAAATCTCACACATTTCAGTTACGTTTGGTATGACAAGTACGACCATGTATTACTACACGAAGGTTATGAGTGACCTGTTTCTGGACACGACATAGACCGGCGGTGGCTCATTTAGGACCATTATTATTTCAACTCTTGTATTATTTATTAAATATTAAATATAAAATCTCACACATTTCAGTTACGTTTGGTATGACAAGTACGACCATGTATTACTACACGAAGGTTATGAGTGACCTGTTTCTGGACACGACATAGACCGGCGGTGGCTCATTTAGGACCATTATTATTTCAACTCTTGTATTATTTATTAAATATTAAATATAAAATCTCACACATTTCAGTTACGTTTGGTATGACAAGTACGACCATGTATTACTACACGAAGGTTATGAGTGACCTGTTTCTGGACACGACATAGACCGGCGGTGGCTCATTTAGGACCATTATTATTTCAACTCTTGTATTATTTATTAAATATTAAATATAAAATCTCACACATTTCAGTTACGTTTGGTATGACAAGTACGACCATGTATTACTACACGAAGGTTATGAGTGACCTGTTTCTGGACACGACATGGACCGGAGGTGGCTCATTCAGAACCATCACCAGTGTGGAGGACTTCTGGAAGGTACTTTGTTAATTCTCATCCTTACAGCCTAGCATAGAATTAGGTCCACATTAACATTTGAAATCATTAAAATATTTCGGGAACATTTTACTTTTCATGGAATTGACTAAAGAACTGTAGAAAGTTAACCAATTACCACACAATGACTCTTTTTGACTCCCTACGAGATAATGGCTTAAGAAAACATTGTGGAAAATAAAGAAATTGCTTGTAACAAGCAATTTCTTAATTTCCCACAATGTTTTCTATGTAAAAAGACCAAAAAATGAAAAATTCATTCACTTAAAATTGTCGTTTGCATCATCTTTGAATTTTGACTAGTCTAAAATTTTGCCGTAATGGGTTAACCCATTCCCACAAGTTGATGCCTTTCAATGCCTCACAAGATAAAGGCTTTCGGTAACCTTGTGGGAAACAAGGAAATTTTTTGTGACAAGCAATATCTTCATTTCCCACTATGTCTCCTTCCAAGAAAAATAGAATTTCATTATGTTGAACTTATCTTCTGAATTTGAAAAAAGAAATGTTTCAATTTTGGCCAGTACAATGATTTGTTGTTTGGGAAGGGTTAAAGTTAATTTTTCTATTTCATGTTAGAAAATGGCTCTTTGGAAAACGGTCTGTATTTGGAGTCCTTGTACATAAAACAAAGTCTGAGTTAAATATTTGAAATGAAAATGACTGTCATTTTTCCACAAAATCCAATATTCTTTTTATTCATTTGCATTGTTTCAATAAGACGATGAAAACCAATAACAGAGTTTTGATCAGTCATAAGTTAGAAATTCCAAATTGTTTATTTTCAGTTCGCCAAGGGCCCCCTAATGAAGGGTCTATACTGGGAGACCTGGTACAACAACCAATCCGTGCCTGACGACCAGCTCGGCTATATCTACTACGAAAACAAACTACTCGGCGTTCCCCGTCTACGTCAGCTTCAAGTCCACTCAAACTCATGCACCGTCCACAAGGATTTCAAGGAAGTCATCCGTGAATGTTATGAATCATACGCTGAAAGTCTGGAAAACAAAGAACCATTTGGATTGAGAGATAACTACACTGGGTCAGTATACAGTATTTTTGAATATGGTAAATGTTGATGTTTAATTTCAAGAAAAACTCCTTCGATTATTAATTTGAAAGTAGATCTATTTAAAAAAATCAATTTGCTTTCAATGCATTTAGTGAATGCTTACATTTCTATGGTATTTCTTTAGGGTATTCCATCCATTATTAGATACCAAACACATTATTCAACTTCGATGTCATCCATGGCAACAGAGATTGAAGAGGTTATCTAGATATTTAAAATCTGGAAAATCTGTCAGTTGTCAAGAATAATGCCAAAAACGGTGGCTGAACTGAAAGAAATGTTTTGTATCTAATGATGGATGGAATATTGTTGCGAGCCAGCGGTCGGTCGAAGATGTACAGATGGGGAAAAGGGTGGGGTTGGACTCCAGATAATTAAATTAATTTGAATAAAGAAAACAAAAATCAAAGTGTTTGAGTTCTTAACCCGTTCCCAAACAAGACCTGGTTTTGACGTCCCTAATAGAAAAGGCTTGGGAAAATATTGAAACAAAAGAAGAAAGTGCTGATAACCAGCACTTTCTGCTTTTGTCTCAATATTTTCTGTGCCTTATTTTACACAAATTCTTTCTTTAGTAACATCCATTTTGTCATTTGTGACAGTTTTTGAAGAGGATCACCCTAAAATTGTATCGTTTGGGAAAGGGTTAATATAATTTAAACCTTTGTAGATCTAATAATAATATTACACGAAAATAATACAAAAATCCCTAACAACAAAGAATAATTAGTTGTAAAGATGACACGAGTAAAAGACGATGTTCGGAAAATGCTTAATAAATCTACAATTTTGCCAAAGAATTAAGTTCCAAAAAATGTCAGGTGTGAAGCCGTTAAAGAAATGAGTGGTGTGACACCACTGCTTTAAAACGTAAATAAAATTACCTTAATCAATGAATTAAACAAATGTAAAATTTCCTATTTAATCCTATTGTCAACAAAAGCAAAAATAAAGAATCTTAACTAAAAATAAAATGAAAAATAAAGAAAAATTAATAACGGAAGTGCCTCCGAAAAATTCAAGTCTGGAGTCCAATTTTTTAAGTCCGAACATGGGCTTTTATACTGTGGTTTCCAACAATTTTTCTTGTGGGATTTCCAACAAAATAATTTGTTGGAAATTCGTCACACAAAAAATCTTGTTGGAAAATATTACTACGTGAAGTGCTGTAGGTACTTGATAACGAGTTTTGACGACTAAAAACCTACGTAAGACAAACTATGATAAATATTGAACAATAATATGTGTCATCTTTACCTAAAATAAGGATTATAAAATGTATTTGTGTAATATTTGTTTTTCGAATGTGGCGCTATTTTCTCGGATGAGATAGAATCGATGAGTCGGTAAATGACATCATCAATTCTATCACGTGGAGCAATGAAAAATCAAAACAAACATGGCTGCCGCGCGTGACAATTAATTATGTCAAATCTTCGAAGAGCCAATATTACACAAATTATACGCTACATGCTTGTAACATAATGACAAGGTGAGTGAGTGATGAATGCGTAAGCCTAGCAGACTGATACAAAATGACTCGTATCAGCATCTACACTGAAGATAAGCATTTATTCAATGGAAAATCGAGATCGAATGCACTCGAGGTCTGGCTCGTTACAATATGTTAACCTATTACCAAATGGCACAATTTTAGTCTGGTTCAAATTCAAAAATGTTGCAGATGACAATTTCAAGTGAAGAAAATTCTAAATTTTTGGTTGTTTTTGGTAGAAAACATTGTGGCAAATGAAGAAATTGCTTGTCACAAGCAATTTCTTCATTTTCCGCACTGTTTTCCAGAGCCTTTATCTTGTGGGGTGTCAAAAGGTGTCACTGTGTGGTAATGGGTTAATGTAATCAGATGAAGGACAAGATTTTTTGTCAGATATTTAGTCTTGACAGTTCTGGATAATCTGTCGGAGCGATCTATCGATTGGCGTTTGGTCAAATTATTGGTGCGACATGTCTTGTACATCAAAATTATTCTTTGTTTTCTACAGCTGGTACTATCGAAAAGAAGATAATCTTGATGGATCGAGTCACTGGGGTTTGATTGCGAGTTATAGTGGCGCGGGCTACGTGCAGGATATATATCGGAACAAATAACATTTAGTATTGATGTCCCTGAATGGAAAAAGTTTGGAAAACATTGAGACAAAAGAAGAAAATGTTGATAACCAACATTTTCTTCTTTTGTCCCAATATTTTCTGTATTATACAGCACACAAATCCTGTCTTTACAATTTGTTGTTTTGTTGTAGTTATCAATTTTGGACAGTCTTCAATTTTGTAAATTGAAGCAGAGTTAACCTTGTTACAACAAAATGCATATGTATTTTAAAATGATTATTTCTATTCTGCAGCTGGTACTATCGAACTGAGGATGATCTGGATGGATCGAGTCACTGGGGTTTGATCGCGAGTTACAGCGGCGCGGGCTACGTGCAGGATCTGTATCGGAACAAAAGTCAGTCGGAGGACGTGATACAATATCTGTTTGATAATCGGTGGATACAGCGCGGGACAAGAATTGTGTTTATAGATTTTACTGTGTATAACGCGAATATAAACTTGTTCTGCGTGGTGAGGTAGGTCAATTGATGTATCATAAGTCAATTTAACTCTTTCCCAAACAACACCTGGTTTTGACGTCCCTAATAGAAAAGGCTTGGGAAAACATTGAAAAAAAAGAAGAAACTGCTGGTATCCAGCAGTTTCTCCTTTTGTCTCAATATTTTCTGTGCCATATTTTACACAAATCCTATCTTTAATAACATCCATTTTGTCATTTGTGGCAGTTTTTGAAGTGGATCACTCTAAAATTTTGCTGTTTGGAAAGGGAAAAAAAAGAAGATGTTTTAAATCATCAAGACTGTTTCCTTCAGGAATACAAGAAACAGGCTGTCAATTAGACAGTTTCAAAACCTTTTTTGAGCAAACAGGATGAACTGTGCTGAAAATTCTTCTTTGACTTATAAAACAATCCGGGCAAATATGATACATTCAACCTTTTTAATGTATTGATTTGTCTCAGTAGCTTTATTATGATCGTTGAAATGATAAATTGCTGCTTTCCAACAAAAACCTTGTAACTGCAGCTTAAAATAAGCTGCAGTTACTAGGTTTTTGTTGAAAAGCAACAATATCTTCTCTATTTACTTCTCAGTCTTTAACATGCCTATTTTTCGTCTATAGAAAATTGTATTAAAATGTCTAGTATCAGAATAAATGACTGTGATTTTCGAGACTGACCATGGAGTTTCCGCCCACTGTCAAATTAGAACAATAAAAAAAATGTAGTTTGGGAAAGGGATTAGTTCATTAATAAGAACAGAATTAATTCATCTACAGTAATAAGAACGGAATGATCTTTTCCAGACTGACAGTGGAGTTCCCGCCCACTGGAGGTGCCATACCACACGCTACGATGAGAACCGTGAAACTGATCCGATATGTGACCGTGATGGACTACTTTATTATGGCGTGTGAATTCATCTTCTGTCTGTTTATAATCTACTACATGATCGAGGAAGCCATTGAGGTTTGTCATCTATTTATAGCCTTCTGTTTTAACTCATTACCAAACAACAAAATTTTAGGGTGATCCAAATTTAAAGATGTAGCAGACAACAATTTGTAGTGATTGAAATCTAAAATTTTTGGATGTTTTCGTGTAGACAACATTGTGGTAAATGAAGAAATTGCTTATTACAAGCAATTTCTTCATTTTCCACAATGTTTTCCAAAGCCTTGAACTTGTAGGGCGTCCAAAGGCGTGACTGTGTGGTAATGGGCTAATTTCAAAGTACTGAAAGTACTGAGGTGAGGAGCTGATTAAAGCTCCATGATTCTTTTATCTGAAAAATCATGAAGAAATTTTTGTCTTAAAGGAATAAGCAGTCAGCACTGACTAAGATAAGTTTGAGAAGGAAAAATCCTTTACCAGATAGTTTTGAGTCAAACTGATCCGATATGTGACCGTGATGGACTACTTTATTATGGCGTGTGAATTCATCTTCTGTCTGTTTATAATCTACTATATGATCGAGGAAGCCATTGAGGTTTGTGATCTATTTATAGCTTTTTGAATTGATTTCAAAGTACTGAAAGTACTGAGGGACTGGCTAAAGCTCCATGATTCTTTTAACTGAAAAATCATGAAGGAATTTTTGTCTGAAAGAAATGAATAGGCAGTGCAAACTAGGATCAGACTGCACATTTGTGCAGGCTTATCTTCGTCTGTCCTATTAGTACCTTTTGTTAAGTAATCTAATCACAGAAAAGATCACTTATAGCTTCATGGAAAGTAGGTTGAGTAGTTTTGGTATGCGCCTTTATATGAGTAAATAAAGTACACATGTAGATTTGAAATAAGGAAATGATTTCAAATGCTGTACTGTATAGTCATAACACCAGCCAATGTCATATACCTTGTGATTTCACAACAAGTGAGTTATCTTCTCTTATATATCTAAAACTCACTTATGTTTTGTCATTCTAGATCAAGAAACACAAGTTTGCATACTTCAAGAACTTCTGGAACATCCTGGACATCGTTGTGATCGTGATCGCGCTCGTCTGCGTGGCGTTCAACATCTATCGTCTAATCAAGGTCAACGATCTGCTGAGTGAACTTCTCAACAAACCGGACGAGTACGCGGACTTCGTGTTCCTCGGGTACGGACAGACGCAGTTTGACAACGCGATCGCCATTGCTGTCTTCTTCGCCTGGATCAAGGTAGGGCAGATGGTTTTGAAAGAGTTTTGAAATCACACAGAATTAATGAAATACATTCAATAAAGTGAAATGGAAATTGTTCAGTTACAAGCGATGGCTTTATCATGACTTTCATTGATTCCAAATATGAACAGTTGAAAAAAAAAAAGCTTTTCCAGCATGTACATGTATTTTGTCATTTTCCAATTCAGTGAAGCCTTTTCATGTCCATATGATAATAGCTTTGGAAACCATTGTGGAAAATGAAGAAATAGCCTGTGACAAGCAATTACTTTATTCCCCCAAAACACCAAAAAAGTAAGATTTTTCGCACTTGAAATAGTCGTCTGCATCATCTTTGAATTTGGACAAGTCCACATTTTGACATTGCTAATGAGTTAATCGAACATTTCTACCTATTACAGATCTTCAAGTACATCAGTTTCAACAAGACGATGACGCAGCTGTCGTCCACGCTGGGTAAATGTGCGAAGGATCTGGCCGGGTTTGCCGTCATGTTCTTCATTATCTTCCTGGCGTTCACACAACTCGGTTATCTACTGTTCGGTACACAAGTCAAGGACTTCAGCAACTTTCAGAATTCCTTGTGAGTTTTGGTATTTTTGAACATCATCATTACTTACTGAGTTATAGATAAAGGGGGAGGATGGCATTTGAAGGAGAAAAACATTACAATATATCCATCAATTCCTATTTTTAGGGTACTAATTAGAATAATCTGGTAAGAAATTCTATAGGTCCAAAGATTAAAACACCCAATACCATATAACAAGTAGTATGCTTCCTAAAAAAACTCAAAAAGGGTAGACATATGAATTTAACAAAATTGTAACCATTATTTCTGTCTGAGAAAATTATATTTTAGCCAGGATCTGGAAAAAGGCTTTTGAGCCCAACATAGATCCGGATCAGCCTGTACATACGCACAGTCTGATCAGGTTCCATATTGTTCTCTAATAGCTTCTTTGTGACCTGTAGTAACTTAAAGAGAGCAGCATTGGTGCATATTGGACTGTATTTGACCACAGGCTCATCTTGAAACTCAATTTTGAAAAATGCTATTAGGGACGTTTTTCCAGATCCCGGCACATTTGTTTACTGTGTTTCTTTTCACCTTTCAGGGTGTTGCTAAGCCAAGAGGGAATTCAATGAGTTTACTGTTCAATAATTTGGTTAACCCTTTCCCAAACAAGACCTGCTTTTGACATCCTTAGTAGAAAAGGCTTGGGAAAACATTGAAACAAAAGAAGAAACTGCTGATAACCAGCAGTTTCTCCTTATGTCTAAATATTTTCTATGCCATACGAGGGGTGATCCAGAATTAGCGGTACTGGCTTTATAACTTAAATACGAATCCATCGAAGTCAAATTAATTTTTACAGCATAAGATATAATTTATCAATGATCCATGGACCAAATATCATCAAAATCGGACCTAAAACAAAAAAGTTACAATAAAACTAGTTTTGTACATAACGCATAGGCGGGGCAAATATGCACCTAACGTCATGACGTCGCATGTTCGCAACATTTAAATGCTGACGTTACTCCTCAACATAGTCACCAGAGATGCAATACACTAATTGTGACGTTCAATTCATCCACTTAACATGTCCATGTACCATTGCTTGTCAATTGTAGAAAACATCCATTGAATGTCTAAAGCTATTTCACCAAAGTCCTTGAAATGGACATTTCAGTACAGATTTCATACAGGGAAATAACCGAAATTCCTCTGAAGCTTAAACTGATGAAAAGGAACGATGTTAGCTTTTTTGAATGGGGATGAGACAGGTGACGTGCATTGTTGTGATTTTAAGTGTTTTAAGGTCATACAAGCGCACTTAAATTGATATGTTGTTGGGATTTTATCACGGAATTTGCTTCTAGACGAAATCTTTGATACAGAATTTCTTCAACGCCTGTACACATTTTCCCAGAATTTCTGTATTACATGTAGGTAGATGAGGAATCTACTGAAAGCTGAGCCTATTCACGTCAAAATGTTCTGTCAGTATCCAAAACTCCCTACCATAACTTAGGTCCGTCTTGTAACAAATGTATTTTATGGTGAAGCGTGATCTCTAGTGTTGACGCCCTTATCAGCTTTAGTTGACGTCGCGTCCAGACTGCTCCTCTAGCTACTGCCCCTTTCTTTTCCTACAGCAATATACTTCCCTTTTTGAAAATTCGGTACCAAACACTTGTGAAAATTCTAATAAAGAATGTGTTATGAGTTTTTCTACATTATTTTGCAAGTATCGAATATGGAATATCCACGTTCTACGCAAAACTAAAAAACTGCGCTCGTTTGAATACTCTGCCAACGTCATAGTCTACTTTTATCACCAAAGCAAAGTGGTCCACAGTTCTTCCGTTTAGCGAGAAAAAACGTTAAAATTTTGGTCATAGCATAGCACGAAGTTATTTTTGATGTTCACAACATCTCAGTAAAATCGTTTCATTAGAAAGGGTTAAAAAACATAATAGAATATTAAAAAGCTAAGTTATTCTACCCCTGCCCCACCTAACCGTACCTTGGTTGCTATGGACATGCTTTCAACATGGACGCAATTAAAAGACAATGCCAAAATTTCCGTATTGTGTCAAATATAAGTAGTACTTGTATTATGCCAAATTCCATCAAGAAAAACACACAAATATTAATTTTAGAGCATCAGTACCGCTAATTCTGGATCACCCCTCGTATCTTACACAAATTCTATCTTTGATGACTTCGTTTGTCATTTTTGGCAGTTTTGGCAGTTTTTGTAGTGCATTACCCTATTGCCGTTTGGGAAAGGGATAATATAATGGATAAAAATGTCCTGTTCCAGCGTGAACCTATTTTGAAATTGAAAGATTATGCCGCAATATTGACCACTTATCAAAAAGGCTGTTTTTAACTTGATCTTAAATGCAATGAAATGTTTACCAGGCTCTGCCATGCCTTCTGAAAAAGCGTGCAGAATAAATTGTAAATTCAATTATTATTTTCTTCCTCTCCCCAGCTTCACTCTGTTCCGTATCATCCTGGGAGATTTCGACTTCGATCAGCTGGAGGCGGCGAATCGTGTCCTCGGACCAATCTTCTTCATGTTGTTTGTATTCTTCGTGTTCTTCGTTCTCATCAACATGTTCTTGGCTATCATCAACGATACCTACTCGGAGGTTAAGGGTGACATGGCAAACCAGAAGAATGAGTTTGAGATGACGGACTACTTCAAACGCGTAAGTTTACTGTCTCCTTCAACGATAAACCGTACAAATTGTGTGACTACTCCAGATCCATAAATCAAGCCATCTAAATACAAATGACCTATTTCGTTTTACATGACAGTTTTGATACAAGTTTTATAAATAGAATGCTTGCTTAGAAATAATCAACAGGTAGCATAGAATAAGATAAGACTGCACATATGTGCAGTCTTATCTTATCCTATGCTTCCTACCATAGTCATAATTGTCATAGATCAGCTAATCATGGGTGAAAATCATCATAGGTTGTATCACTGTCAATAATTCACCTGTCATCATTAACGATACCTACTCGGAGGTTAAGGGTGACATGACCAACCAGAAGAATGAGTTTGAGATGACGGACTACTTCAAACGTGTAAGTTACTGTCTCTGTCCATGGTAAACCAATCAATTGTGGTAATGTTCGAATATCTATAGAATATTATCAAATGTAAAAATCAAGTAGCATAAAGACTTAGAATAATTCAAGCATGTAAGTTACTGCCTCTTTCAGCAATAAACCAAATGATTTTTAGCTCGACTTTTCGAAGAAAATGAGAGCTTATACTGTCACCCGGGCGTTGGCGTTGGCGTTGCAACCAAGGTTAAAGTTTTTTCAAACATCAATAACTTCCATACTATCATTTGAAGGGATTCAGCCCAAACTTGGAATACTTGTTCACCATCACACCCTCTACCTTACTATCAGGGCCCATGACCCTGACTCCATTATGTTTGGAGTTATGCCCCCTTTATATTAAGCAACTTGTCTTCGGACAGCTCTTGTTATATAAAGGACGTAGATAAAACCAAATAAACTCTTTTCACTTCAACGATGTTTGAAACTATATAATAATTTTAAGAACAATCAGATTTTAAATTTAATGTTTAATTGATATTGCATTGTTAAATTCATTTGAACAAAATCTATTCTAGGGCTATGACAAGATGATCAGCAAACTGAACTTCAAACATGACAAGATTGTGGACATCCAGAAAGCTCTACACTCGGCCGACATGAACAACGATAAACAAGTGGACTTTGATGAGTGGCGTCATGATCTTAAACTGTATGTTGATCAACTGTATTTTTAGCTCGACTTTTCGAAGAAAATGAGAGCTTATACTGTCACCCGGGCGTCGGCGTCGGCGTTGCAACCAAGGTTAAATTTTTTTCAAACATCAATAACTTCCATACTATCAAAGGGATTCAACCCAAACTTGGAATACTTATTCACCATCACACCCTCTACCTTACTACCAGGGCCCATAACCCTGGCTCCACTATAGTTGGAGTTATGCCCCCTTTATACTAAGCAACTTAGAAAGTCGAGTGCGCTGTCTTTGGACAGCTCTTGTTCACTAAAACAAGATCTGGTTTTCATGTCTTTGATAAAGAACCTTCAGAAAACATAGAGACACTAGAATAAATGCTGATAGATAAGCTATGTTGTTCACATGACCTATCTATATCAAAATCCATGTTGTGGACTGCTGCAAGATTTTGATTGGAACTGTCTAAATATTTGACATTTGGGAAAGGGTTAAAAGATGTTTAGATTTATATTTTTGTCAGAAAGCTTTCTTTGCATGATTAGAATGGATAAAATTTGATTGCCACTGTGTTTTTAATGCTACCCTTATCAGGTTTGTTCACCTTTAATAGGATGGTAATGGGTAAAACTTTGTAGGGTAAAAATATCAAAGTTAAAGGCTGGAGAACTTTCTGACCAAATTACTGAGTTTTAGTATGTGAAATACTTGAAAGTCTCTCTATTTGGTTACAACTTTAACACATTTATAATTGTAATGGAACTTGAAGGTAAAAGAGCATTACCTTGATTTACTTGAAGGTGTAGTTGGCCCACCACATTTAATTTTGATGGGGATAACACTGCCATTGATTAAGAAACCTTTCAATAATTTATCTAATTTCCAGACGTGGTTACGCTGATGGTGAGATTGAGGCCCTGTTTGCTAAATACGACGTTGACGGTGATCGTGTGTTGGACGAGGAAGAACAGAAGAGAATGCAGGCCGATCTCAACGATCAGAAGGTAAACATATGTGACCCGTCACGCTAAAAGGGACCTTATCCGAACTCCAAAAATCCAAATTTTGACAAACTTGTCAGAGTCGGCACAGGTAAACCAGATCCTGTATGCGAAAAATGAACATATAGTTAGATAGGGAAAAGTTTCCGGATTTAGAAAATTACATAAAAGTGAAAAGTGTCGGCCCTAGTCTGGCTGCGCAGACTGCGCAGACAGGCAAGGGTCGATATTTTTCACACATCCCATAAGGTCCCTTTTAGCATGACGGGTCACATATGGTTCTCTTGATTATATCAATTACCAGAAAACACAATTTTAGACCTGTCCAAATTCGAAGATGTTGACAAGCAATTTCTCCATTTCCCACAATGTTTTCTACCCCCAAAGTCGTAGAAATTCAAAAATTCCATCACATTGAAAATGTCATTAATTAACATGTTTAACAATTAGCATGATGAAAAAAACTTGAAATTTCTAAATATTTTGCTTTTCTTTTACCCTTCAGGCTGCCCTGAATAAGGAATACGACGAAATAGAGAAGATGAATCGACCAGAAAGCGCACACAGATCTACGAGTCGAGCGAGTATTAACGACGGCAGCGGGAGTGACAGTGACGACGACGACAGTCGGACAAAATCATCACGATCTGGACCTTCACAAAGCGTCTCGTATGAAGAATTCACAGTTCTCTCTCGGCGGGTGGATAGAATGGAACATTCAATCGGTAGCATAGTCTCAAAGATTGATGCAGTACTCGTTAAACTTGAGTTAATGGAGAAGGCAAAATTAAAAAGACGAGAGACGATGGGTAAAATCTTAGACAGTATCACAGAGGTAGGTCTATAAATAAATTTGTCTTGTCACTCAAAAAAGGGACATCTGAAAATTGTGCAAGCAAACATTTTTGAAAGCCAATCAAAGTTTTAAGGGATACAATGATAAAATAGTAGAGAAGAGTTATTATTGCATTTGCTGTTATAAACAGATAGCATGAACAGAGTAGATAATCATGTGATACACAAATTTCAGAAAATTTTCAATAATTTTGTTAATACGGGACAGATTTGAATTTGGTTTGAAGCAAAGAAGGTTGACAGATGTCACGCACTAGATGAATGTGTTTGATTTTTTAAAAATCAACTGATAAAACAGTTATTGAAGATAAACCAAAATTTTGGTTTATCTTCAATCACTTTTTCATCAGTTGATTTTTCAAAATTCTAACATGTACAGCTTATTCATGACATTTTCACAACTTCTTTGCTTCAAACCGAATTCAAATTGGTCAAGTATTGACACAAATATTGACGATTTTCTGAAATTCTGAGTCACATGATTAATCATCGTGATAAAGTTTGGACTGTTGTCAAGCTGTGCTAATTTTGAAGGCTGACAATGATCGGGGTTTTTTTTGCTCTATTTGCAAGAAAGTCCTCTTTTCTGTGACAAGTTTCAATTTGATTTTCGCAGACAGTATGGCAGGGTTGATTAGCTTATTTGCTTTTGTGGTATTATTTATAAATACTGCCAAAGTAGGTCCAAAGGAATTAAAAAATACTCTTGATTAAAGATAACAATTTCTTATCCTCTTTCTGTATCATTAATGTAGGTCTACAGTAATTGTAAAATCAACTAGTACCACAAATGAATTTTTGAATGTTATCTCGTCACATGTGCCCCGGCCACTATGAAATGTTAGTGGCAATTGTTTCATCATCAATCTGTCTGTCAAAAGATTCAACAATTCCGGTATGGCAGTGTACAACAACATTAAGCGTTTTGAATGCTTCATTGAATCATTTTTGTTTGAAAGAATTTAAATGTATCTGCATTTTGCCTTTAAAAGGGAAGGCCTATCGCACATTTGACATAAGGTATGTCAGTTAATCCAAAAAAATTATCCTGACAACATCACAATTCTGTTTGAATTTTCTTCAACACTTGTTTATCCCATTCCATACAATAACAGCTGCTGGTATTTCTAACATGCAGACTTTGATTTTAACATAATTTGTTTACATTTTGAAAATTTTATTTCTGTGTTGAACTTTTAGGATAAATCAAAGAAAAAGAAGGTAAATAATGATAGGACATAATATTATGTATATGTTAATAATTTAGTGTCTTTAATACATGATTTACACAAATGTTAATTTTGATTCATGTCATTTGGGTCAGGAAAATAATTAACAATAATGGTGAGATTGTTAACTGTCAAGTAATAAGTAATTAATAGACTTATATACTTATTTCAAGAAAAATATGTGTAAATGCAGGTAACAAATACTAGTAATGATAAGTACATGTTCAAAAACATTAATAAGCCAGGATCGGGAAAAAGGGTATTTATGACATTCGAGAACAACAAGGATCCAGATCAGCCTGTGCATACGCACAGTCTGATCAGAATCCATGTTGATCTCTAATAGTGTCTTAAAAACCTATAGCACCTGTAAGATAGCAGCATATACCCTGATTGGACTGCACTTAGTCACATGATCATCTTCAAATCTGGCAGCCTCAACAGCTGTAAAGGAACAGGCTCATTTAATGGGTTTATTACCAGTACATCTAGATGTGCTTTATTCCTGAGAAAAGTTTAGCACTGTAGAATTAGCAAACAAGATCTTTTTTTTCTATGAACACTTGAGTATTATATAAACATCACTGTTTTAATCCTGACGGAAGAATGGTAAAATGTTGCTTCTTGTTAATCATGCAATAACATAACACAGTGCTGAAACTTACAAAATAGTCTAACCAAATTTCTATCTATCAGTTGTATCATTTACATGTTGATCACTTAAACCTTTCCCAAACGACAAATTTTAGGGTGATCCACTTCAAAAACTGCCACAAATGGCAAAATGGAAGTTATTAAAGATATAATTTGTGTAAATTATGGCACAGAAAATATTGAGACCAAAGGAGAAACTGCTGGTTATCAGCAGTTTCTTCTTTTGTTTCAATGTTTTCCCAAACCTTTTCTATTAGGGACCACAATACCAGGTCTTGTTTGGTAAAGGGTTAACGATTAATGATGAACTCTGAAAACCAGCTGCATATTTCCAATTTCATTCAGATAGTTATCATAAATTTGTTTTGATTAATCTCTTCTTAACCCATTACCAAACAACAAAATTTTGGACTTGTCCAAATTCTAAGATGCTGCAGACAATTGTGGAAAATGAAGAAATTGCTTGTTACAAGCAATATCTTCATTTTCCACAATGTTTTTCAAAGCCTTTATCTTGTAGGGAGTCAAAAAGAGTCATTGTATGGTAATGGGTTAAGAACTATTTTGCATTTTGGAAATTGAGACAGTAGTATAAAAAGTAAGTTAACCCTTTCCCAAACAAGACCTAGTTTTGACGTCCCTAATAGAAATAGCATGGGAAAACATTGAGACGAAAGGAGAAACTGCTGATTACCAGCAGTTTCTCCTTTTGTCTCAATATTTTCTGTGCTGTATTGTACACAAATTCTTTCTTTTTCAATGTCCATTGAGTCTGCAGCAACCTTCAAATTGGACCATCCTAAATTTTTGTCGTTTGGGAAAGAGTTAACTTAGTTAACTTGACACAGTATTTGTATTGTGTAAATATCATTTTAAGAGGACAGGACTTTTCTTTTTATGCCATTTTTTCATGCATTTGATGGTGCAAATTGACCTGTGTCTCTGTACAGACAAAAAAATGACAGGAACACTCAATCTGACTGCCATGTTATGTAAGTAGACGGGTCAATATACTGATTTACACCCCAAAAATTGCAACAAAAGGTTTTTAAACTGTTTTGGTTAGTATAAAGGGTCCTTGATAACATACTAAAAATCTACCAAAATCTGGGTCACGGAAAAGGGTTATTTTCAAGATGGCGTCCAAGATGGCCGCCGAAACACTAAAATCGCCATAGCTCCATTACTATTTGTGCTAGGTTGGTAAATTTGGTGTCTATCCATAGGTTTGAGGGGTCAAGGAATTCATTTAAAGCATCAAAACTGGCACAAATTGATTACATAATGAGTAAATGGTATGTAGGACCAATGCTGGTCACGGAGGCATTGCTATAACTGGGATTAATTTACGGCGGGCCATGCATTTATTGAATCAGTTGTCAATATATATTCATATGAGCCATTACCTAAAAAGGGGTCTGATATGACATTTAGGACCAGCATTGACCCAGATCAGCCTGATCAAGATCCATGTTGTTCTGCTATAGCTTTATCGTGACAGATAGCAATTGTAAAGTACCAGCATGGATTGTTATCAAACTGAACATAGGCTTATACATTCTGAGGTCTTGTGAGTCAGTTTTCCATTCCATTGTTATTAAGGAGCATCAAGTAAGTATGTTTTGAGAATACAAACTGAATTTTGTTGTCCTTTTTTAATTTGAAAATATACGAAAGCAATTGAAATATTTGTAATATCTGCACACAAGCAAAATTCGGTTCAAAATTCGGATCTTATAGACAACATACATACCACTACCATGGAATTCATTTTCCACCTTCCGTCGAGAATTGCCTTCCCTCATTGGTTACTTGGAATTAAAAAGCTGATTTGAGTTATAAGGAACGAATTAGTTTTCACCAGCTACTAGGTACCCAAAACTGTTTGTAACTTCAGCGACATCAGCTCTATGGTTTCCAAATCTGGATATCCTTGTCAATTTCCATTGCCACGGAAAACGGCAAAGTTGGAAGCCAAATTGCATAAAGTAATGGTATCTAGTGATGGTCGGATTACTTTATTGCCAATTTTCACTGCGTAGAAACGATCTGCCCTTAAGTTTAAAGATTCGTGTGTAAGTTCTTGTGTATATTTTAAATGTTTTTATTTTAACAAACTAGTATTCATGAGTCCCTTCTAGAACTTGATTTAGCGAAATATAACGAAGTTTAACTCATGGACTAGCAGTTACAATTATAGCAAGTGTCAATTAAAATTTGACAAAAAATTATATTAAATATGATATGAAATCTGCCTTAGAATGGAAACTAATATGCTGTAATTGTTCTTGCCCATTTGTTAAACTTTTATAACAATTTTATAAATCATATTGATGTCAATTTCCACTGGACAGAAACGATAACTCATATTTCATATCTTGTGTATATGTTTCATCTGTTTGCATCGACCTTTTTCAGTAAATTTGAAATTTTACACGTCTGCTAAGAATTACATTTCTATTATAACTATAAGTATTCCGATCAATAAAAACAATAGAATATGTGTGTTTAAAGAGAAAAATATGTAATTTAGCAAAATTGACACACTGTTTATGATTTTTTAACCCTTCTTTGTTAATTCCTCTTTAAATTCTATTTGTCAGTGTAGCGCAACTGTCCAAAAAGGAAATTGCAATGTACTAACCAGTACTATCTAAAATATCAAATAAATGGCATAGGGCCTTTTACTGTCTTACATTAATTTTTGAACTCGTATAATATATGAAGGTCATATGCGAATTTATCAAATGGTTCTTCCATAAAAGTTATTGAATGGCTATATCTATATTCTGTAAATATAAAATCCATACCGGTCTGTGGTTACTTAGTTACGATGCTTTTTCATATATATGAAATGTGCATTTTTTCCAGAGTTCGTTTTTCTGTTAGACTTGTTTAGCACTAATTAGGATGCATGGACAATGCAAAACGTCGTATTTCGATGTCTTTTTGTAACAAATTACAAAAAGTGTCATCGTTATCCTATGCCATATTATAGGAATTATCTTATTTCTGTTTCAATTTGATATAATGGGGTAAACATGCAAATTGCAAACATGCGGCTAGTTTCATGATATTGATCTACTGCACATTGTCCGCTGTCAAGATATAGCAGATTGGCTAACACTTAGTCCGAAATTTTGGAGTTTTTGAACGTTTTTATGATCTTGGAATGCTTTTCATCTGACAGCCGAAACAAACTAATAGCATAATCTTTCTTAATACTAACTGAATGATGACATTCATGTCTTCTTCAAGAACCTTTTAGATATAAATGTTGCTCTTTTTTGTCATTTTGAATGTCTTAATGACTACAAATACCTCTATGATATACATGTATGTTATTGTATTGACAAATATAATTCAAATCCTGCTATGGCACTATTTTTCTTGATCAGCTAAGGTCTGATACATCATTTTTCTCATTTGTTGTTGCGCTTGTAGCAGTTTTAATACTTTAACCCTCTCCCAAACAAGACCTGGTTTTGACGACCCTAATAGAAAAGGCTTGGGAAAACATAGAGACCAAAGAAGAAACTGCTGATAACCAGCAGTTTCTCCTTTGGTCTCAATATTTTCTATGCCATATTTCACACCAATTCTATCTTCAATAACTTTCTTTTTGTCATTTGTGGTAGTTTTTGAAGTGGATCACCCTAAAATTTTGGCGTTTGGGAAAGGGTTAAATGAATTCCTTGACCCCTTAAACTTATGGATAGACACCAAATTATTGATTATGATCTATGCTGTTACTTTACAGTTGCTATTTGTCATGTTAAAGCTATTGCAGAACAACATGGATCTTGATCAGGCTGATCTGGGTCAATGCTGGTCTTAAATGTCATATCAGACCCCTTCTTAGGTAATGGCTCATATGAATATATATTGACACCTGAATCAATTAATGCATGGCCCACCGTAAATTAATCCCAGTTATAGCAATGCCTCGGTGACCAGCATTGGTCCTACATACCATTTACTCATTATGTAATCAATTTGTACCGGTTTTGATGCTTTAAATGAATTCCTTGACCCCTTAAACCTATGGATAGACACCAAATTTACCAACCTAGCACAAATAGTAATGGAGCTATGGCGATTTTAGTGTTTCGGCGGCCATCTTGGACGCCATCTTGAAAATAACCCTTTTCCGTGACCCAGATTTTGGTAGATTTTTAGTATGTTATTAAGGACCCTTTATACTAACCAAAACAGTTTAAAAACCTTTTGTTGCAATTTTTGGGGGGTAAGGGCCTTATTTTCATATATTGACCCGTCTAAAGACCCTTTTTTGACCTGTCTAAAATCACATTGGTTGGTAATGGGTGAAATTAAATCCATTGATAAGTTTCAGCACCTGTGTGTTGTGTGAAGTGTTCTAATACCATGTACCCTCATTAACAACTTTTCAGTCTGACGGGACGAGTGACGAAGTTAAACGTGAACAAATGGAGCGATTGGTAAGAGAGGAATTAGAACGCTGGGATTCTGAGTCCTCAATAGATCCAGTAAGCGGGCGCGGAGCCTCGCCGGGTAGTGGAGCTCGCAACGGCGCCAGGTCAAGGTCACGACCAGGATCTGGTCAGAACTCGGTAGGTCTTGTTTAAAACTATAATACTGCTGCAAATTATTTTTATTGAATAAAATGAAAATATTCATTTACTGTAATGTGTCGCTAACCTGTGCTTGTGCTGTTTGTATGATGCTTTTGTATTTGATAAGAAGATGATAGTTATACAGGTCTGATCTCAAAGATCAACTTTAAATGTGTATTTAGATAGAAGAAAAAATCCTGAACGTAAGAATAACCCGTACCTGCTTAGCTGTTGCTAAAGATAAGGAATAATTTTCTGTTGATAACTTTGAAATATTGAAAGGACAAGAAGTTTTCGGATAAAGAATGTTGGTCACTTATGAATTTTCATGCCCTTTGCAGATGACAAAAATACTTTATTTAGAGCATGTACAGAACAACAGATAAGAGGGGGTGAACACATTCTAAACTAGTTATTTCAAATCCAAATCCAATGTTGTGGTTACTCATTTGAATCATCTATAAGAGACCATTCAAATGAGCACCCACAAGATAGGGTTTGATGAACAATTAGTGAAACATTTCATTTTGAAAGGCCATCACTCTCTTTAGCCCTTTCCCAAACAAGATCTGGTTTTGACGTCCCTAATAGAAAATGCCTGGGAAAACATTGAGGTAAAAGAAGAAACTGCTGATAATCAGCAGTTTCTCCTTTTGTCTCAATATTTTCTGTGCTATCTTATAGACAATTTCTATTTATCAAAATGGATTTTGTCGTCTGCATTACCTTTCAAATTTGAACATCCAAAAATTGCATTGTTTGGGAAAGGGACCTTCACTCCCTCTTGTGAAGAGCTTTGCTGTACAAGTAAAAGATGCCACAAAGTGGTCTACTGCTATACCATGCTTCATCTTGCTTATAAAGACTTAAACCCATTACCACTCAATGACTTTTTTTGACTCCCCAGAAAATATTGGCAATGTAAAACATTGTGGAAAATAAAGAAATTGCTTGTGACAAGCAATTTCTTCATTTTCCACAATGTTTTCAGACAAAAAAGACCCAAAAATAAAAAATTCCATTCTTGAAATTGTCATCTGCAGGATCTTTCAATTTGGAATGCCCTAAAATTTTGTTGTTTCGTAATGGGTTAACTGAAAAAAGTCACACACATTTTACCAACCATTCCAACTAGGACACAGAGGAGGAGATAGATTTACCACCGCTGGACGGGAAGAGCGATTATGATTCAGATGACACGGCTGATATAGCTATCCGTGTAGATAGTAATAATGTCAGTAAACACAATGTGTCATGTGTCAGCATTGTGTCGGGTGTCAGCCATGTGTCGGGTGTCAGCAATGCACAAACATTAGTATCTGGGTCAAATACTGCAGGGACCAACTTACAACACCAACCATATACAAACTCTGGGTCAAATACTGCAGGAGCCAACATACAACACCAACCATATACAAACTCAGTGTCAAATATGATAAACACTAACATAGACCATCCCTTTCGCATAAAATCCCCAGAACTTGTTGATAATCTCTCTGTTAAAAATGAACTGATGGATCACAACTATCATACTGACAAGAAAGTAGGCCAATGTCCTGAAAAAGATGTTGATTCAAAATCTATTGATACAGGCATAAATTCATTAGTGTCTCATGACACATCAAGTAGTCCTGAGGGTCAAACCTATTCTACAGATAGACCTTTAAGTAGACTTACAAAAAGCAAGTCTGGTCTGTCTTCCAGAAATGCAAATGCTGACTCAAAGTTAATAGATTATTACACTGAAGGAAATTCCTCATATTACTTAGATAATTCTGCCTCTCCACCTGTTCCTACAATTGGATCTAAACAACCTTATAGTGAAGACAGAAATGAGAACAATTCCTCTCCTCCCCTTCTAGATATTGGTAAACAGTTTAAATATACAGTCTTGGCACCTATTGAACAAAGATGGAATCTGACTACCCTTCCCAAATCTAATGGAGAACAAAGTTTGACGCAAGATAAAGTTGAAAAAAGACAAAAACTGATTTCAACTGCTAAATCTAATAGACAACAAAATATTACAGAAGATACTATTGAACAAAGACATGAACCCATCAACCCTCCTAAACTTTACAGAGAACAAATTATTACACATGATACTACGAAGCAAAGAATGAAACTGACTCCAGCCCCTCCTCCTCGGCCTAAATATAATAGAGAACAGGGTACTATACAAGATTCTATTGAACAAAAAGATAAATTGACATCTCCTCCAAAATCAAGAGAAGAAAGTAGTTCACAAAATTCTAACAGTAAGACATCAGAGGATTTAAAACCATTTGTTAATTCGAAAAGAGTTTCATCTCCCTTAAATCGGTACTCAAAAGCACACATGATTCCTGCTAAATCTCAATATCAAGGCCAGGGTGCAAGATGTCCTAAAGACTCAGACAGAGACTATGTTAAACATGCTGAAAAAGATTCAATGCCTGATTCAAATTCAAACTCAAAATTAGGCATACATGTAAATGAAACCATGCATGATCTACCAACTGCTGCTTTCAGGGAGGAAAATGCAGATAAACCTAAAGACAGACAAATAGTTGCTTCAAAATCTGTCTTGAGCTTAATGTTAAATGAAAATTCTAATAATAACAGAGATTTGAACTTGAATAGGATACCTAGTAATGCAACCGAGAATGGCAAATACAATGGACTGAATGCAATTCAACCGCATGATGGCAACAAAAACCATGAACTAAAGTCACAAATTCAAAATGACAAAGTACCTGCATCAAAATTGGACAATGGTTCTTTGTCTAATATGAAGCAAAGCCCAGCTGAAGAAGAGCAATTATTTACTGGCTTTCAAATTGATAATGAAAAAAATTGTCCTGATAATGACCTAGATGAAACCAACAATAAATCATTGAATGAGGATGTTGTGAAAGGAAAGAGAAAATTAAGAAAGAAGAGTAGGAGTAGGGAGAGGAAGAAAGATGCTACATTTCCAAGAAATAAGGGTCAGTCTGTAACAACAGCCAGAGGTCAAAAGGTCACACTCGGTACACTGGCAAAAAAGACTGCTGGTACATATGAATCAGAAACTGACAATACTGGTGTCAAGCTACTTGGTGATGATTCACCAAATATCCAACCAAAGACAGATAAAAAGATATATGCTATTAAGAATGATACAGACACTGTCAAAACAAAATTTAAGTACACTCATGATTACATGAATAAAGGCCAATCAAAGACAACAAGACTGTTGGACAAACACCAGGAGCAATATCTTCTCCCCAAAATACAAAATGTTAACTCTGACAAAGCACACGAACAAAGACCTGAATCCAGAATTGAACATTATGACAACAAAGCACACAATCCTGTCAGTTCTCCAGGAATGGTGACCCCTAAAAGGGAAGCCATGCCTTTACCAGTGATCCCTGTTGGTATTGTCAGTATAGATCCAGATACTGATGATGTACTACAAGCACAAGATGGTAGCTCGGATAAGACTGGGTCCGCCAGAAATCAAATCTCGACACATACTTCTTGTAAAACACCCGTAATGGAGAAGGTCTCGACTTCAGTGTTTGTGTGAATTCTGGTAACTTGAATTGTTTTTGGGCACAATGGTTTTATTTTAACCCTTTCCTAAACAGGACATGCTTTTGATGTCTCTAATAGAAAGGGCTTGGGAAAACATTGAAACAAAAGAAGAAACTGCTGATAAACAGCAGTTTCTCCTTTTGTCTCAATATTTTCTATGCCATATTTTACACAAATTTTATCTTTAATTACATCCATTTTGTCATTTATGGCAGTTTTTGAAGTGGATCACCCTAAAATTTTGCCGTTTGGGAAAGGGTTAAGGGATTTCAGGTGTAGCTGATGGGTTGATTGATAGAGTGGTGAAATGAAACTTTTTTATGAATTGTTTGTCATGATTTTATTTATGTCTTTCTTTAGTGCCATAAGGTACATGTGGCTCATTTGAGATTCACACACTGTTAGAAATTTTTATGCAACATCTTTAGACTTAGGATTATCCAATCTATAGTATAGTCGGTTCAAAAGCTTCATAAGCTTATGTTGTATGTTATATTGTCTTGCCGACTTTCAATAAATCTTATCTTAGATGATTATTAGGTAAAAAAAATTGTCACTCTTTGGAGGCATATGTTTACTACAATTTATCACAAAAAAAATCTGTGAACCTCAAAAGGGCCAAATCAGGGGAAGACTTTCAAAAGTTACAAATTTTGTGGTAAGAAGGGTAATTTACTTTAGAAATATTACTATTGTAAGATATTTTTTTCTTTAGTATTTCTCTTTGATTTTACTTCATCTGCAATGGATTACAATCATATATTAACAGATTAGACTAAAGGTAAATGTAAAATGATTTATGTTTGTATAGGTGCTACATATTTAAAGTATGTTTGAGATGTTAACCCTTCTCATGCTGTTCATGTCAATTTCTGTTTGTGACAAAAGCTTTGGCAGGCAGTATAGACTAAGATCAGACTGCACAGACGTGCAGTCTGATCTTAGTCTACACTACCTGCTTTCTACTCCATTATTATGGCAAAAATTAAGCTTATGTCATTGCTATTTCTCTTGAATTGGTTGTTTGTTTGAAACAAAATTTAAAGTCAGCAGAACAAGGGTTAAGATTGCTATGTTTAATCTGAAGGATGAGGGAGCCGAGATAGATGACAAGCTATATGTTAGACGACCATTCATTTATGACAAGGGCATTAGTGTAAGATGAACTAACCGGTACAACCTTGTACATATAATATCGGATGTCCTCTCTACATATCAACAGTCCTTTTCCATGTCAAAAATAAGCCATTCTTTATAACTAGGAATTGCAATTTGATTTAAAATGTCGATAATGGGTTAATGCAAAAATTTGATATACTTCTAATAATGATGCCAAAATTACAGATCAAGAGAAAGCTATAGTTTCTGTGAAAAAAAGAAATAGAAAAAAGTCTAAAAATCTGAATTGTCGATATCAAAACATTAGATCTAATCTGCTTTGATTTCCATAGTAAAAAGGGGATATAAGGAAATGGCTTATTTTTGTCCAATTTATCCTAAAATTACCTAAGCCTTGTTGCCCATGATAAGTGTAACGATATGTTGACCCTGCCAGAAGATAGTTGATAAATAGTCAGTAATGCTAGAATGTGTAAGACGATATCTATAAAGTACATTATACAATAGAATAGTAGGTCATAATTTCTTTAAAGGCACACCAAGGAGAACAACATTTGAGGCGCTCAAAACTCTCATGGTCATTTTATCCTAACGTTCCTTACTCCTTGATTCTATCTGGGTTGTTGATGTAACATGTTGTTGCTTTTCAACAAAAACCTTGTAACTACAGGTAATACAGCTTTAAACAAGCTGTAGTTTAGTTATGAGGTCTATGTTAACCCATTACTGTACAGTGACGCCTTTTCACTACCTCACAAAAAAGGCTTGGGAAAACATTGTGGAAAATGAAGAAATTGCTTGTGACAAGCAATTTCTTCATTTCCCACAACATTTTCTAAACAAAAATACTAAAGAATGAAAAAATTCTTTCACTTTAAATAGTCCTCTGCAACATCTTTGAATTTGGACAAATCGAAAATTTTGTCGTTTGGTAATGGGTTAAAAAGCAACTATGTATAGATTGTAATGCTGGAATTCATGAATCCTCTCCCGAATGGCAACAACTTAGGCTGACATTATTTTGAAGCTGTTGTAAACGTTAATTGGTTGTCGATTAAGATATGATTTCTATAGAATGTAGCTAGGAAAATGGGACAAACATTGTCTCAATATTTTCTAAAGCTAATTACGTAGGGGCATCAACTGTTTCAGAAAAGGTTAGACTTGTTAAAAGTAGAATAGATAGTTAGTCATAATGTCCACAATAGTTGGCATGTTTTGGGGCAGGTCCAACTTAATTGTCTTGCAGACAACAACATTAATGTCAACAATACATGAAACTTTTTTCTTGGAGAATATGAAGGGAAAACTAGAAAATGTTGGCTTGTTGATTATATACTAACAATAATTTAATTAATGTGTACACCACTGATTGTGTCGGTGTGGAATCCCATACATGCTCAATATTGGTACCCATTTATGTTGAAAGCTGATTCCCATTTAAATACTAGTGAATACTATTTTATGGAATTTGAGTTTGTAATTTCCTACATATACTTTCCTTTCCCAAATGACAAAAAGTTTGGACTGTTCAAATTAATATGTGACCCGTGCGCTAAAAGGGACCTTATCGGGTGTGTGAAAAATATCGACCCTAGTCAGTATGCGCAGCCAGACTAGGGCGGACACTTTTCACTCGTATGTACTTTTTTATATCTGGAATGTTTTCTCTATCTAACTTTACGTTCATTTTTCGAATGCAGTATCTGGCTGACCTGTGGCGAGTCTGACAAGTTTGTCAAAATTTTGATTTTTTGAGTTCGGATAAGGTCCCTTTTAGCGTGACGGGTCACATATCAAAACTACTGCAGATGGCAAAATGTTTTTTGACAAAGAAAAAAATTTGTTTACAAAATGGTACAGAAAATATTTAGGCAAAAGAAGAAAATGCTGTTTATAAGCATCTCATTTTGTCGTAACATTTCCCCATGCTTTTTCTAAAACAGACATTAAAGCTTGGTCTTGTTTGGGCAAAGATTACACCATTTCAGGCTAATTGATTGACCAACAGTTGTTGTGTTTTGTATATGCATGTATGTGTTGATATGTAATCATGAACTCTATATAAATACCTTGTAAACCGCTAGTATTTTAGATGATATATTATTAGTATAGGATACACATGTTTCTCTCATGTACAGGTATCATTTGTAGCCACCAGTCAAATCCTCAACAGGTGTGGTCTATTAAATTGAGACTGTAAGCGAAGACCTTCTCTTTTATATAGTGGTTTGTCTTCAAAACCTTCGAAATTACAGAATGTTTAAAGATCCAGAAAATTACCCTAGATCGAAAAGTTTCATACTAAGTTCAATACTTTCACACTTCCTAGAAGGTCCCTTTTAGCGTGAAGTGTCACAAATATGAAATAATTATTTTCTTGCTGGACCAGTTTTGGCACTGAATGTTTTAGAGAGATAGATCTAATTGTATACTTTGATTTTCAGCATGACGACATAGTGTTTGACAGGCGTGCGTCGAGACGCTAATAAGTTGAGGTACAATGCAAGATGGACTAATGCTTATCAAACTTTGCTTTCATATACCGTAATTATTCTAATAAACGCCCATATTCTAATAAACGCCCACCCCTAAATCTGGGCTGAAAATCTGCTTATTTTACAGCTTAATTTTAGTAAAAAAGGGTGATTCTAATAAACGCCCATCCCCCGATTACAGATTGAAATAATATAAGTCATAAACGAAGATCATTTCCAAAACCAATGAACAAGAGAATGTCTACCCCTCAATCTGTATGCATGGAAGGATTTTTATAGAAAACTCAAATTTTGCAGTTCTTATAACAAAACTTTGCCAAATCTAACTTACTGAACTTCGAGTCAATGAATTGACACTTGATTCGCAAATTTTGTTCGCAAAATTTTGACTAACAAAATTAGAATGCCTCTAATAAACGCCCACCCCATACTTTCCCATCGACCATGTTTCTAATAAACGCCCGGGCGTTTATTAGAATAATTACGGTACATGATTATGCTATATTTGTCTTCTTCTAACTCTGAGAGTGTGAAGATTTTATTAACTGAATTTACACACAGTGGCGCTTTTTGGCACTGCTCAAGAATAATACTTGAGAAAACAGTGTGTAAAATGGAGAGTTTGCTTGTGACAAGCAATTTCTTCACTTTCCACCATGTTTTCTACTAAGAAAGAACGCAAAATGTAAAATTTTGTTTGTCCTCTGCAAAGTCTGAATTTGGATAGATCAAAGATTTCGCCATCTAGTATTTTTTTAAGCTTTGTACATGTACCTGTTTTCTAGATGTCTCCTTATTCATTCAAAACATTTTGGCATAAAAAATCTACTTACTTATTCATAGTCGTCTGTTGAACATCTCAAAATACAACAAAAAACAATTTAATTGAAAATCTGTGTGTACTTTTATCTCTAACGTGTAACTACCTAATACTGCTTTAGATATTAAAATTCCTAAGCTTTCATGATCAAACTTTAAATCACTTGTAGTTAACTAAAAATATTTTGTTATAATTTCTCACAGACTACAGATGTGTAACGGTAAATACTGCTTGGTTCAATATAGGCATGAATTATGTACATTTTGTTTTCAGTTTGTTGTAATATTTTCTGTTTATTTGCATTGTGTTTAAAATAAAGTAGCTCAATTCTGTCTATAGCAGATAATTTATAGTCTGTGGTAAAACTAGACTGATTTGTTATTGTAAAGACTGCTTGGTTCAATATATAGGCATGCTGTACAGTTTGTTTTCAGTTTGTTTTGTATATTTTAGTCCACTGTACCATGTTCTGTGCAATTCTATTGTCAAAAAAGCAGCATGATTCTGTAATAAAGAATAATATAAGTATTTATGTAACAAATACAAGTTGCATTTATTAGATTATTTTTATTATGCCCATGTATCAAGAGATCAGGGGCATATTGTATTACTCATGTCCGTCTTTCTGTCTGTCAGTCCGTCTGTCTGTCCGAAAACTTAGCATTTTGCCATTTCTCCAAAAGTATTTGACATACAAAACTGAAATTTGGTATGTAACTTCCTTTTAATGAGAGCGATTTGTTCCATGCAATATGACCTTCCTCAAGGTCATTTGACAACCCTTATCAACCCTTAACACGAAAACTTAACATTTCAGAAAAAAAGCCTTTTGGGGGGCATTCATGTTTCACAAACACACCTTGTATTGTAATTTATGTTTTATTTTATGGTGTGCTTGGTTATGTTTTATTCATTAGTTTATTATTTGACAATCTTTCATCATATTTTACTGGCTTCAAACTTTAATTTGACTTCCATAATATTTTTGTTAGTTTAAGCACAAATAACACATAAACTAAAGCTTCTTCTTTTTTAATGCTATGTCCATAAATGAATTCTTCATATAAAGTATTTATATTTATTTGTTCTTTTTTCCCGGAAAATATTTAATTCCATCATCATTATAAATTTTAATCTCACTTATACAAGAACTATTATTTTCAGTGCGTCTGTCACAGAATTGATTATTAGCTCACCTGAGCACTAAGTGCTCAAGGTGAGCTATTGTGGTCACTTTTTGTCCGTCGTCCGTCTGTCCGTCTGTCTGTCCGTCCGTCCGTCCACAATTTCGTGTTTACACTCTAGCATCTACAAATATAAGCCAATCTTGACCAAACTTGGTCAAAACATGTATGGCCATAAGATCTCGGATGAGTTCGATTATGGGTCAGATCGAACTAGATATGCAGGAGTTATCTGCCCTTGAATGCGAAAAATACTTAGTTTTGACATTGTTTACACTCTAGCATCTACAATTATTGATCAATCAAGACAAATCTTGGACATAACATTGCAGACCATAAGATCTCGGATGAGTTCGATTTTCAGTCTGATCTGACTGGAAAGACGAGAGTTATGTGCCCTTGAATTTGACAACATTGCCATTTTCGGCTGTTTTTGACCTTGTTTACACTCTAGAATCTACAATTATTCATCAATCAAGACAAAACTTTGACACAATGTTTGGGACTATGAGATCTCGGATGAGTGTAATTTTCAGTCTGATCTGATCAGAAAGTCGAGAGTTACTTGCCCTTGAATTTGACAAAATTGTCATTTTTGGCTGTTTTCGACGATGTTTACACTCTAGAATCTACAATTATTGATCAATCAATCCAAAACTTGGACACAATATTGGAGATCATAAGATCTGAAATGAGTTTGATTTTCAGTCTTATCTGATCACCAGAAAGTTGAGAGTTATGAGCCCTTGAATTTGACAAAATTGCTGTTTTTGACTGTTTTCGACCTTATTTACACTCTAGAATCTACAATTTATGACCAATCAAGACAAATCTTGGACACAAGGTTGGAGACCATAAGATCTCACATGAGTTTGATTTTCAGTCTGATCTGACCAGAAAGATGAGAGTTTTGTGCCCTTGAATTTGATAAAATTGCCGATTTCGGCTGTTTTTGACATTGTTTACACTCTATAATCTACTATTATTTATCAATTAAGACAAAACTTGAACACAATGTTTGAGACCATAAGATCTTGGATAAGTTTGATTTTCAGTCCAATCTGACAAAAAGTGGAGAGTTATGTGCCCTTGAATTTGATCAAATTGCCGTTTTCGGCTGCTTTAGACCTTGTTTACACTCTAGAATCTACAATTATAGACCAATCAAGACAAATCTTGGACACAATGTTAGATATCATAAGATCTCGGTTGAGTTTGATTTTCAGCCTGATCTGACTAGGAAGTCAAGAGTAATGTGCCCTTGAATTTGACAAAATTGCTGTTTTCGGCTGTTTTCGTCCTTGTTTATACTCCAGAATCTACAATTATTTATCAAACAAGACAAATCTTGGGCACAATGTTGGGTAAGATGAAATCTTGGATGAGTTCGATTTTCATAATGTTATTGACCATAAGTTCGTTTTCAGTCTAAAAGTCATAAATATTTTTTGAATTGAAGAAAAGTGTTGCTTATATCATTTTGGTTCAGGTGAGCGATATAGGACCATCATGGTCCTCTTGTTTAAATTGTTTTCTGTAATGAAAATTGTCCAGAAGTTGTGAGTGTGAGATGAGACAAAAGTTATTATCTTCATGATCTCTAAGGTGAGCGATACAGGGGCATCTTGGCCCTCTTGTTTGATAACTACTGGTTTTGATTTTCATGTCAAAAAACTTTCTTCAAGTTACATGTCTGACTAGCATGGGATAGATAATCATATTAAAATTAGTGGACAATCATACTGCAAACTGTCCAGCTTTGGTCAGATTTAGCTTTGTGGCAGTAATATGGAAGTCTTTGGTCACAGACTAATCAAAGAAAGACTTCTGTATATTCATCATGTATTTCAGGATCTTTTGATTCTTTGCATACTTCTTCTGTTTATTGTGTCTTGATTCATCATCATCATCATCATCACAATTGATTTACATGCAAGTGGGATTGTTTCGAAGTCAATGGGACCTCGGGACGGTGCCTCGATGGCTACATGTCTGGCAGATTTCACTCCATCTCTTCCTGTCATGGATGTTTGGAATTGACAATCACCATTCTCTTGCATCTCTTCAAACTAGTTCTTTCCATGATGCTTATGGTCTTCCAGTGGCACACCTTCCCTAGACTTATAGTTGGTATGTCGTTTCGATATCACTGTTGGATCTATTGACATGACAAAAACCCACATAGTCCTCTCTCCTGTGAATATGATCAGTCTTTCCTTGGCTTCTTTTTGTCATATGGTGAGCTGAGTTAAAGGGATTCTCTGAGATATTGCACCATTAAGTTTGTTTAGACTTTAACAAAGTGATCTTTAGGAAAAGAGAATTATTTTCATATTAGTTCGACTAGATGCCTTCCAGACAAACTTAAAAACTCATCAACCAGCCTACTTATTTCCAACCCAAACAATTTCTGTCCTATCGCAGCTTTCTTTTCATTCAGGTTGATAGAACCTCTATCGTCTTGTACAATGGTAGCAATTACTCACGAGTCTGATCTATGTCAACCATGGAAAATGCTTTTTTAGTTTAAAATAAAAAAGAAGCAAAACTGACCTTTGTTAGGTAATATTTTGGTCATTTCCAAATAATTCATCTGGACAGGTAATGATGTCCAATATTTTTTGATAGTCAAATCTGTTTGACAATCAGTTCAGCTCAACAATAATGCATGTTATATTTCTCACAAATAAGCTCTCAATAAAATACTTATAAATTTGGTAAATTGATTAAGCTCACAGGCAAAATTGAAGTTGAGTGTGTTTATTCAAAATTTAGCTAAATTTGATAGCTTGGAATTCCATTTACTGAAGATGGTTGAAAATAAAATTGTTCTTTATTAACAACAAGGTTTTTTTCATCATGAGATTATGTTTGTCTTCAAAGCCATCTCCTTGTAACAATGTCATCAGTTTAGATAAGTCACTTGTGCAAGTAATCCCCCGATTTTGTGGGACTTTGGTGAATTTATCTCATCAAATATGACTAAAATTTGTTTTGTTCAATTGTTTGTTTCTGTTTAAGTTGCTAATGTTGAACATTTTTAATGAACTTGTGAAACATTTGAAAAAAACTTATACAAGAAGTTGATTTGTGCCAATGAATTAAACACTCAAGAAAAAAAAAGAAGTTGACTGACTGAGTATCATTTTGACATATATCTAAAAGTTATAACTTTAGAAATTGTCACCCATTTATTCCACGAAATATTATTTTACCATTTACCGCACAGCATAACCTTTGGGCTTATGATGGTTGATAGATTTGAATAGCATTTGGCTTCCTAAGATTGAGAAAGATTAAGAAGAATATGATAAAAAAGAATTTCCTTTATTTTTTCCCATAAGAATAAAATCACAAGAGACATAACAAGAACAGATTGTCTGAGGACAGCAAAGCGTGACTATCAAGTGCTGGGAAGTGGAAAAATATTATGTCCAAAAAGGTTAAAAATTCCACAAAATTAATGGCCAGAGAAATGGATCTTTGTCTAGAAGATGGTATCATGGTCACAGCAGCATGTGCAAAGTTTGAAAGCAGTAGCTCAAACAGAAAAAAATATCGATCATGTGACAGTTCTACATAAAACTTGACCAAAAATTTCTTAGTCTGAAAGGTTAAATATTCCAAAAAGTTAATTGTAAGAGTAATGCATCTTTGTCTAGATGATGATATTATGTTCACAGAAGCATGTGCAAAGTATCAAAGCAATAGCATTGGTAGAAACAGTGATATGAAAAGTTGCATGTATATAAAACCTTAACAAAAGCATTATGCTGACAACATCGCCAATGCTCAGGTGACCATATTAGCTCCCTATTCTACGAGCTGAAAATCAGGGATTTTACAGGAAAAGAATGTTAAAACAACAATTGATGAGTGTAGGCTTCGATCAGACTTTGCTGACCATAGTCTTTCAGTCATGTCAAAAAGGAATATTTTATATTAACCATTCTTAAAAAAATGATACTTTATACTGTTGATAAAGTGTAAATTATGATGATTTTAGTCTCCAAGAATGTAAAAATAATACAGTTTACTCTTAGAAAACTATTATCTGCAGCATAATGTAATTTACATTGTCTAAAGATTTTTTTTATTTAAAGTTAGAACAATTAATTAGCGAGAAACAGTTGTAACTGTTTCACGCTGAATTTTTTTCAACTGAAAATCAATTTTGGGAGGGAATACGGTTGTAACTCAAGCTTTTATCAAAATATTCTTTCAAAGACTCTTTTTTTCAAATTTACTCATATATTATTATTTATTAATTGTTCATGATCATATTACTCCATTTTAAGCTAATAAAACTAATAATTCTAAAAAATAATCAGTTTTTTCTCTCTCCTGTAAAATTTTGCAAAACCAAGTTACAACCCTTTCGCGCTGAGCCATCGATATGGGTTATTTCATCAGTTATAGTGCCTTTCAAATGTAACCAGAATCATCATTTCTTTGTCTACTTTATTATGTTACACATGAAACAGTTAAACAGCAATAATACACATTTTCCTCCGTTTGACAAGATTCTTGTCATTCATACGCCCAGGCCGTTGCAGAGATGTATGTGAGAGTAACGAACGACAACTCTGCTCGGAGATTGATAATGTTGATGAGAATATCTTTATCAGAACAGAGTAATGTGCCCTTGACTGTGACAAAATTGTTGTTTAGAACTTCAAACTTTATTTTAACTGTAACAGCCACAAATATTGATCATTCAAGATTATGAATGCAGTTTTCAGCTGGATCATGATCTCCCATCTTAAGGTTTACGAACTGAGAATGAAAACACCACTTTCTAGCCATACGAAATGCATCAAATTACACACACTTGTAAATATACTTCATGTAAGTTGATTCGCCATACCGGATTTCAAAATTATGCTTTAAGAAGAAAATATTTTACAAATGTTATTTTACTCTATATTCATATGCAAGGGAGGTAATCTTGAACATTTTGTCAAATATTTCCATAGGTATACATTAATTCAAAATTCTAAACCATACAAAATGCTTATGCTTGTATTTGGAATGGAAATGTAACACGGTTTAGGAATTGCTGGCACTTTTCAAATTTCGCCCCTGGCTTTGCATTTCATTCTCAGTTCGTAAACCTTAAATCATGTGCTATTGAACTTTGGGACTTTCATTCTATCTAGGTTCAGGTGAGCGATTAAGGACCATCAAGGTCCTCTTGTTTACAATTTACAGTTAAAACAGTCAAGCATACTATAGTATACAAGTTCTGTTCTGTACAGTAATTATACCCCCCACCTACGAAGTAGAGGGGGGTATATTGGTTTCACCATGTCTGTCTGTCTGTCCGTCCGTCCGTCCGTCCGTCCGTCCGTCCATCCGTCCGTCCGTCCGTCCGTCCGTCCGTCCGTAGACTTTTTCGTTTCCGTGCTCTAACTCAAGAACCGGTTGACCTAGGATCATGAAACTTTACACAGTTGTTGCCCATGACCCAAGGAGGTGCCCTATTGTTTTTGGGTCACAAAGGTCAAAGGTCAAGGTCACAATTGGACTTTGTTTAAAATCCGTTTCCGTGCTCTAAGTCAAGAATTGGTTGACCTAGGATCATGAAACTTTACACAGTTGTTGCCCATGACCCAAAGAGGTGCCCTATTGTTTTTGGGTCACGAAGGTCAAAGGTCAAGGTCACAATCGGACTTTGTTTAAAATCCGTTTCCGTGCTCTAAGTCAAGAACCGGTTGACCTAGGATCATGAAACTTTACACAGTTGTTGCCCATGACCCAAGGAGGTGCCCTATTGTTTTTGGGTCACGAAGGTCAAAGGTCAAGGTCACAATCGGACTTTGTTTAAAATCCGTTTTCGTGCTCTAAGTCAAGAACTGGTTGACCTAGGATCATGAAACTTTACACAGTTGTTGCCCATGACCTAAGGAGGTGCCCTATTGTTTTTGGGTCACAAAGGTCAAAGGTCAAGGTCACAATCGGACTTTGTTTAAAATCCGTTTCCGTGCTCTTAGTCAAGAACCGGTTGACCTAGGATCATGAAACTTTACACAGTTGTTGCCCATGACCCAAGGAGGTGCCCTATTGTTTTTGGGTCACCAAGGTCAAAGGTCAAGGTCACAATCGGACTTTGTTTAAAATCCGTTTCCGTGCTCTAAGTCAAGAACCGGTTGACCTAGGATCATGAAACTTTACACAGTTGTTGCCCATGACCCAAGGAGGTGCCCTATTGTTTTTGGGTCACCAAGGTCAAAGGTCAAGGTCACAATCGGACTTTGTTTAAAATCCGTTTCCGTGCTCTAAGTCAAGAACCGGTTGACCTAGGATCATGAAACTTTACACAGTTGTTGCCCATGACCCAAGGAGGTGCCCTATTGTTTTTGGGTCATGAAGGTCAAAGGTCAAGGTCACAATCGGACTTTGTTTAAAATCCGTTTCCGTGCTCTAAGTCAAGAACCGGTTGACCTAGGATCATGAAACTTTACACAGTTGTTGCCCATGACCCAAGGAGGTGCCCTATTGTTTTTGGGTCACGAAGGTCAAAGGTCAAGGTCACAATCGGACTTTGTTTAAAATCCGTTTCCGTGCTCTAAGTCAAGAACCGGTTGACCTAGGATCATGAAACTTTACACAGTTGTTGCCCATGACCCAAGGAGGTGCCCTATTGTTTTGGGGCCACGAAGGTCAAAGGTCAAGGTCACAATCGGACTTTGTTTAAAATCCGTTTCCGTGCTCCAAGTCAAGAACCGGTTGACCTAGGATCATGAAACTTTACACAGTTGTTGCCCATGACCCAAGGAGGTGCCCTATTGTTTTTGGGTCACGAAGGTCAAAGGTCAAGGTCACAATCGGACTTTGTTTAAAATCCGTTTTCGTACTCTAAGTCAAGAACCAGTTGACCTACAGCACTTTTTCAGTGACAAGGCGCTAGTGGGGGGTATTTGTCCGCTCTGCGACAGTTCTAGTTCTAAATGTTTTGTGTAAGTTTCATCTTGATAAGTCAAGAAATGGATACTGCAAAGATTGCATAAAAGCAAATTTCAGCAAATTTAATATCATACATCTTTTCATTTATTGTTTTCTCCTTTATTTGTTACAGGACATATTTGACAGTGGAGTGTACTAAAGATAACAGATGAACAGACAAACGAATGTGTACACAAACAAACCGACCAATGAAAACACAGAACTATTTTGATCATTCCTAGAATAGATGTTGTGTTGAGATCCTTTAAATAGAATTGTATTGAAAAACAAATGTAAAAAAAAAGAAGAAGCCACTTGCAATGTGAAAAAAGGTACCTTCCAAAGATAGCATTTTGGCATTATGTCATATTTAGCAGCCTACTAATATGACAAATTTTAAGCTGATTTGAATTCAAAGGAATTTTCAGACAACAAATCACAAACCTAAAGCAAGCCATTTGCAAAAAATTGAAAAAAAATCAAATTAATGTTTGTAATGCTTACAGTTTCCATTGGTATTAAACTGATAAAAGTTGATTTCGTATAAACTAATGAAAATAGTGTTTAATTTACTTTGACTATAATGAGGGGAATTTGTTTTGATAAATTAACCCTTTCCCAAACAGCAAATTTTTAGGGCGATCCAAATGACAAAATGGAATATAGAAGATAGAATTTGTTTAAAATATGACATATCAGCAGTTTCTTCTTTTGTATCAATGTTTTCGCAAGCCTTTTCTATTAGGGACTTTATATCAATACCAGGTCTTGTTTGGGAAAGGGTTAAATATACACATCAATACAATTCTATTTAGATGTTAATGTTTAAAAAAATATAAATGTTGTGTTGTTAAAGATGCACCGTCAGACTACCGTCCAAATTTTTAGAAATCCGTCCATTTGAAAAAACATTTTTTTACTGCTGAAGTAATTTATTAATTTTAATACCATGTACAAATTTCGCTGACTTTTGTTAGATTAGTTATTTTGTTTAAGAATTTTTCTCTTTTTGGAAAGACAGTCCCACGTTTAAGATACCAAAGAATATCCGTACATTAATTATTCTTTTATAACTATTAGTGCTGTCTCAAACATTTTATGTTAATGTTTTGTTATGTTTATGTCTTTATACATTTTTAAAGAAATATAAATATCTATTTTCCTTGGACATAGCGATGTGAGGATTTTACGACTTGATTTTGAAGTGACTGTGAAAAGCCTTAAGTATATTCAGTTAAACGCGAGTCCCTAACTTAATGAATATTTCAAATTTCTTAGATCTTTTTGTTTTTACTTGCAATGTCTATAAACAGAAAATTCATATTAGAGGAATCCAAAAATATCATATTTTTAAGAACATAGACAGTTAATGATTTAAGAGTGTCCATCCCTTATGAGATTCACGCGATTATCAGAATTTTTCAAGTGGGGTAGTTAACATTTGTTAACTTTACCAACATAAACTGGCAAATTTGTAAACAATTGGCGGTAGAAGGTTCCACAAGGTTTCCAACGTTGCCCAAATTATTTAGATGTGGCGTGAATCTCATTAGGGGTTGACTACCTTAAGATTAAAAATGCATGTATTCTGAATATAAAGAAACAAGATGTACATTTCTTTTGAATTTTATTGAACTTTTTTCAGGGAAGGGTATTCTTATCATTATAGATTATTATTGTCATTACATGTATTAAAGAATGAAGTGTTATATATATCTTAAAAAATGAAAAATATATTTGCATGATTATTTCAAACTAACAAAAGATGTTTCAAAAAATAAATAGTCTACAAGTAGTTTAAAAAGATTTCAAAATATTTATGGTTTTAGTTATTATCCTAATTTTCAAGACAAAAAAATCTTATGTTGAAATATTGTTACTTGGAAAAGAGTTTTAAGTAGCAGTCCACCTAAGAATCATGCAAAAGGTGATTTACCCATAGTCACAGATTTACACCTAATGTGTCTTAACTAATGTAACTTTAGTCATGAAATTCAAAAAATAACTCAAATTCGCTGAAAGTCTTACCGATGACATTGTTGTTAGGGGCCCTTAGCAACAAGGAAATGGCATTCTAATTTTAATAAAGAGGCATCAAATTTTGATCATATTTTTCAAGAATTTCTGTGCAATGTCATTGAAGAAAGTTTTTATTTTCAAATAGTACAATATTTTAAGAATCTATAAATCATGAAATAAAACGGTTGGTGTTATTGCACTTTGGTTACCATAGCAACCAATTCAATCAAAATTGACAATTTTGAAAATGCTGAAAATACAGCAGTTTACAGGATATTTTTTTCCAAAAATCATGGGGCCGCACAACATAGTTGTCACTTGCAAAACTTTCTACCATTACTGGGCTAAAACATATCAAAAATAATCCACTGTAGCATATTACAGATTTTTCAGAAATTTCAGTTATTTATGGGAAGGGTTTACCAAAAATCCACGATATTATTGCTCTTATGGTATAAATATTAAAGCATGTTTAGCCCTAAAAAGACTAGATATGTTTACATCAGAAGACTTATATGTCTTCAATCGCTGCTAGCAAAAATATTTTAATGTCTTTTCACAATTTTATGTTTAAGTTACCATGGGAACGGTTGCTAGGCAACAATATGGTGATGTATTTATCTCATTTTTCACAAACAATGGACAAAAATAATGTTTTGCAGCAATTTGTACATGTTTTCTAATGTTTTCATTGAAGTTAAATAATAATTACTGCATTTTCTTTAAAAAGGACAAAGAGAAACCTCTGTTTCAATCAATTATTCCATTTACTGTATTAAACCTTAGCAACAGTCGTAGCAACGAGCATATTAACAACCTGTCATACATGTCTACAAGAAATGCATAAGGAATTAAAATGAATTGTGAAGTTATGATAATAATCTTGTTACGTAATTCCCTAATAACATACTCTTTAAGAAAATGCCTAGTCGCATCATTGGCAAAAAATTATGGTGGCCATTTTGAATTTCAAAATGGCTGCCAGTAAGAAATGTAAAGGTAATGGTCTTGCTCTCTGACGACGTAAAAACCTGATTTAATTGATTTGAATTGTGTTAAAAGTCTTAATTTTGTTGCCTAAGTCCATGTTAACATGTTTTTTTTTAAATGCCGAGACACATGATTGGTAAAAAATATGGAAGCCATTTTGAATTTTCAACATGGCTGCCATAAGAATAGGTAATGGTAATGCTCTCTGACGTTGTAGAAATATGATTTATATAATTTGAAATGTGATAAAAGTCTAAATCTTGTTGCATAAGTCCCTAAAACATGTTTTTAAAAAGAAAAATGCTGAGACACATGACTGGTAAAAATTATGGCGGCCACATTGATTTTCAAAATGGCCGCCAGTAAATAAATGATAACAGTCCTACTCTCTGACGACATAGAAACCTGATTTAATTAATTTGAATTATGATGAAAGACTAAATCTTGTTGCATAAGTCCCTAATGACATACTATTTAAGAAAATGCTGAAACGCATACCTGTTTAAAACAATGGCTGCCATTTTGAATTTCAAAATGGCTGCCAGCAAGAAAAGGCTATAGTTCTGCTCTCTGACGACATAGAAACCTGATTTTATTCCTTTAAATAGTTATGAAAGGCTAAATCTTGTTGCTCAAGTCCCCAGTAACATACTTTTTAGGAAAATACCGAGACGGATGAACGGTTAGAATTATGGCAGCCATCTTGAATTTCAAAATGGCCGCCAGTTAAGAAATAAGGATTCTACTCTCTGACGACATAGAAACATGATTGAATTAATTTGAATTGTGATGAAAGTCGAAATACTTTTAAATGAGTCCATAGTAACATTCTTTTTAGAAAAATACCGAGTCTTAGCATTGATGAAAATTATGGCGGCCATCTTAAATTTCAATATGGGCACTAGTAAGAAAATGTAATGTTTCTACTCTCTGACGACGTAGAAACCTCATATTAGTTAATTTGAATTGTGATGAAAGGCTAAATTTTGTTGCATACGTCACTAATAACATATTTTAAGGAAAACGCCGAAATGCATGCTTGGTAAAAATTTATGGTGGCCATATTGAGTTTCAAAATGGCTTCCAATGATAAAAGGTAATAGTTCTGCTCCCTGAAAACATCGAAACCTGATTTAACCCTTTCCCAAACAAGACCTTTTTTGACGTCTCTGTAAGAGAAGGCTTGGAAAAACATTGAGACAAAAGAAGAAACTGCTGATAACCAGCAGTTTTCTCCTTTTGTCTCAATATTTTTTATGCTTCCCGAAGGGAGAGCATATAGTCGCCGCTTCGTCTGTCCGTCCGTCCGTCCGTCCGTCCTGTCCGTCCGTCATTCCGTCCGTCCGTCCGAAGCAATATCTCCATAACCCTTGGGCCAAATCAAATAAAACTTACCATGTGAACTCCCTGTGACAAAATGCCGATGTACTTTTCCCCGTTTTTGGATTTGAGGCCTTGTCATGGGAAAAGGGGACTTATGGTGAAATATAGTTCTTCTCTAATTTCTCCTAGCCTAATGGTCAGAATTTGATGAAATTTCATATTTGAGTAGCAAATCAGATGCCCTTGACAATAAATTGCTCTCCATGGCATACATTTATTGTGACAATGCCTTATTCGGGGAGCATTGTCCGTCTCTGACGGCCCTTGTTATGCCATATTTTACACAAATCCTATCTTTGATAACATCCATTTTGTCGTTTGTTGCAGTTTTTGAAGTGGTTCACCCTAAAATTTTGTCGCTTGGAAAAGGGTTAATTAATTTGAATTGTGATGAAAGTCTAAATCCTGTTAGATTAGTCCCTAGTTACATACTTTTTTTCGAAAATCACCGAGTTTCGTAGTTGATAAAAATTATGGCGACCACTTTGAATTTCAAAATGGCCGCCAGTAAAATAAAGATAACGGTTCTGCTCTCTGACGACATAGCAACCGAGTTTAATTTATTATACCCCCCACCTACGAAGTAGAGGGGGGTATATTGGTTTCACCATGTCTGTCTGTCTGTCCGTCCGTCCGTCCGTCCGTCCGTCCATCCGTCCGTCCGTCCGTCCGTCCGTCCGTCCGTAGACTTTTTCGTTTCCGTGCTCTAACTCAAGAACCGGTTGACCTAAGATCATGAAACTTTACACAGTTGTTGCCCATGACCCAAGGAGGTGCCCTATTGTTTTTGGGTCACCAAGGATAAAGGTCAAGGTCACAATCGGACTTTGTTTAAAATCCGTTTCCGTGCTCTAACTCCAGAACCGTTTGACCTAGGATCATGAAACTTTACACAGTTGTTGCCCATGACCCAAGGAGGTGCCCTATTGTTTTTGGGTCACCAAGGTCAAAGGTCAAGGTCACAATCAGACTTTGTTTAAAATCCGTTTCCGTGCTCTAACTCGAGAACCGGTTGACCTAGGATCATGAAACTTTACACAGTTGTTGCCCATGACCCAAGGAGGTGCCCTATAGTTTTTGGGTCACCAAGGTCAAAGGTCAAGGTCACAGTCGGACTTTGTTTAAAATCCGTTTCCGTGCTCTAACTCAAGAACCGTTTGACCTAGGATCATGAAACTTCACACAGTTGTTGCCCATGACCCAAGGAGGTACCCTATTGTTTTTGGGTCACCAAGGTCAAAGGTCAAGGTCACAATCGGACTTTGTTTAAAATCCGTTTCCGTGCTGTAACTCGAGAACCGTTTGACCTAGGATCATGAAACTTTACACAGTTGTTGCCCATGACCCAAGGAGGTGCCCTATTGTTTTTGGGTCACCAAGGTCAAAGGTCAAGGTCACAATCGGACTTTGTTTAAAATCCGTTTCCGTGCTCTAACTCGAGAAGCGTTTGACCTAGGATCATGAAACTTTACACAGTTGTTGCCCATGACCCAAGGAGGTGCCCTATTGTTTTGGGGTCACCAAGGTCAAAGGTCAAGGTCACAATCGGACTTTGTTTAAAATCCGTTTCCGTGCTCTAACTCAAGAACCGTTTGACCTAGGATCATGAAACTTTACACAGTTGTTGCCCATGACCTAAGGAGGTGTCCTATTGTTTTTGGGTCACCAAGGTCAAAGGTCAAGGTCACAATCGGACTTTGTTTAAAATCCGTTTCCGTGCTCTAACTCGAGAACCGGGTGACCTAGGATCATGAAACTGTACACAGTTTTTGCCCATGACCCAAGGAGGTGCCCTATTGTTTTTGGGTCACCAAGGTGAAAGGTCAAGGTCACAATCGGACTTTGTTTAAAACCCGTTTCCGTGCTCTAACTTGAGAACCGGGTGACCTAGGATCATGAAAATTTACACAGTTGTTGCCCATGACCCAAGGAGGTACCCTATTGTTTTTGGGTCACCAAGGTCAAAGGTCAAGGTCACAATCGGACTTTGTTTAAAATCTGTTTCCGTGCTCCAACTTGAGAACCGGTTGACGTAGGATCATGAAACTTTACACAGTTGTTGCCCATGATCCAAGGAGGTGCCCTATTGTTTTTGGGTCACCAAGGTCAAAGGTCAAGGTCACAGTTGGACTTTGTTTGAAATTCTTTTCCGTGCTCCAACTACAGAACCTTTTGACCTATAGCACTTTTCCAGTGACAAGGTGCTAGTGGGGGGTATTTGTCCGCTTTGCGACAGTTCTAGTTTGAATTGTGATGAAAGTTGAAATTATGGTACATGAATCCCTAGTAACATACTTTTTAGGGAAATACCGAAACGCATGATTGGTTAATATCATGGTGGCCATCTTTAGTTCAAAATCGCCACCAGTAGGAAAAAGTAATCGTTCTACTGTCTGCCGACGTAGACACCTGATTTAAATTGATTTTGAATGTGATAAAAGTCTAAATCTTGTTTAATAAGCCCCTAAGAATATACTTTTTAAGAAAATGCTGAGACACATGCTTTGTAAAAATTAATGCCGCCATTTTGGAAATTCAAAATGGCCGTCATATAATACATCAGAAAATGAATTTGGAATGTTATTTCTCTTTAAACGTAAACTCATCTGATAAAAACCAGATGTCGAATCTTATTTCCTTAGCAGCATCTGGCGGTCACCAGTTTAAGGTCATTTTAATGACCCTGGGAAATTCGAATCTATTTTAATCCTTTTCAATATAGGCCTTCATATTCAAAACTTGTGTTATCCAACGCGTGCCTATGATTTAAAAATAGATTCCATATACTCTCGCGTTTAAGGTTCATGTAGTTCGTCCCTAATGAGATTCATGTGACGTTGGAATTATTCGGGCAGTGGAACTTTCCAACGCCTCAATTGTTTACATCCGCGCCCGAATAGGCTAGGATACGTAACGTCGACGACGCTCGAAAAAAGCGGCCAATGTTTTATGAATCCCAAAATGGCCACATTACGGGTAGTCTACCTTAACCGCTCAGGACTCGGATATTTCCGACTCGCTCTTGACATTGTAAACTATGGCGTAACTAATGGGTCTAAAGTCTATTTAGAGCGTGCCCGCATAAAATATACGCGTCGACGCGTAAATTCTATGCGTCGACTCGTATATTTACGCGAGCAGTTGAAAATTCACGCGTCGACGCATAAATTCTCAACTGCTCGCGTAAATATACGAGTCGACCCGTATTTTATCTATTAACCAATCAGATCCTTCGTTTCATCCATCAATTTCATGGTATGTCACTATGAAGGGAAAGGTTGTTAACCGCCTCTCCCATTCGCCCGCTTCGGTTTCGCATTTTTTACTCCTGCTCGCGTAAAATTTAAGCGTCGACGCATATATTTTTCAACTGCTCGCGTAAATTGTATGCGTCGACATGCATATTTACGCATCGACGTATAAAATTTACGCGAGCAGTTGAAAATATATGCGTCGACGCGTATTTTTTATGCGTGCACGGTTTATATAGGCTTTTGACCCATCTAGTACGTCATAGTAAACATGACACAATACAGTACAGCTGAACTGCTTGCATTTTTTTTTGCCTACAACATTCGAACACCAAAAAAGTTCAGGTGGAAAATTGCTGTGATTTTCCATCACGACCGTAGCGTTTTTCCACTCTCAATCTCCGCTCTTCACTGGTGTTGTGCAGTTGTAATAGGCTTCATTTATATTATCAGATGATTAGAACTCGGTAACAGAAAAACTTCAATTCCTCGGAATCTGCCCGGCTTTAGGCATTTTTCCACACTCTGTCACAGAAGCTCTTGCATATCGCCTCTGTTATGGGATCAAAAGAATAAAAAATAGTCCCATTTTAATAAGGATGAATAAGAAAATAGTCCCATTTTAACTAGATTAATGCTTAAATTTGAGAGCACTTGTGATGCAAACAGAATAATAATTTCTTTCTCTAATGAAAAATACATGAGATGAAACAGTTACAAAGTAACTAAGGATGTTATCCGTCGGTACACCACTATTTGTGGACTCTAGCCGAGGTAGAGCCTTGCAGAGATGATACGTGAAGAGCAACGAACGATCACTTTGCTGAGAGAATGCAATTTTTCCCACATTGTAGGAAAACCTTTAGATTTTCTTTTATGGATCTTGTATTGGAACTTTTTTTCAATTGTACACATTGTATACTTAATGTATATTTATTTGCAGATTTGAAAACAACCATTTAAATGTGAGGGTTCTTTTTAGAAATTAAGATTTCTGAAAAATGCATCATTGTCAATATGGCAACATAATAACAAAATGTAAACAATTGAAATGTTTTCATGAGGACCCTTAGAATATAATAGATTTATAACCGTAAGAATACTAAATCTAGATTGACCTTTTTACCTACCAGGATGAAACATGTCGTTACTTTATATTCCATTTTCAATGTTGTTGCTAAGGGAAAGAAATGGTTGCTAACAACTTAAACGTTTTGTTTTAATGGGCAAATACATGTATGTGTAAATTGTTGCTCTGCGTAATATTTTGGTTATTTCTTTTTTTAGAGCGATATGTCAAAACTATGTTTATAATTGATTTTATCTCAAGTCTTGTTATTTTTCCATAAATTCGCTATTTTAAGGACATTTTTTCAAGATTTCTTCTAAAAATGCTTTACTTTTTCAATAATACTTCTTATTAAGGTATTCGCACACTAATGAACGTCAAAAATCATCGGCAAATGTCGACATATGTCGACATTTTCCGTATTTTCTTTCAAATATTTTTTCCAAAGGAAATTATTTGTGTTAGTATAACTAAATCTATTTGTTCCAATATTTTAGAGTTTTAAAGATAAAATGTTGAAAAAAATAACCTCTTTCTGCATTTATCTTGAAACTAAAGTTACAGTTCAGGATTTGTTTTGATGACGTCATAACGTCGCCGCCAAAAAATACGACGTCGTTCCCGCGTTCTGTATAATTGATGTTGACGTGTGTATAGCTTGTTGTCATACAACTAAAACCAAATTGTATGGAAATCGGTTAATAGATTTGTAAATGGGTGATCTGTGAGTGAATTATAGTTCAATTTTCAGTTTAACCTCTTTACAAAATCATGTCCGAAAGGATAGATACTTAAAGCAAAATAAAATTTAACATCTTCTTTTTTTTGTGTCAAAAAAAGCACAAGGCATGTTACCATGGCGATTTCTTTAATTTTGGACGGCGAAATTTCCCTATTCTTATGTATTTACTTCCTACACAGGTGTAGATATTTTTCAAGTTCTGATTAGAAAGGCCCCACTAATACTTAATGTAGGATGGCTTTTTAAATATGACAACCCCAAAAAAATTAAACAGATTTTCAAGAGAATTGTGTTGCTATGCATTCCGACTTTTGCATTTTTTCCAATATTATTGTTGCCACAATATGTCAATAGTAATTTTTTATTGTGGTATCTTTAATAAGCTCTTGTTTGGTACATAAATTATAGATGTTTCTTGGAAAATGTCACTTTTTATTGAGTTTTGAGCATCTGTCACTCAGTGTGTGAAAAGTCCATTTTTCATATCGGTGTGATAAATCTTAAATTTGTCATAAAATTGTGAAATTGCGGTCAAATTCCCTTATTTTTTCAGAAAAGGTGTCTCTTTGTATGTAGATTGAAAAAATAAGGTGATCCACCCCGTAGAATTTTATGCCCATTAGTGTGTGAATACCTTAAGGGGCTTTTCCTCAATTTCAAACACAATGGAAAGTATGTCTATCTAAATGCGGATTTAGGAAAAAATATTACCATGGTATATTTTTCAAACTTGCAAAGTATTGAAAAGAAGATCTTTTTTCATCACCATAGCAACATAACAACAAAATGTAAAGTTTAAATATATTTTAATGCTATTTAGTATATTAAAGATTGATTATTAATGTATGAAATGGAATTGAAGTTGTAAATGTGAATAAAATCTGTATCAAAACCACTAAACAAACTATTTTGATTATTTCCACAGTTCCACAGTGTCCTTGACAACAACTAAAATTGTCGCACAAATGGAATTATGTTTAGTTTCATTGACATAGTCAGAAATTTATGAAATACCAACCTTTTATATGCTTTTTCCTGAATTCGGTGTGGGCTAAATTAAACGAAATGATGTTTATATCAATTTTCTATTAAGTCAGAGGGCAGAATAATGGCCTCTGCAGCTTTTTGTTGGCGGCCATTTTGAAATTCAAGATGGCCGCCAATCAGTTTGGCCCATTACACGAGTCCCACAGCTTTCTTCAAGTCTATGTTTTATGGCATGTCTATGCGGAGTTTCTTTTTTCGATCACATTTTCAAAATATGTTCGTTTTCTAGTTATATATGTATGGAATGCCAAAGGCATGTTATTCCCACTTTAGCTAGCTTAAATTGCAAAATGAGTACTTAATTGTAATAAAGCATCCTTCTTTTCTCTTTTAAAGGAAAATACAACAAGTCTTATATGATTAAAATTTAAAAAAAAATGAACAATGTATATAAAATTGATGCAAAAAATATGTAAAATGCCTATATTTTGTTAATTTTGAGATATTCGCATCACTAAATTGTTGCCTAGCAACCGTTCCCATGGTAACTTAAACATAAAATTGTGAAAAGACATTAAAATATTTTTGCTAGCAGCGATTGAAGACATATAAGTCTTCTGATGTAAACATATCTAGTCTTTTGAGGGCTAAACATGCTTTAATATTTATACCATAAGAGCAATAAAATTGTGGATTTTTGGTAAACCCTTCCCATAAATAACTGAAATTTCTGAAAAATCTGTAATATGCTACAGTGGATTATTTTTGATATGTTTTAGCCCAGTAACGGTAGAAAGTTTTGCAAGTGACAACTATGTTGTGTGGCCCCATGATTTTTGGAAAAAATTATCCTGTAAATTGCTGTATTTTCAGCATTTTCAAAATTGTCAAATTTGATTGAATTGGTTGCTATGGTAACCAAAGTACAATAACACCAACCGTTTTATTTCATGATTTATAGATTCTTAAGATATTGTACTACTTGAAAATAAAAACTTTCTTCAATGACATGCACAGAAATTCTTGAAAAATATGATCAAAATTTGATGCATCTTTATCAAAATAAGAATGCAATTTCCTTGTTGCTAAGGGCCCCTAACAACAATGTCATCGGTAAGACTTTCAGCGAATTTGAGTTTATTTTTGTGTTTTATGACTAAAGTTACATTAGTTAAGACACATTAGGTGTAAATCTGTGACTATGGATAAATCACTTTTTCCTGATTTTGCATGATTCTTAGGTGGACTGCTACTTAAGAGTTTTGAAATTTTAATAAATGATCATGTTCTTAAATTCAGCTATCAGATAAAAATTAATTCAATACAAATATATTAAAATATTTCACAAAAACTCACAAAATACAAAAATAATAACAACCTCAGTTTTATTGACTGGGGGCTTCACATTCTAATATTCTATGTTGTGTACAAAATAAACATAAAAAATCGGACCACAGGGAGTTAAAACAGACAAAATGGTATATCTTATTCCTTAAAAACAACATCAATAAATATTAGAATATTCTTATAGTTCATGATAAATGACCTGGCAAAGCATCTCTATCTATTAGCTAGATATGCTCTGCCATGTCATTTATCTTGAGCTATATATCTGATCATGGGAAAAAATATTCACATTTTAAACAAGTCTCAAAAAGTCTATTGGATGCAATGCCACTTATGGCATGCTAAAGGATTGACGACCTTTAGTGTAACCCAAACCATCTCGCAAATATCTTTTACAGGAATTTCAAAAAACCCTTTCCCAAGTGGCAAATTTTCAAAATTTCCATTTGAAAAAACTGCAGCAGATGACAAATGGACCTTGTTTATGATAGAATTTTGTACAATATAGCACAGAAAATATTGAGACATAAGGAGAAACTGCTGGTCATCAGCAGTTTCTTCTTTTGTCTCAATGTTTTCCCAAGCCATTTCTTTAACCCATTACCAAACGACAAAAGTTTAGACTCCTCCAAATTGAAGGATGTTGCAGACGACAATTAAAACTAAATGAATTTCTACAGTTTTTGGTCTTTATGTGTAGAAAATATTGTGGGAAATGAAGAAATTGCTTGTCACAAGCAATTTCTTCATTTCCAACAATGTTTTCCAAAGCCATTGTCTTGTGGGGAGTCAAAAAGAGTCACTGTGTGGTAATGGGTTAAGGGACGTCAAAACCAGGTCTTGTTTTGGAAAGGGTTTAAACATTCATGTTCTGAACTTTAAGTTATACAGTTGTTTGGTAAAAGAAGAATCCTGCTTTTTCTCCCTGTGGTCTTCAATATAAATGGGGCAATTCTTTAGGTCAAGTTTTAGGCTCTTTGGTAAACTGATTTCAGTTAAAAAGCCCCTCAAACATTGATTGATGAAATGTGTTTGCCTATGGATTCACTAACAATATCAACAAACAAACAAACATTTCTTCAGCACAAAAACTATTTTCATCTAATGTAATCCAGACCTTAAGAGAAATGAACTGAGTTGGATGATTTTCATCATTTTAAAGGAACCCCAACTACCGAGACATGCGTTTGGCATTTGGAATTCTGATCTGTAGGCAATTATTGACAACCAAATTCTAATACTTAATATTGAGATAGCCATGATAAACCACTCTTATTGACCGTGAGAAAGCATTAGTGAATCCATGTGGCTACTATTTTTTAACAAAAAACATCATTTCATGCTGCTTAATTCTAAAGTTAACTTTATGAAGTCCAGAATGAATGTAAACTTACATTTTGTGGTAGTAATTTACCAAAAATTGGTATTGAAAATGTCATTGTTACAAAAAGTTTTTAAGTACAGTACATATAATTTGAAAATTTTTGGTTGCCCAATGACAATATACAATATATTGTTGATGAAAGTTGATGATGAAAATATTTATATGATTGCATTCAGGTCCTTGTATTAGGAAATCACATTGTAAATGTCACCCATGAAACTTTGTGACCATCTCCGATTGGTAAGTTCTTTATAATAAATTGTTATGTTCTAACATATGTTATGTTGCTATGTTCGAAAATGTGGCAACTGCAACTTAATTAAGCTGTATTTACAGCATTTGTGAACAAAGTCAACAAAATTCAGAACTGTCAATGTAGGATTGTTGCTTACCAATAGCTTAGAGCAAAACTATTGTAAACGTATTTATATATAATTATAATAGTTTGCAATAAGCCTCCAATATATAAAGAGGAACTTGTACATGCTAATATGGTTTTCTTATACATGGACAATTAATTCATAAAAACATGTAAATTTTAATGCATATTTGTATATTTTGAGCTGTGATGTATATTTTATTATACAAAATTATATTTGTGATATAGTTTGCATTGCCGTCCCAAAGAAAAGAATCCATCCTAAATTGAATCTCGTATCATTTGAAACATTTGTCATGCTGGTGATAAGCCAGAGCTACATATACATGTGAGAAGGGCTAGCTTTTCAAAATGCAAAATATCATTCTATGTTCATTTACCCTTTCCCAAACGACAAAAAACTTGGGCGGTACTTTTTAAAAGCTGCTCTAGACAACAAGATTGATGTTAAAAAGGAAGGGATTTGTGTACAATATTGCACAGAAAATATTGAGACAAAAGGAGAAACTGCTGGTTATCAGCAGTTTCTTCTTTTGTTTCAATGTTTTCCCCAGCCTTTTCTAATAGGGACGTCAAAACCCGGTCTTGTTTGGGAAAGGGTTAAATCCTATGTTGTGGGTACTCATTGGATTTGTCTCATCAAGACGATTCAAATGAGTACCCACAACATAGGCCTTGGATTTGAAATAAAAGAATAAGAATGCCTTTACCCCTTCTTATCTGTTTCTCTGATATTCTATTGAAAGCCTTCGTAATGCAGATCCTATGTAGTTGAGACTTTAGCAATAATTGATAAAATTTGTGATAATAAGTCTGAATCACCTCCGATGGATCTTTGCCTTAATCATTGATGAAATACAGAATTTAGTACTATGTAGCTAGAAGAAGCAGATTCCAAAAACATTATAGTGAACAAATTCTTAGTTTTCCACCAATCTGTTTCGTAGTTACCTTTCTGAATACTGTAGACAATTTGCATTATGATGGATCTATACCAAATCAACAGTAAGACAAATGTTTGATAAAACACAACTGCTGAATATTGTTGTTGCTTATTATTTCCTTGTTAGTGATAAACTTTTTACAGAAAACATACTATTTAGGAGGGTAAAAAGATATCATTACTGCTATTACCATTGCGAAAAAATTTCAAGAACGCATTTCTAGTTCTAGGACTGTTCTAGAACGTTCTAAAATGTTTAAATGGCACTTCTAGAAGAGCCATTTAAACATTCTAGAACAGTTCTTTAACTTTTTGCATGGGTTAATCTTGACTAATAAACCATTCTGGCATACTGCTTCGCCATTTTGATTAAAAAACTTTTGAATATAAATGATAATATATAATTGGAATTGTAAGAAACAACATCGATTTCCCTGACTGGACTCTCATACCTCGAATGGACTAACAACAACATACTTAATAAACAATTTTATTGACATGCATATTATACGTTCAAAGTTAAACGAGAATGGTTTACGGTTGTTTTGGTTTATTTTTAGGTAGGACTATTACTTTTACCTATGTAAAATTAAAGCGAGAATGCGGTAACTATTCTCGTTTAATTGTGAATCTGTTATAGTAGCACCTGGACTATGGCCTGTGAACTAACACCAGTACACAACAACAAAAACATTTTCATTGTACATTCATACATGCAATACCACTCTTCCGATCCATCGATATAATGAATTGAAATTTTGCCATGTCAAATACATCTGATTCGACCAGTAGTCCAGAGCTGAATGAAGATTTGCCGCGCACGAGATAAAGTCGTGCGCTTAATACGCAACCTCTCAGTCATTACCACCAGTAAAAGGGAAACAAATTTTCATCTAATTTATTACAATTAACCGAAGAAATTTATATTTCTCAAAGAACTTAGAGATTCAATCAAATGGTATTTCTTACACCCATCTAATTTAGACAAGCATAGAATGTTTAGTGTGCTAAAAGTTTATCATTTTAAAGGAAATAGTTTTTTGACTGGGTAGTTTCTACCCCAATTTGTTAGATTTGATTGTTAAAGACACTATCATTGAGATTGAATTCAATATCCTTTTATACAGTGTTTAGATATACGGTATTAAGTCTGAAATAAACTGATGGAGTCATTATTTTATGCATTTTCTTGAGCATATGAATGATCGAAACTGTATTTACAAAAACATCTTAATTTTTCTTCAAAGACCTTGTAACTGCAGCTTTAAACAAGCTGCAGTTACAAGGTTTTTCAAGAAAAATGACGATATATATTACATCAATTGCGTGGTTAACAAGTCCTTGTTAGAATTCTAAGCTCAAAATTTGAATTCGCTGCAGCTCACAATCAAATTATCTTTCCAATGACTAATTGTTACATCTCTCAAATTGTAAATGATATTTGAAAAATGTCACTTTTTGATAAATACATAAGAATAACAAAATACAACAGAAAGGGTATTGGATTACTGTTTGGAAATGCTTGGACAAAACTTAGATGAAATTTAATGTTACGATGTTAAAATCTTTTAGAATAAAGTTACTATTAGAAGCAATATTGTCGAATTTTTGCTTCCTTTTTAACTCAATTAATAAAAAAATGGAGCTATTCCACCATCTTCGCAAGCAAAAGATTCTGCCTCCACTTAGTTACTTATACCCCCTCACACATGCCTTGCATCCTTACTGCGACCTTGCTATGACCCAGGACGCAGCACAGTCCCCATGGACGCAGCGAGGTCGTAGCGATGAACACAAGGACGCACAAGGTCGTAGACCGTCGGCAACTATTTTGAACATGAATAAAACAGTCGCAGAACCTCTGCGTTTTGCTGAGTCCTGGTTAGATCGCCGTAGGATCTCGGGGGAGTCGCCATAGTTGCAACAGCATCGTAGTAAGGATGTAATAAGAACGCAATGAACGTTGTACACTCGCACTAAAGACGACGTCGAGTCGCCGATGAAATTACAAGAATTTGCTTATTTACCACTATTTTTTCTACCAAAAATACAAGACATGTAGAATTTCATTCACTTGAAAATGACCTCTGCAACATCTTTGAATTTGGATCAGTGTAAAATTGAACCTTTTGGTAAATAAGCCTACTTCATTGATATATACTGAACAAAAGTGAAAACGCTACACTACAAGATTTCATTTTTCTGGAAAAGTATCGAACTAATAACATGAAATATGTTTTGGCGTTATTTTCCAGGCTTTCAGCAATCGTTTTGTCGAAATTTCATTGCCCTGTCTCCTTTAATGTCAGAGTTACAGCCCTCAATGCGTTTGGAGCTAATTTCATCTAACACCACATATGCGCATGCGCAGAAAACGCTTCATTATTTTTTCGAAATTTGTCATATCTTGGTTGCCAGAAAAACACTTAAAATCTCACTTATCTCTTGAAGCGAGCTCTAAAATCAAGGTCTAATCTGTCAATTTTGCAAATTACCTCCCTTTGACATAAACATATAGGGAATCTAAAATGTTTGGTATTCACAAATGTATCACTGTTTTCGATTGGTCTTTTTTGCAACATCATGCAGGCCTTACAGGGGACTTTTGAACCCTTTCCTCGACTAAGTTTGTTCCCAGATGGCCATTCATTAGTGATTTCAATTTCCTATGGAGATTACATTGTAAAATTTTCCAACTTTGGAACATAATGAACATTCTGCTTTTCAAACATCATTTTCTAAGCGCTGAAACAATGTTATGCAAGCTTCTTTACATTTACTGACTGATAACTTGTTAGACTACCATTCCGTGCTTTCCGGCATGGTTTGCATTCTTCTGCTTGGATTTCTGAAGGTTTAAATTGTGAAAAATTTCTGTTCAAATTGTACACCTGAAAAATGGACCCTGTCACATTAAAAGGTTGCGTTTTTCATCCTCGTTATAAAGATCCACAGAACGTTTAGTGCTTGGCACAACCAAGGAAATGAACAATGCGAAACACTTTCATTTGATTTTTTTACTTGTTGTTTTTAGAAGAAATATGACAAGCAAAGTAGGTGTAGCGTTTTCACTTTTGTTCAGTTCATAATTTATCTGAATCGGCGACTGGTCAACTTTTAGCACTTTAGAGCCCCGCTCTTTTGTCTCGTCCCCCTCCCATCTTGGGAATAATGTGGAAGATTTGATTTAAAACCAATTAAATATACGTACATCTTCACTCGTTGAAGGTCAGACTCAGAATGAAGGAGGGGGTCCATAAGGCCATTTTCCTGGGACCTTAATTTTCCAATAATATTTTTGGTACAAATATATACATAAAGGGGACATGTTTTGCCGAAAAGTGTGAATCGAACAGACCTTTTTGTTTGGTGTATATTGTATTTGAAAATGGAATTCTATTTGTACTAAAAATATGATTGGAAAAATTAGGTCCCAGGAAAATGGCCTTATGGAAACACCCTCCCCCTATACTGGAAAAAAGTATTATTAGCTCCACTGGCCTTCAGGCCAGCAAGCTATTGTCATGACGCTGTCGTGCGTACGTGCGTCCGTCCAGTCTTCAACTTTTTCTTTAAAAATATTCTCAGAAACTACTGGATGGATTTCAATCAAACTTCACTGGAATGATTGAACTAGAGTCTTGAGTTATCTGCCCTTGAATTAAAAAATGGCTGTTTTGACTTTATTTTCACTCTAGCACTTACAAATGACTGATCAAGTCAAAACAAGGTCAAAATGTTGGAGAAGGTAAGATGTGCAATTTTCAGCTTGATCTGAATTTTATATCACGAGTTCTGTTTTTTTTTAATAATTTAATAATTTTTAGCTCCACTGGCCTTTCAGGCCAGCAGGCTATTGTCATGGCGGTGTGTCCGTCGTGCATGCATGTGTGTGTGTCCGTAAACTTTTTCTTTAAAAATCTTCTTCTCAAAAACTACTGGATGGATTTCAACCAAACTTCACAGGAATGATCCTTGGTAGACCCTCTCTCAGATTCCTTCAAAGAATATGGATTGAACGAGAATAAGCTGAGTTATCTGCCCTTGAATGTCAAAAATAGCAGGTTTTGACTTTAGTTTTCTTCTTAAATCTACAAATATTGAACAATCAAGACAAAACTTTGACAGAATGATGTTGACTGCAAGATCTTGCCTTGGTAAAATTTTCAGCTTGATCTGAATTTTACATCATGAGTTATGTGCCCTTGAAATTGACAGAATTGCCATTTTCGGCTGTATTTTGACTTTGTTTTCACTCTAGCAACTACAAATATTAACTAAACAAGATGAAACTTTGACAGAATTATGCTGACTATAAGATCTTGCCTTGGTAAAATTTTCAGCTTGATCTGAATTTTATAGCATGAGTTATGTGCCCTTGAAATTGCCAAAAATTGCCATTTACTGCTCTATTTTCTGGTTTTGACTTTATTTTTACTCTAAAATCTACAAATATTGACCAATCAAGACAAAATTTGAACAGAATATATATAAGCATAATATGCTGCCTGTGTGTAATTTTCAGCTCATCATGAGTTATGTGCCCTTGAATTTGACAAAATTGCCATTTTCAACTTTGTTTTTCCCTCTAACAACCACAAATGTTAACCAATTAAGATGATACTTGGAAAGAACCTTACTGACAACAAGGTCTTGCTTATGTATAATTTTCAACATGATCACACGGTAACAATCTAAGTTATGTGCCCTTGAAATTGACAAAATTTCAGTTTTTGACACTTTTTCCACTCTTGAAGCCACAAATATTGACTAATATAGACAAAATTTGAACAGAATGATAGTGACCATAAGATCTTGCATGTGTTTTATTTTCGATTTGATTTTAAATATACATACTGAATTATGTGTCCTTGAATTTGGTTTTCAATTTATTATCGTTCTAACATCCCTAAAATATTAGTCAATCATTTACTTTCTTTTTTGCATTAACCACATGATTGCTGCTTTCGACTTTGTTTTTGCTGTAAGAACCACAAGTATTCAAAAATCTAGTCAAAACTTGGATTGAGTATTAAAAGAAATTCAGGCGTGAAGGTCTTTCTAGTTTATAATTTTTACTTTGATTCACTATAGCAACTACACATTTTGACCAATCAAGACAAACCTTAGGCAGAGTGTTGGTGACTATAAAATCTTGCCTGTGTATAATTTTCAGCTTAATATGAATATTATATCATGAGTTATGTGCCCTTGAAATTGACAAAAAAAATATTTTCGGCTTTATTTTGGCTTTGTTTTCAATCTAGCAACTACAAATATTGACTCATCAAGACAGGATATTGACATAATATTGGTGACCATAAGATCTTTCCAGAGTGTAATTTTCAGCTTAATCTAAATTCTACAACATTAGTTATGTGTCCTTGAAATTGACAAAATTACCATTTTGACCTTATTTTTACTCAAACAACCATAAATATTTACCAATCAATATTAAACTTTCACATAATCTTACCGGCTGTAAGATCTTACATTGGTGTAATTTTCAGCACCATCTGAATCTTAAAAGAATCTCGTGTGGAGCGATTCAAGACCTTCAGGTCTTCTAGTTTTTAGCTCCACTATCCGAAGGTTAGCTAGGCTTATGTCATGGCCCTGTGTCCGTCGTGCGTCCGTCCGTCTGTACGTGCGTCAACCTTTTCTTTAAACATCTTCTCCAAAACTACTGGACTAATTTCAACCAAATTTCTCAGAAATCTTCCTGGCATGAACCTCTACCAAATTCCTTCAAAAAATCAAATTCTGTGTAGAACTTTTAATTAAATTTTCGAAAAATCTTTAAAAATTTCCTTCTCCAAAACTTATGAACCAATGGGGGACATTGGTCGGTTATTCGCCCTTGTTTTTATAGAGGGCGCTACAATCACAGCGGTCCTTTCACACTTCCGGTGTACATTCCGTTTAGTTGATTTTCATATGATACCACGGAAAAAACATTCTATTTCACTCGCAGGCTTGCATATTTCAGATAGTATTTAAAAAAAGAAAAATGCACCATTTTTATGTAAATTGTTTAAGCAATTATTGCTTGAAAAATTATTGTAAAAACATTAAAGTAATCTTTGCCACGGAATTTGTATAACCCCTATAAAATAGCCTAATGCCAATGAATATGCATTTCTTTATTTTGACTGCCTTCATTAATTTTGAAAACCCACATAACAAATCAAGACCCGGTGAAATTTAAATTAAACTTTCGGTGTACAAAAATAATATTGTGGAAAAAGGTAATTATTTGCGATCTTAATTAACATTCTCTTAGTCGTCTGCTGAATCTTTCTGTCCAAGATTTTATCGTTTTAGAAACGGTATTCAAACAAGAAGTACTCATCCTGTTATTTTTCCCAGTCGACAACTAGGGTCACACGTGGATGGAGTTGCATTTTGGTTTGAAATCTCGATGGAAAGACTATGATAATTGTAAAGGACATGGGAGAAAGGATTTAAATAATATACATTTTCTTCGCGTTTCCACAATGTTATCAAAGATTTTGTTGCGAATGGTTACCAACTGTTGTTTCTGGTTTGAGAAGGTTTAACTATCTGAAGTGTTAGTGAATGCATTATGAAAAAATGAAAACACACCAGATTATTTATCAATAAAGGAATTTATTTCTTATTGTTTTATTCAATGTATAACGTATCAATTCTCAAAACAAAGGTCTACTCAACTTCTCAACGGAGATTATCTTCAATTCCTTTATCCGTTCTAAAATGACAAAATTAATGGACGTTGCTGAAGACAAACCAATATAATTTGAAATTTAATACAAATGTATGAACAGACATTATATCGGGGAAAATAGGCGGGGGGCCAGTGGGGCCTACCATGCACCCCCCCCCCCTAGACTTTTTGCCACTGGTGCCAAATTGTTCCTTAGGTCCTACTTGTTGAAAATCAGAGGTGCCCCCAAGAAAAAACTCATTCCCGCTATATGAAACAGCGCCGTTTCCATGGCAACCCTTATGCGCTTTTGAGAAAATGACAGTAGTTGAAAAAACATCAATATCTCTGCTTACAGATATAGTAGATCAGTACTTTTGGTATCAAAATGAAGCTTAGACATTGCTCTTGAATTTGGTATGTGCATATGCAAATTAGCTAATTTGCATATGCATGATTTTTAAGATTTAATTAAAAAATTTGATGAAATTTTCGTCGTTTTTTAAAAATATGATACAAAAATAAGCTATTACTCACTTAGTTTGTTGGTTATAGTAACAATTTTGGTATCAAATTGAAGCCTAGACATCCCTCTTTAATATACATTAGTCAAATAAGATATTTTTTGCATGCATGATTTTTAGTGATTTTTTTAAATTTTGCCGAAAAATTTGCATATTCATGAATATTTGATATATGTAGTTCTTTCAAGCCTTATAGAAGGACTTACTTACTTTGTATATAAAAAAAAAACATTAACAAAGTAGAATTAGGCATTTTAATGTCATTTTACTGAATCAGAGTGTATTAAATCATATTTTGGGTGCGGTTTCCATGGCAACATATCTTGAAAAAAGGGATTTAAATGGTATTTTAGGAGAAAGAGCTTTTGTTCACTAAGTCCTGGATGTAGACTGACAATTAATGTTTTAGATTGATGTTTAGACATCCATCTTTACTTTTTAGAATAGTTATGCAAATTAGCTAATTTGCATATGGATTATAATTAGGAATTAATTAGAATGATCAATTTAATTAACATCATTTTTCGCAAGTGGAGCTGGAAAATCAGATGTAGCTCTCATAGTTCTGAATATATATTAACACTTTTGGTATCAAAATAAAGCCTGGACATTTCTCTTTATTTTCCAATGCAGTAATGCAAATTAGCTCATTTGCATTTGTATGATTTTAAAGATTCAATTAGTATTTTTTATGATTTTTTTGCAATTTCTATTAAGAATAAAACAGAAAAATAAGCTTTAGCTAATTAAGTTGGTGGTGTAGAGTTATAATTTGGATATCAAAATGAAGCCTAGACATTCATCATGGTTTTCAGTGATGCAAATTAGCTTATTTGCATATGCACATTTAAAAAAATACTTATAAATATTTCACCAATTAGGGAATATCTAATACACACAGCGTTTTCAAACTGTATGGAAAGACTTTATCATATTTTTATGTAACACTACATGACAACAAAATGATTAAGCATTTTGAGGCTTTTTTAGAGAATTAGTTTGAATTACGATACAGAAGGCTTAGTGCAAAACTATTGTAACTATGCTTTGTAAAAATTTGCTAGAGAGGGGAAAAATAACAAGTTTCTTAAAATTGAACATTTAAAACATTTTTGAATTCTAAATAACTTTTTAATTATACAGATTTGAAACACAATATTAGAACACACTAATTGTATTCTTTCTTGGGCTTCAGAAAATTATAAAAAGGAAAATTCTCAAAAATGCATTTACAATAGTTTTGCATTAGGCCTGGATATGCAAGAAGGTGTCGTTTCCACGGAAACATGTTTTCTTTCAATTTAAACGCAGTTAGGTGTAGCAAAAGAAAAAGCTATAACTCACCAAGTTCTTGGTGTAGACTTACAATTTGGGTATCAAAATTAAGTCTGACCATCTTCTTTTTAGCATGTATGCATATAAGCTTACTTGCATTAGCTATATTTCAAATAAATTTAAACAATTAATTTTGACTCTTTTTAATGAAATTGACTTTAATTTGTAATACTTCTGAGATAAACAATGAATTTAAGATTCAAATTGTTGAATGACTTGATTATATTGAATATATCATGCAGCCCTAAAGTCAAGTATAAATAGTTCATATATTAATCTTTTTATATTATTTTGCTTAAATTTAGTAGGTACATCCCACAAACAATCACCATTTAGCACCAAAATAAATGGTATGAATGTCAAGGTCATAAACCCAGGTCCGAACAATTGCCCAAAGGTCCTGCATTGATACAACCGCGTTGCATCTTGTGAAATGGAAATTGTGCATTTTTTCTTTATTGAAGGAAAGATTAATGGGACAATAAAAGAATATCTTTATTTACTTAATAAAACCTTTCAGTCTTTTTTCTGTGTTTGATAGGGTTTCTCGCAAGAAGAATATTGAATGTGTTCTTCTCATGCAAATCTCCAACATGATTACCCGATATTGCTTTCCCGTATGATGCCTACAATCGTTTATGTCACAAATCCATGAAGTGCAGATGTCAAAGTGATACATTATGTACAATATCATGAACCTCGTAATTCTGGCTTTCTCTCAAATGTTGGTCAGACTTCAACTTCTGTCTCTCTTAATCTGAATTTGTATCTCTCTTATGAAATAAATCCTCTGTCTAAGACTAAAAGCATATTCAGTCTCAGTTACAACACTCATAATGCTGTCTTCTCTTTCATTTTTGCTACAATATTTCAACTATTCATGATTTCTTGTCCAGGTTTGGAATACAATCCTTACAAGTAGGACTTGATTGAGTCCTTTCAGATCAGTAGTAATCTTTTATAGGTACTGTGATTCAATTTTTTTTTACTGTGATTCTACTTTTTGACGAAGCAATTGTCACACTCATAGTCTTCATCGTCTACTAACTTAACAATAGTCTCAGAAAAATCTGTTTCTTTACATTGTCAGACACTGTCATCTCTCTAGGACCTTTTATCCTAATCCCTTCTTTCATTTAAGATAAGGAATTTCCATTCATCTGAGTCGCATCATAGTCCTACTCAGACCATTACTTGGCCGATTGATCCCCTTCTCTCTAAAAATATGAAATTCTATGATTACTCTTTGATCTCTAATATCTTTTATAAGAATTAGTTTGATGGTCGAGATGGAAAAATAAGTTAAAGGTGCCAATTCTCCTGCCTCATACAGCCGATTGTCTTCTCCTTTCACACAGAATGACTTCTCAAACTGTATACATAATCCATTGTTCCTTGAAAAAAGTCATACTCTTGACATGTTATAAAATTCCTAAAAGCACCAGTCTTGTCTTTGCACATAATTTCACTCACTCATTTCCAAGTTTCGTATTTAACTTGCAGGTGTAGAAGCACTGACCACTTCAATGTGCTGCCTTCCAGCTTGCTGCCTTGCTGCACATGTATGGCTGTTCTCACTCCGTTCTTCCATTTACTTCGCATAGCCGAGATAGCTGAGTCGCTAACGACCGAGTCTATAAATTCATGGGTATTGAGTTAGAATCCCTGCTTGGCCAATTCACATTCTGACATTTGTCTCTCACCAATGGGTGCTAATCATCTTTGTGAGAAAGCAGTTTAAGGCTCCGATTCGATATTGTGGTAGTACTGATGGAAAGAAATACCTGAAATCCATGCAAAGGTGCTCCAGCTGCTATATGACCATAGCAGTTCAAGTGGTGTTAAACCGCAATCAATCAATACATCAATCCAATTATTCTTTTCATATGGGTGGTATATTCCTTTCTATAAGATCCCTCTCTGGCAGCTGCTTCCATTTCATCTAAGTCCTCCCACATCTGCGCGTACCTGTGACCTGCATGTTGTACTCTGTTTTATTGCCCAATTGGATCTCTTAGCATGTCCATACCATCTTATCTTCCTTTCCCTCAAGATGGGTTTCTAAGTCTTCGAGACCATGCTGTTTGCGTAGCTAGCTTGAGCTGGTATTGGAGATATCCTGTGGTTGTATGTTGCTGATCTGAATAATTAATGTGGTGCCATTTCGCTTCAGGCGTTTTAGGTTAGGCTTGGAAGGGTCTCGCTTGCGTTAATCATGTCACTTCTGACATAGTTAGAGTATATTTTGTCTCCTGTTTGGTAGGAGAGGCAAAGATTGTTATTATTTTCTCAAAAGCCCTTCTCCTTAAAGACCAGAATGCGCTTACCAATGCTTTTGTACTCAATACATGATTTTTTAGCCTACCTGTATCTGTTCAATCTTATCTTATTGAACCTTTGAGGGTCGCAAGGACTGGTAACTTGTTATTGAAAGAAAAATAATGTGATAAGATGTGCATGGAATTTCGGTTCAGGTCTATTAGAATTTCGGTTCAGGTCTATTATGTTATATTATGTTACTTATGGATCATGTTTGTATGGAGAGTATATATTGAAATTACTTCCTTGTGACAAGAAAATAGTCTCTTATCCCATTTTTGTTTACTAAGGCGAGAGAAGTCACACACCCCCAAGCCCCCCCCCCCCCCACCCCCCCCCCCCCCCTCCTCATATCTTTCTTCACTCCTCCAGTTGCCTTCTATCACTAGATAGTTAGCTTGCACTTTAAGTTTCATCGTTAACCCAATGTTCATGTCAGGTTGCACACTGGATTGTGATAATTCAATGCCATCCATGCTCTCCTCTTTTGGGTAAATCAAAGCAAAACACACATTAATCAGAATTCGTCTTTTTTCAAACACTTTCTTTTTCACAAGAAATCATACAGCCAGACCTAAAGGCACGCAAACATAAAAGGGTTACAAACTATTAATTCCAGAATATTTGATATCAAAATATAGCAAGATGAAGTCCTTCAACAAAGTCGAATTTGCTATATATCTCATAAGTATTAACAAATAGAAGATAATTTTACTGTATATCATTATTCAAACTCATTTGCAAGATAGCTAATGCAAGTAAGCTAATCTGCATAAGTGATCAAAACAATAAAGACGGGTGTCTAAGCCTTATTTTAATACCCATATACAGAATCTGCACCCAGGACTAGGAGAGCATAAGCTATTTCTCCTGCCCTCTTGACTGTTTTAAGGAAGATAATATTATATTTCTATGGACCTTCTTGCATACTGTAACTCAAACTGATTTTGTAAAACAGCCTTAAAATGAAAAATTATGTGGTGAACACGAAGTGTTACATAAAAATATGTTTTAGTCCATCTATACAGCTTGAAATCACTGTATGTATCAAATTCATGTATTCCCAAATTTGAGATATTTCTTCACTAAAATTATATTTAAAAAGATATTAAGAATTATGCATATGCAAATAGGCTAATTTGCATCTCTAAAAACCATGAGGAATGTCTAAGCTTCGTTTTGATATCCAAATTATAACTCTACACCACCAACTTAATTAGCTAAAGCTTATTTTTCTGTTTTATTCTTAATAGAAATTGCAAAAAAATCATAAAAGATACTAATTAAATCTTTAAAATCATACAAATGCAAATGAGCTAATTTGCATTACTGCATTGGAAAATAAAGAGAAATGTCCAGGCTTTATTTTGATACCAAAAGTGTTAATATATATTCAGAACTATGAGAGCTACATCTGATTTTCCAGCTCCACTTGCGAAAAATGATGTTAATTAAATTGATCATTCTAATTAATTCCTCATCCATCCATATGCAAATTAGCTAATTTGCATAACTATTCTAAAAAGTAAAGATGGATGTCTAAACATCAATCTAAAACATTAATTGTCAGTCTACATCCAGGACTTAGTGAACAAAAGCTCTTTCTCCTAAAATACCATTTAAATCCCTTTTTTCAAGATATGTTGCCATGGAAACCGCACCCAAAATATGATTTAATACACTCTGATTCAGTAAAATGACATTAAAATGCCTAATTCTACTTTGTTAATGAAGTTTCTTTATATACAAAGTAAGTAAGTCCTTCTATAAGGCTTGAAAGAACTACATATATCAAATATTCATGAATATGCAAATTTTTCGGCAAAATTTCAAAAAATCACTAAAAATCGTGCATGCAAAAAATATCTTATTTGACTAATGTATTTTAAAGAGGGATGTCTAGGCTTCAATTTGATACCAAAATTGTTACTATAACCAACAAACTAAGTGAGTAATAGCTTATTTTTGTATCATATTTTTAAAAAACAACGAAAATTTCATCAAATTTTTTAATTAAATCTTAAAAATCATGCATATGCAAATTAGCTAATTTGCATATGCACATACCAAATTCAAGAGCAATGTCTAAGCTTCATTTTGATACCAAAAGTACTGATCTACTATATCTGTAAGCAGAGATATTGATGTTTTTTCAACTACTGTCATTTTCTCAAAAGCGCATAAGGGTTGCCATGGAAACGGCGCTGTTTCATATAGCGGGAATGAGTTTTTTCTTGGGGGCACCTCTGATTTTCAACAAGTAGGACCTAAGGAACAATTTGGCACCAGTGGCAAAAGTCTAGGGGGGGGGGGTGCATGGTAGGCCCCACTGGCCCCCCGCCTAAAATGAGAGCATGCTGGAGCCTGATCATCGGTATTTTTTTCCTTTTCCGAAAGAGTTTCTTAAGATGTATGTAATAGTGTTAGATTCTTGGTCGAGAATGGTTAATTAAGCTGTTTTATTTCAGATTTGTAATTAACCCCTATTCAAAGACAGATATTTTGGCTGCCTGGCCGAAATTAATATGGGTTCAGACAAAAGATGATGTTATATAAATTAAGGGAAAATCTTACCTAAAGCATAGAATAGGTTAAGACAAAAGGAGAAAAATCCAATGTACAACAGCGATTTCCTTTCTCCGAATATTTTGAAAGAAAATCAATGTAGACCTGCCTGTATATGTTGGTTTTTTTTTCAATCCTTTTTTATGAAATTGTTGAAGAAAAGGGAGCTTGAGACATGTGATTTCTTCTTTCGACTGCTTTCCTCACCGGTAGTATCAAAAAGGAATAACAATTGTAGTCTTAATCAAACACAAAGTATGCAATTGTCCAAATTGAAAGTAATTTCATTTGAAGCTGTTGGGGCAATGATCCATATACAACATAAGCATAAAAAAGTACTTAAAGGACAGAAAGAGAACTGGGAGAAAACTAGTTAATACTGCCCGAAAAGTTGCGATTATAGGACCGCTGTGATTGCAGCGCCACCTGGATAATCCGCCAGGACCGATAACCGACCAATGTCCCCCATTTCATCCAAACTTCACAGGAATCTTCCTAGTACAAATCTCTTTCAAATGCCTTCAGAAAAATCAATTCCGAGTAGAACTAAAATTTTGATTAAATTAATTAATTTAAATTTTCAAAAAAATCTTTAAAATTTTCTTCTCCAAAACTACTGGACCAATTTCAACCAAACTTCACTGGAATCTTCCTTGCATGCATCTCTTCCAATTTTTTTGTTTTTTTTTAAAATGAAAATTGAATTAGAACTGAACTTGTAAATTAATTAATTGAATTAAATTTTCGAAAAATCTTTAAAAATTCTTCCCCAGAAAGTACTGCACCAATTTACACCAAACTTCACAGGAGTCTTCCTTGCATGAATCTCTTCCGAATTTCTTCAAAAAATAATTTCCGTATAGAACTGAAATTTCAAATAAATTTGATTTAATTTTCGAAAAAGCGTTTAAAAATCTCCAAAACGCCTTAATGGATTATATTGTAATTTAGCCCGAATGTTCAATGTACAGTTCCCATAAGATTCTTTCAAGAAAATGATGATTAAACTGATGAAAAACATGGCCACCGTGGGCTGGACTTATCTTTTGCTATCTTTAACATAGTGTAACTTTAAGAAAATTTTAAAAACATGTATCCTGCATAACTACTTATTGGATTTCAATGTAATTTTGCATGAATGTTCTTCAATAGACCTCCATTGTATTCCCTGAAGAAATTTGTAGTCTTAACCCATTACCAAACGACAAAATTCTAGGGCGGTCCAAATTGAAAGATCCTGCAGCTGACAATTTCAAGTGAATGAAGTTGTCGATTTTTAGGCCTTTTGTATGGAAAACATATTGTGGGAAATGAAGAAATTGCTTGTCACAAGCAATTTCTTTATTTTACACAATGTTTTTCATGGCCATTATTTTGTTGGGAGTCAAAAAGAGTCATTGTGTGGTAATGGGTTAAAGTGTCAAGTCTAAAAGCCAGTGGAGCGAAACAGGGCCATCATGGCCCTCTTGTTATAGACGAAGTAAGGACGTAGTAGGGTCGCCGTACTGTCGCAGGGCACTCGTATGACAAACGCAATAGTCGTCGTAAGGATTCAGAGAACGTAGCACAGTCGCTGCCAGGTCGCGTACAGTCGCAGTGGAAGCGCCATGGACGTAGAAGGGTCGTATTGAGGACAGAGAAAACATACAGTCGACACTCGTGTCGAAGTCAGAGGGGCCGTCACAATACCTCGACATATCCGGAGTTCGAGTAAACCGATTTTAAACTGTTTTTGCATGAGAATCATTTGACCTTTTTGTTGCTAATCAAGTGCGTTTAAAATTGAAATATAGTAGGAAAAGGAAAGAAATTGCTCGAAACGAGCAATTTCTATCCTTTTCCTACTAAATTTCAATGGCCATATTCATTTCGAAATTATTTTGTTTAAACTTTTTTAGATCTATTGGGGAGGACGGGACCAAACTTCCACTTCGACTTAAGCGAAAATTCGACTTACTCGATGTCGACATAACGAGTGTCGACTGTACTGGACACGAGACTGTTGAGCCCCGGACCCACCGCGACAGAAATTTGAAAGAAAACCAAACAATTTTCGAATGAAAAATGATATTTTACAAGTTTTCAGGTTGCAGTAAGGTCGCGAGCTATGTGTGAAGGGGTCATTACGATATAAAATAAAGTGAGGGTACAATCCTTTGCTTTCGAAAGTGTTCTTCCACATATACATTGTTTGGAGTTTGGAGTTTATATATCTCAATATCTACTAAACCGATTTCTACACAACACTGACGCCCCACAAGATATTAAAGACTTTGGAAATCACTGTGGGAAATGAAGGCTTTTCTTGTCACAATGTGTTCTATTCAGAAACGTAGGAGTGCCGTGTGGATAAGATAAAATGTGTGCACACTATATATAGGCTAACGGGAGTTTTATTGAGACGAAAGGAGAAAATGGTGGTTATAAGTATTTTCTTTTTACCTCATCATTTTCTCATTACTATTTTTGCATGGAGATCAAAAACCAGGTCTTATTTGGCATATGGTCAAAGTGGCGCTAACCGCCATGAAAACAAACCGTCGGTGGAAATGCAAAACCTCGTATGTCGATCTTTGCGATTTTCAAAATGAAATATTTTGTGTCCAGTTAAGACAATCTCTTGCAGGTTTTGAGATATTTTTTACTGATCAGTATTAATGACTCATTTTTTGTGAACAATATGTCAAAATTTCAAGTAAAACCTTTCAACTTTGGAAAAGTTATTACACATTGTTCCTTCTGCTTTAAGATTTTCCAAAATCGAGATACGAGGATTTGCATTTACAACGACGAAATGCTATTTCTGACGTACATGGATAGGCCCCGGTTTCTGGGAAAAAACTTAAGTACGTTTTCATGCTCAAATCTGAGCACCGTGCTCAAATCGTACAAAATCCACATGAACTTCAATCGAACACCCTTCAACGCTGGAGTATACCTTTGAAGTTGAGCATGTTCTCATGAGTATGAGATAGGACTAAAGTAAAGGGACATCGGCTAGAAATATGGAAGGTAAAATAATATGCGCACCGATCTTTTGACAATCATCAGCATTTTCTGACTCAAATATTTCCCCAAGCCTTTTCTAGCAAGGACACCAAAGAATTCCGATCATGCTTAGCCATGGTGGATAATCATGTCATAAAACAATTTCTGAAAATTCTGTTTGGAGAAGAGAAGGTGGACAGACGTCACACATTATCTAGAATGGATGTGGTGGATTTCTTATAAGTCAGCAGATAAAAATGTTATTGAAGATCAACCAAAATTTTGGTTGATCTTCAATAACTTTTTCATCAGCTGATTTTTCTTTAAAAATCCATCACATCAAGCTTATTTCTGGCATTTTCTCTACTTCAAACCGAACTAAAATTGATGATTTTCTGAAATTCTGAGTCACATGATTATTCACCACGTTAGTTTTTTTTCTTTTCTTTTCTTTAGTCGTTCCTTTGAACGTATTTATTTTACATCGATTGGGAAGCAAGTTTTTTCAGCTCATTTTAATCCCTCTCGATTCGTTGTGCATGTGACTTGAAATTCATATAATTCTAATAAATGACACAACTTCAGACTGGTCCAGCCGAGCCCGGATAGCTCAGTCGGTTACGTCGGAGTCTGTCAATCCAGGTATGGCGTACCAAATGGGTCAAAAGTCTATTTAGAGCGTGCAAGCATAAAATATACGCGTCGACGCGTAAATTTTATGCGTCGACGCGTATATTTACGCGTCGACGCATAAAATTTACGCAAGCAGTTGAAAATTTATGCGTCGACGCGTAAATTTTCAACTGCTCGCGTAAATATACGCGTCGACGCGTATTTTATCTATTAACCAATCAGATCCTTCGTTTCATCCATCAATTTTATGGTATAAAGGGAAAGGTTTGTAACCGCCTCTCCCATTGGCCAGCCTCGGTTTCACATTTCTTACTACTGCTCGCGTAAAATTTTCGCGTCCACGCATATATTTTCAACTGCTCGCATAAATTTTATGCGTCGACGCGTATATTTTATGCGTGCACGCTCTTTCTAGACTTTTAACCCATTTAGTACGTCATATCCAGGGGTCTCGAGTTCGAACCCCGGCTCGGCCAGTATCCATTCTGACATTTGACAAAAGTCATTTGTCTCTCACCAATGGATGTGAATCATCTATGTGAGAGAGCAGCTGGAGGCTCGGTTTGGATATTGTGGTTGGACTGGTGCAAGAAATACCAGGAACCCACGGTTAGGTGCTCCAGCCGCCGCGATATGACCCTAGTAGTTGAAAACGGCGTAAAACCCCAATAAACTCAAACTCAGACTGGTCCAAATTCAAAGATGCTGCAGACAACAATTTTTAAATGAATAAATTCGAACATTTTTTTGTATTTTATGACAATCAATTTCTTCATTTCCCACAATAATTTTCACTGCCTTTTTCTTTAACTCTTTCCTAAATGACGAACTGTATTGTGGCGCAATATGTAAGCTGCTGCAAACGATAAAAGGGATACTGTTAAAGATGGAGTTTGTGTATAAAAGAGCACTGAAAACATTTGAGACAATAGTAGAAAAGTTCTCTCTCTCTTGTTTCAATGTTTTCCAAAGCGTTTTCAAATAGGGACGTCGAAACCAGGTCTTGTTTTGGAAAGGGTTAAGAGAGTCAAAAACAGTTAGTCTTCTCTACTTATTTACGCTTTCATAAAATAACTAAAGCAACAAACTTCTTTTTGTTGATAGCGAGGCATATGTGCTATGGATTTAATGGAAACAAACAATAGGTACAACAATCAAAGTACACGTATTATAAAAAAAAGAAAATATGAAAAGATAACAGCTGTCCGAAGATAGCGCGCTCGACTTTCTAAGTTGCATAGTATAAAGGGGGCATAACTCCAAATAGAGTGGTCCCAGGGTCATGAGCCCTGGTAGTAAGGTAGAGGGTGTGATGGTGAATAAGTATTCCAAGTTTGGGTTGAATCCCTTTGATAGTATGGAAGTTATTGATGTTTGAAAAAAAAACTAACCTTTGTTGCAACGCCGACGCCAACGCCAACGCCGACGCCCGGGTGACAGTATTAGCTCTCAATTTCTTCGAAAAGTCGAGCTAAAAATATTAATGCACATCTAACTTCGAAACGCGGCGTCTAGCAAAAAAAAAAGTTGGCTCTGAAAAAGCTGTACCCTAAAACAATTCAGCGCTCTCGACTCAGCGGAGTGCGTGGGATTTTGCACTGGACAACTTATAACAAGATTTAAAGTTAAACTAGAATAATTACTGTTGTTTTGATCAACCAAAAAACAACAGTAGGCCTAATCATTCTAGTTTGATTTTTAATATATTATACACCAATGCCATAACAATAATATGATAAATAAGATCAGGCCCCGGTTTCTCGAAAAAACTTAAGTATGTTCTCATGCTCAAATCTGAGCATGGTGCTCAAATCGCACGAAATCCACGTGAACTTAAATTGAATACCAATCAACGTTGATTGGTATTGAATAGAAGTTGAGCATGAACTCATGAGAATATACTTAAGTTTTTTCGAGAAACCGGGGCCAGATATTTGACTATTTCAGGTCTCAATAAATGACTTGGCAGAGCATTCTCTCTGCCAAGTAATTTACTGGGGCCTATACACACAGAAATGCAATCTATCCGCCTATTAAATGTGCTTCTTTTTGATTTGTCAAATCTCAAAACAATTTAAGAGTGCGTAGAAGAAGACATCCGTTTTAGGTTAAACAGCGTTACACAGAAAAGAAATAATGTGTGTGAATGGGTAAAAGATAATGGAAAAGCTATTCAAGAACAACATGGATCTTGATCGGACTGTGTATAAACAGACAGATCTGGACCCATGTTGGTCTCAAATAAACCAGATCCTGACTCATGAAAATATAAACAAAACATGAATAGTATTGCTGATTTCGTTTGACATGTTCATATTTTACAAATGGGCTAACATACATCAAAGAGACTTTAACCCATTACAACACAGTGGCTCATTTTGAATCCCTAAAAGATAATGACTTTGGAAAACATTGTGGAAAATGAAGAAATTGCTTGTGACAAGCAATTTCTTCATTTCCGACTATATTTTGTACACAAAAATATCAAAAAAATGTAAAATTTCATTCAATTTTAATTGTCGTCTGCATCATCTTTGAATTTCGAACAGTCTAAAATTTTGCCGTTTGGTAATGGGTTAATCATAGTACATGGATATAAAGAGAATTCAAGAAAATATTACTGAACTATTTGTAGGGAAACAGAGCTACAGATAAGTGGGGTGAAGACATTCCACTTGGTCAATTCAAATCCAAACCCAAAGTTGTGAATACTCATTTGAATCGTCTCGAAGAGATGATTCCAATGAGTACCCACAAAACATGGTTTGACGAACAATAACATATTCCATTTTGAATGGTCTTCATTCCCTCTTAATTGTAGCTCTGTCAGCTACTTCATTTATCTAATGAATTACCAGTTTAATTTCTAATTTGAGATTCTTCAAAACCCGAGCTTGTTTGAAAAAGCCAAAATCATCCCATCCTCGAATACCCCGGGGTATCAATGCAGCTTAGCAAATAAGGAGACCATGGGGTATCCGAGGATAAAGGCATCCTCCCTCTTAAACATTTGCCTCCCTCTTAAACTTTTTTCCCAAGCAATACCGGGTTTTGAAGACAAGGGCAACAGATGACAATAGGGTACAATTTTATCTCGTTAACTAAGACGAATTTTGGACAAAGAATAGTATTTTGTATGTGTTATAAAATCTCGTATGTACAGCTTGATTCAAGCCATAGTTACAAAATTTTATAACAACACCCACGATTTATAAGGCACAACGGGGAGACCCAGTCTATTTTTTAGCACAAATTTATCGCTTTTCAACAAAAACCTATCTGCAGCTTAAAACAAGCTGCAGATACGAGATTTTTGTTAAAAGGAACGATATTTCCATCGTTTTTATCTCTTTTAGAGCGGTCTGATTTGCAAATTATCGCAGGTCACACAATGGAAGCCGATACAGAATAGAATTTGAGTAGCCCATATTTTGTCCAAGAAAATATTGAGACAAATCATTCTAGTTATAACAAGAGCCGTCAGTGACGGATTATGCTCCCCGAATAAGTGTTTTCACAAAATAAAAACTATCATACATTAAGCCCCCTTTTCCCATTACAAATTTTTTGTACACACATTATTTATAGTATATGGTCTAGCACATCCCATTTATGATATAAATGCAAAATTTCATTAAATTCTGCCCTTTAGATGAAGAGGATTTGAGGAAAACTAATTTTTACATTAAGGCCCCTTTTTCCATGATGCAGCCTCAAATCAAGAAACGAAAAAAAAAGGTCCCTAGGGATTATCCCAGGGAGTTCCCATGCGAAGTTTCATTGAATTTGGCCCAAGGGTTGCTGAGATCTGGCTGTGGACGGACGGACACACGGACGGACACACGGACGGACGCACGGACGGACACACGGACGGACGGACAGCATGGCGACTATATGCTCCCCCGAAATTTTTTCGGGGAGCATAAAAATTTCTTCTTCTAAACCTAAATGTTTTCCAATAATTTTATATATGGGACACGAAAACTAGGCATTGTTTTGGAAAGCCAGGGTTAAATGGTAACATTCTTGAAATAGTAAATACAACCTTTATTCATTAATTGTATGTCGACGGTGGGAGGTCAAAACCTTGTAACTCCAGCTTTCTCAACCTGTAGTTACGAGGTTTTGACCGCCCTCCAACGATGTGTCCCTTCATGCTAAAAGAAACCTCTTTGAGGTCTATAACCCTTTCCCAAACGCCAAATTTTGGACTGGTCCAAAGGACCTCTACGGATAAGGCGAGAATTCTCCCTAAAAGGCTCAGCTCGATGGGTAAATTTTCAAAACTAACAAATTGAGAATCAAAATTAAGCTTTATGGTTAGGTAGACAAATAAAGGAAATAAACACCGATTTTTATGTCATTTTAAAAGTTCTATAGGTGCAGATAACTCTTGATTTTAGTACCCACCTAAATGGTTTCGTTTTCTTACACTACCGGTATTCAAAGAGGTAAAATGAAGATTCTTTTATTTTTATTTGCAATTTATTTTCTACAGATACAGGGATAAATGGTGTTGACATCATATGGCAGCTTTGGTTTTGTCCGTATTGCGCATGCGCACCATTGAAACAACTTTAAACGCGCACTTCCCCGCCAAAAACCGAGGCATACCTACCTTCCCACGGCTGGCTAACATCGTTCCCCCTCTTGACCCAGCTTCCCATTGACATATGTTGTGTAACTGGATCATAGGCTTCCTTGGTAAAAAGGATTTGCTGGGTCACGGGGGGGAACGTACTTTTATACTAAAGATAGTACTCATATACCATATGCCATAATTTTGGCGGGAAGATTTCGCGTTTAAACTCGTTTCAATGATGCACATGCGCAGTAAGGACAAATCGAAAAATGGTTTATGATTTCAACACCAATTGTCCTTACATTCACAGAAAATTTTTTGCTTATAAAACTAAAGAAAACTTAAATCTGGTTTAATGAATAACGGTGGGGTAAGAAAATGTAATTTTGGGGGTAGGTACAGAAACCAAGAGTTATCTGTACCTGTCGAATCGTTTTGATCGTACAAAATCAGTTTTCATACGATTTAGATACATATCTAACAATACAGTTCGAAATAATAATCAATTTGCATGTTTTGAAAAATGACTTTTCCATTTGAGCCTTTTAGGGAGATTTCTCGCCTTATCCGTAGAGGTCCTTCAAAGATGTTGCAGACGACAATTTAAATGAAAGAACACATACAAATCTTTTGGTGTTTTGGGGGTGAAAACATTGTGGAAAATGAAGAAATTGCTTGTCACAAGCAATTTCTTCATTTTCCACAATGTTTTCCAAAGCCATTATCTTGTAGGGTGTCAAAAAGAGTCACTGTGTGGTAATGGGTTAATATAAAATTTCGAGAAACTTGTCAGACTTGGCAGACATCAATCCTAACACATATGGGATAGAAAAACACTGTAGATCAAGGAAATAAAATTGGCGTGAAAAGTTTCGATCCAAGTCAGTCTGTGCAGTTCACACAGACTGACTGAGGTTTATACTTTTCACACTTCCATAAAGGCTCTTTTAGCTTGACGGGTCACAAGTATCATGACGCGCTTTAAGAAAATCTGTCATGATTTTTTTGCATTTTGTCTATTTTTTGCATTAAAGAAATAGAATAATCGTTTGTTTTACGAGTAAGATTGATTTATATTTCATTGAGTGAACAACGAAAGCTTCATTTTCAGTCGTGGCTTCGCCACTCGTGAAAATAAAGCTTTTGTTGTTCACTCAATGAAATATAAATCGATCTTACACTGAAACAAACGATTATCCTCTATGTAATACATTTGTAGAAGTTTATATCAACCCTTTCCCGAACAAAAAATGTCCCGTTTGTTTTGCAAACAAAACTAATCAAAAAGAATAAAAATATTAGAGGAAAAGAACAAAATACTTATAACCAGCATTTTCAACATGAAGGATGCAGAATTCTGATATGGAAAGAATGTGTACATTAACAATACAGTTTAGAAAATATTGAGGCAAAAATGAGTAAACTTTGACTACCAGGGTTTCCTTTTTTTGCCTCAATATTTTCCTAATCTATTTCGTACATGGATGTCAAAGCAAAGCCTTGTTTGGGAAAGGGTTGAAATTGTTGCATGCATCCTTCATGTTGATAGAAATGTAGTGACTTAACCCTTTCCCAAACAAGACCTGGTTTTGACGTCCCTAACAGAAAAGGCTTGGGAAAACATTGAAACAAAAGAAGAAACTGCTGATAACCAGCAGTTTCTCCTTTTGTCTCAATATTTTCTATGCCATATTTTACAGAAATCCTATCTTTAATAACATCCATTTTGTCATTTGTGGCAGTTTTTGAAGTGGATCACCCTAAAATAGTGTCGTTTGGGAAAGGGTTATTCCGCATTTTTTCTCGGAAGTGTTCAAGCAGTTCAAAAGCCAAAAACTATTGACACTCCCACTTGATTGAATAGAATTTTATGTCCAACTCATCAGCAAAAATCAAAGAAAACTGCTTGTTTGAATTATCGTCTGATAAACTGGAGTGGCGAGGAATCAAACCAGATCATCATAGTCGTCAGTCGTTGGTGGCCCGTTCTCTCGCTGTCACTAGTCGCTTGTAGCCCACTCTCCTCTTCTTGTCATCATCAATCGTTAGTAGCCATTCCTTGTTATCATGGTTCGTTGCTAACCCGCTCTCCTTTTCCTGCCATTATAGACACTAGTAAAGCGCATCAATATTAACCCTTTCCCAAACAAGACGTGGTTTTGACGTCCCTATTAGAAAAGACTTGGGAAAACATTGTAACAAAAGAAGAAACTGCTGATAACCAGCAGTTTCTTCTTTTGTCTCAATATTTTCTGTGCCATATCTAACACGACTCCTATCTTTAATAACTTCCAACTTGCCATTTGTGGCAGTTTTTGAAGTGGAACGCCCTGAAATTTTGTCGTTCGGGAAAGGGTTAACTCGGGACAACTTTATTTTCGTTTTAAAGTCAATTAGTAAAGCGCATATAGCAACATTACTAAAGTGGGGTCATTACATTTGCCAATGTCCCGAATTAATCTTGGAGCACTATAGTACATGTAAATGAATAGTTAAAATGAGTTTGAGTTTATTGGGGTTTTACGCCGTTTTCAACTACCAGGGTCATATCGCGGCGGGTGGAGCACCTACCCATGGATTCCTGTTGTTTCTCAAACCAGTACTACCACAACACCCTTACCGAGCCTCCAGCTGCTCGCCCACTTAGGTTAACGATTTCAAACCCATTGGTGGGTGACAATTTTGTCAGAAAGGGTATTAGCCGCGGCCGGCTATCGAACCCGGGACCTCTCGAATGAGGGTCAGATGCGCTACCAACTGCTCTAAGGCCGCGGCAATAGTTAAAAAGAAAGATTGATAGATAATCTTGAATTATAGTGGTTAAAATATTACATTTTATTTTAATGCTATTATTTATAAATCAAAACATTTAATCTAAAGTAGCAGAATATTTAACTTACCAACTCAATATACTGTGGCTATTCTGCAATGATAATAGAGAAAGTGAAATATATTTGAATATCAAGTAGGCCCCCTACCAGGACTTGCTATACATCTGCGGACAAAGACAGAAAGAGAAGACAAATAAATAACTAGCATGTTCTAAGTCAGGCTGCTCACTCAAAATACTGTAGCTATTCTGAAACCAGAATGGAGAAAATTGATTGTTTGGATATCAAGTACCAGGAATTGCTCTACATCTGTGAACAACGACAGTAAGAGAAAACAAATACCGGTATATTACTAGGATGTTTAAAGTCAGGCTGCTCACTCAATATACTGTAGCTATTCTGAAACCAGAATGGAGAAAATTGATGGTTTGAATATTAAGTACCAGGACTTGTTCTACATCTGTGAACAAAGACAGTAAGAGAAGACAAATACCGGTATATTACTAGCATGTTTAAAGTCAGACTGCTCACTCAATATACTGTAGCTATTCTGAAACCAGAATGGAGAAAATTGATGGTTTGAATATCAAGTACCAGGACTTGCTCTACATCTGTGGATGAAGACAGTAAGAGAAGACAAATATATTACTAGCATGTTTAAAGTCAGGCTGCTCGCTAAATATACTGTAACTTCTGCAATGATAAAGGAGAAAGTGGAAGCCTTGAATATCAAGTACCAGGATTTAGTGGAGCTGCTAATTTGTTCTACATCTGTGGACAAAGACAGTAAGAGAAGACAAATATGTTAGGGAATGGAACAGACCATCATGTTGGTCTCAGCAAACAGGTACAAATATACATTTTTATAGGTTTTAGTACGTAAGATTTGGTAAAACCAAAGGTTAATGTTCTGGTGATGGCTCTGGTCCTATCTGGATGCTGAGACAGAAAGCTAGAAAAAACAGAAAAGCAATATCAATACATGACATACACAATACACGGGCTCTATCTATAATTACTGTAATCTACTCTACACTGTTTTATAGCATGTACCAATCAGAGCTAAAGATGTTATTTCAACTCCATACCCTATGATGAATTGTCCCGATCAGATGATTCCGATGAGAACCCACAACATAGGATTTAATGGATGATAAATGAAATACTGCATTTTGAAAAGCCTTTTATCTAGAGCTCTGTAGCAATGTATTGTCCACATCTTTTACCAAATAAAATCTATCTACTACATCTCAGGCAAGTCTTATGTCCAACGTCAAACACGGTCGCGGCCATAGCGCAGTTGGTAGTGCATCTGCCTCTCACTCGAGAGGTCCGGGGGTTCGATCACAGGTCGTTGAAAATGTCCTTTCTGTCTAAAAGGGCAAGCAGCTGGGGGCTCCGTTAGGGTGTTGCGGTAGTACTGGTATGAGAAACAACAGACAAAACTATTATCCAATCAGGGATGAATATTAATGAGACAACCTGTAATTCACCAAGCAGTGGAACTCTGTGTGACGTCATCTAAAGGGTTGCCGCAGCCAATGAAGATCGTCGAAACCATGCTAGGGTCAAGGGTCAAAGGTCAACTTTTTTGTCAAACTTTCAAAATGCTATTGAAAAATTAGAAAAATAACCCCTTCCCGAATGATGTGCCGCGGCCATTTAGCGCCATTGGTAGCGCATTGCCTCTCACTTGAGTGGTCATGGGATCGATCCGCGACCGCAGCAAATATCCTTAATTGAAAAAATGTCACCCACCAATGATTTGATAATCGTTAACCTATGTTGGCAAGCAGCTGGAGGCTTGGTTAGGATGTTTTGGTAGTACTAGTATGACAAAAAGCAGGAATCCATGTTTAGGTGAAATGAATCAATGGGTAAGAATAAACCAATTTCTACCTACACTTATTCCTGAATACACTCTTTTGTCGGCACATTCTCATGGTAGATCCATCGGTAACTACAAACCCTAAAATAGATTTGGATAAAGAATAAGACTTTTGGACAATATTCAACTTTGTAAACATTATGACCAAAGGTGGAAATGCTGCTAATCAACGTTTTCTCCTTTTGTCTCGATGTTTTCCAAAGCTGTTTTTATCAAAACATTCCCAAATAAAAATAAGATGTGTTTGTAAAACACCAATGCCCCCCCATGGCATACTTTTGGAGAACAGGCCAATGTTTAATTTTCAGACAGACATATGAACAGACACAAGTAAAAATATATGCCCCTGATCTTTTTTAAAAACCCTAGTCTATTTTTGAGAAAGCAATGGTGAGAAACGTAAATAAATCAATGGGTAAGAATAAACCAATTTCTACATACAGTTGGTCCTAAATACTCGCTTTTGCTGGCACATTCACATCGTAGATCCATTGGTAACTTTAAAACCTAAAACAGATTTGGATAAAGAATAAGATGTTAACAATATTCAAATATAAACCTTCAGAAATAAAGAAAGTACTGCTCAACATTTTCCTAAGATGTTTCAATTTACCCTTTCCCAAATGGCAAAACTAAAATCTAAAATTTTCAGATTACAAAATGGAAGTTAATTAAAACAGTAGTCTACTTGTGAATAAGATCGCACAGAAAATATTGAGGCGAAAAAAAAAAAGAAAAAAAAAAAGAAAGTAATTGTTCCAAGGTAGATGAATTAATTTAAAAACACAAATGCCATAGAAACGGCAAATGTTAATTTCTCTGACAAACAGACGGATGGACAGACAGACAATTTCCTATCAGTATCATGTATGTCGCTGCCTTTCAACAAAAACCTCGTAACTGCAGCTTAAAAGCCTACAGCTGCACTAACTAGGTTCTCGTTGAAAAGCGACGATGTCTTACCAGTATTTGTAAAGTCATTATGAGTTCTAAATGAATGACAAACATGTAACGTCCAAATAATATGTGATGCATAAAACAAAATTGATTTAAATGCAGCAACAATAATTAATCGGTTTTATAGCAGAGGAAGCTTTGAGAGGAAAGGAAAAAATGACAGTTATCTGAATATTTTCTTTTCTTAAAGTATTGCAAGTGAATATCTAATCAAAAACCAGGAATCTTTTGAGAAATGCCTCAAGACTAATATAGTTTATCTAACATGAGTAAAACACCGGTTAATTTTACCCATGGTTTATTTACTACAAGGTACTAAATTCTAAATGATGCAAGTATGGGGCCCCCTATTCCTAAGTATACACCTATTTTACCACTAGTATTTATCTGACCTATGTATAGAAACTAATAAAGCTTTTCTCAAATAGCAAAATTTTACACATGTCTATTTAAGCAGTTCTGGGAGAATAACAAATATTGCTGATAATGAGCATCTTTTCCTTTACTCTCAAAGTTTCCCTTCCTGAAATGTAGTATTTATTGTTATCTTTCCTCAAACAAAATTACCATCTTTTGAAAAACATTTCTACAAATTAGAATGGTTATGAAGTAAAAACTACCTTAAATGAATTATGTGATATCACTGACTAAGCCGTTATCGAATAGCAAAATGTCCAAATTCAGAAAAAAATCATTACAGAGCAATGAAATGGAATTCTACATGAGGTGTGTATTTATGGGAGAAAACATTGTTTGAAAAGAAAAAGAAAAGATTGTCACAAACACTTTCTTCATTTTCCACAATGTTTTCCAAAAATTGAGTGCTACCAGAAAAAAATTCTATAATGTCACTTAATCCAATAACATACAGTGACACTTTTTTTCGGTGCCTCTTACGAAAAATGCTTGAAAATACATGGAAAATGAAGAAATTGCTTGTAACAAACAATTTCTTCATTTCCCACAATGTTTTCCACCCCTAAAGTTGTACGATTTCAACAATTCATGACATTGGAAATGTCTTCAATTGCTTTCAATTTGGGTAAGCTTAAATTTCTTTGGTTTGGAAATGAGTTAACAGCATCCATTAAAAAAGGGAGAAATAGAAGTAAAACCAACCTTGATTCTCGGATTTATTTCCAAACTGCATTTGGTTCTTTACCAGAACCCTGGCACGCCATCTCTGCAAATCTGATGCTAGTGTACATGGAATTAATTTTAACCCCCCTCCTTTAAGGCAAAAATAGTCTGTTTCAATTTGAAAGCTTCTGCAGACGACTAAATGTATGATCAAAAGCAGAAAACATTAAGACAAAATGAGAACATACTGTGTATTAGCATTTTCTTCTTTTGCATCAATGTTTCCCAATCGTCCTCAAGACATGCCAACTAGATTCTTCGCTAAAATTCCAGCTTCGATATATATCATACATAGAGTCAATGAACATTATTCAATGTTCAAGACTGCGTAAACTGTAAAATTTTGACATAGTGAGATGACACCAATGTTGTTTTACCTCTATAAAAGAGAAGTTTTGTCATATTACATCTCTGGCGTTCCACAAAATGCAGCCGATTAGAACACAATGAATGCATATAATCTAGATCCACATTAGTTAAAATCAATATCAAAATTTTGCTAAATAAATTCTTTACAATATTAGAGACTGAAAAATGAAAATTTAAAAGAAAAAATTACCTAATAACTTGTTCCATCCATCGGTGATTTGAATATGAATACCGTCAACACAGTCGCAACTTTAAAAAATGGCTGTGTGGACCCGGCTGCATTCAGCGAAATTCAAGATAATCCCATGGGTCAAGACTACAGTAAAATCGCATGAATTCTTGACGTCAACACACCTATCACCTCACAGCCGATTAAGCTCCCCTAAACAACAACCTGCAGTGAAAGGAACATTTTTTAGCATAAATGAAGTGTAAAGCTTGAACGAAAATGCTATAATCTAAATAAATACATGAAATCAGTGCGAAATTTACCAATAACAGATTTTTGACATGGCTGCCAATTTCTCTCTGAAAAATGACGCGTTTTACACCAAACTCAATCTTCTGTGGTAGCCACAAGGGAAATGATGGCCCATAAATGGCTTGCTTTCTGTAAAGAAGAAACAGTACAAAGTCTGCTGGTGCATCAAAAACTATACATAGTAAAAAAAGTTTAGAAACAAAATGTAAATATCTTTAGTAGCCAAAATATTTTTGTTTTAACATAACATCAAACGTTTACACGATAGATTATAGCTAGAAAACACAATCAAATGAATTTTATACCGCCATCGCGTGCGTCTTGCACTCCAGGTGCGCATTTCCGGTTTTCATGTCTGACATGGTATTCATGTGTTTGGAGCATAATTCTAGAAAACATTTAGGCGTGAACATACTCGTCCTTGCCCAGAATGAAAAAGGCCACTAAAAAGACTTTTCTGCAACGCTGTTTGACTACGTCATGAACTTACGTTAGAAGGACGTTATATCGCAAATGTGTTCCTACGTGGCGGAACCGGCGATAAAGATGTCTTTTTAAATTTTACGTATCTCAAAGCATGAGTAACTGTTTGAGGATGCTATATGAGCCAATGTTTGTGGTTTGAGATAGTCCCGGTCAAGGACGTCGGAGAAAAACGCCACGAGACGATGAACGTCATAATTTCGTAACGTCAAGGCAAAAATGTTCCATATTCTCACCATAACTTTGAGTGGCTTCAACAGTAATACCAAAATAGAGTATCCTCATTTACCATCAATGATCGTCCTCACAGACGAAGGGTTACTAGACGTTGACTATACGTTATAATTTCCCTGACGCTACACCATTAACGTAACAGACCTTACTGGCAAAGAGTCCTAAATGCTGTAAGCCTAAACAATGTTGATTTTCTCCCATTACCACCATTCTGTTTAATTTATCACCAATAGAGCTCATATGGCGCATTTGGGGGAAGACGTGAACGTGATCCTTCTGACGTGAATGACGTTCAGTCTCTTGATAAAGTAGTGAATGTTGATACTGGGTACAAACTTTTTAAGTGGATTAGAAAACGTTTCAATGCTGTTCTTGCTAAAAATGACCTTATTACCGATATCGAATTTTATTGTGACTTCTTGTTTTGACCCCCCTCACCTACGTTAAGACACTGTTTCTCAGACAGTATTTAACGTTTCCACAAAGCAACCTTTGAATCTTGTGTGTGAATGCATATGCTAAAATATATATAATGGTGGCAAAATAAATATCACAGAAAATATATGTTTTCAATTAACAAAGTCAGAACCACTGTCTTTCTTTAACATCAACTGCCACCCCAAAACTCTCATTTTCATAATATTCCTGATTTTGACCAGGGCCAATGCGAATATTTCACCCTCTACTGTAGACTCAATGGGTAAGAATAAACCAATTTCTACTTACAGTTATTCCTGAATACACTCTTTTGTCGGCACATTCTCATTGTAGGTCCATCGGTAACTACAAACCCTAAAATAGATTTGGATAAAGAATAAGACTTTTGGATAATATTCAACTTTGTAAACATTATGACCAAATGTGGAAATGCTGCTAATCAACGTTTTCTCCTTTTGACTCGATGCTTTCCAAAGCTGTTTTTATCAAAACATTCCCAAATAAAAATAAGATGTGTTTGTAAAACACCAATGCCCCCCAAAATGGCATACTTTTGGAGAACAGGCCAATGTTTAATTTTCAGACAGACATATGGACAGACACAAGTAAAAAATATATGCCCCTGATCTTTTTTAAAAACCCTAGTCTTTTTTTGAGAAAGCAATGCTGAGAAACGTAAATAAATCAATGGGTAAGAATAAACCAATTTCTACATACAGTTGGTCCTAAATACTCGCTTTTGCTGGCACATTCACATCGTAGATCCATTGGTAACTTTAAAACCTAAAACAGATTTGCATAAAGAATAAGATGTTAAAACAATATTCAAATATAAACCTTCAGAAAAAAAGAAAATACTGCTCAATATTTTCCTAAGATGTTTCAATTTACTCTTTCCCAAATGGCAAAACTAAAAACTAAAATTTTCAAATTACAAAATGGAAGTTAATTAAGACAGTAGTCTACTTGTGAATAAGATCGCACAGAAGATATTGAGGCGAAAAAAAAAAGAAAAAAAAAGAAAGTAATTGTTCCAAGGTAGATGAATTAATTTAAAAACGAGATGTGTTTGTGAAACACAAATGCCATAGAAACGGCAAATGTTAATTTCTCTGACAAACAGACGGATGGACAGACAGACAATTTCCTATCAGTATCATGTATGTCGCTGCCTTTCAACAAAAACCTCGTAACTGCAGCTTAAAAGCCTACAGCTGCACTAACTAGGTTCTCGCTGAAAAGCGACGATGTCTTACCAGTATGTGTAAAGTCATTATGAATTCTAAATGAATGACAAACATGTAACTTCCAAATAATATGTGATGCATAAAACAAAATTGATTTAAATGCAGCAACAATATATAATCGGTTTTATAGCGGAGGAAGCTTTGAGAGGAAAGGAAAAAATGACAGTTATCTGAATATTTTCTTTTCTTAAAGCATTGCAAGTGATTATCCAATCAAAAACCAGGAATCTTTTGAGAAATGCCTCAAGACTAATATAGTTTATCTAACATGAGTAAAACACCGGTTAATTTTACCCATGGTTTATTTACTACAAGGTACTAAATTCTAAATGATGCATGTATGGGGCCCCCTATTCCTAAGTATACACCTATTTTACCACTAGTATTTATCTGACCTATGTATAGAAACTAATAAAGCTTTTCTCAAATAGCAAAATTTTACACATGTCTATTTAAGCAGTTCTGGGAGAATAACAAATATTGCTGATAATGAGCATCTTTTCCTTTACTCTCAAAGTTTCCCTTCCTGAAATGTAGTATTTATTGTTATCTTTCCTCAAACAAAATTACCATCTTTTGAAAAACATTTCTACAAATTAGAATGGTTATGAAGTAAAAACTATCTTAAATGAATTATGTGATATCACCGACTAAGCCGTTATCGAATAGCAAAATGTCCAAATTCAGAAAAAATCATTACAGAGCAATGAAATGGAATTCTACATGAGGTGTGTATTTATGGGAGAAAACATTGTTTGAAAAGAAAAAGAAAAGATTGTCACAAACACTTTCTTCATTTTCCACAATGTTTTCCAAAAATTGAGTGCTATCAGAAAAAAAAATCTATAATGTCACTTAATCCAATAACATACAATGACATTTTTTTCGGCGCCTCTTACGAAAAATGCTTGAGAAAACATGGAAAATGAAGAAATTGCTTGTAACAAACAATTTCTTCATTTCCCACAATGTTTTCCACCCCTAAAGTTGTACGATTTCAAAAATTCATGACATTGGAAATGTCTTCAATTGCTTTCAATTTGGGTAAGCTTAAACTTCTTTGGTTTGGAAATGAGTTAACAGCATCCATTAAAAAGGGAGAAATAGAAGTAAAACCAACCTTGATTCTCGGATTTATTTCCAAACTGCATTTGGTTCTTTACCAGAACCCTGGCACGCCATCTCTGCAAATCTGATGCTAGTGTACATGGAATTAATTTTAACCCCCCTCTTTTAAGGCAAAAATAGTCCGTTTCAATTTGAAAGCTTCTGCAGACGACTAAATGTATGATCAAAAGCAGAAAACATTAAGACAAAATAAGAACATACTATGTATTAGCATTTTCTTCTTTTGCATCAATGTTCCCCAATCGTCCTCAAGACATGCCAACTAGATTCTTTGCGGAAATTCCAGCTTCGATATTATATCATACATAGATCTAAATGCTTTCCTGAAACAATGAAACAAAAGGATATGAGGTGATTTCAAATTAATTCATGAAGTAAAAGGCCTTCAAGTCAATGAACATTATTCAATGTTCAAGACTGCGTAAACTGTAAAATTTTGACATAGTGAGATAACAACAATGTTGTTTTACCTCTATAAAAGAGAAGTTTTGTCACATTACATCTCTGGCGTTCCACAAAATGCAGCCGATTAGAACACAATGAATGCATATATAATCTAGATCCACATTAGTTAAAATCAATATTAAAATTTTGCTAAATAAATTCTTTACAATATTAGAGACTGAAAAATGAAAATTTAAAAGAAAAAAAAAATACCTAATAACTTGTTCCATCCATCGGCGATTTGAATATGAATACCGTCAACACAGTCGCAACTTTAAAAATGGCTGTATGGACCCGGCTGCATGAGCGAAATTCAAGATAATCCCATGGGTCAAGACTACAGTAAAATCGCATGAATTCTTGACGTCAACACACCTATCACCTCACAGCCGATTAAGCTCCCCTAAACAACAACCTGCAGTGAAAGGAACATTTTTTAGCATAAATGAAGTGTAAAGCTTGAACGAAAATGCTATAATCTAAATAAATACATGAAATCAGCGCGAAATTTACCAATAACAGATATTTGACATGGCTGCCAATTTTACTGAAAAATGACGCGTTTTACACCAAACTCAATCTTATGTGGTAGCCACAAGGGAAATGATGGCCCATAAATGGCTTGCTTTCTGTAAAGTAGAAACAGTACAAAGTCTGCTGGTGCATCAAAAACTATATGGTATCCTTCTACTTTTTGCAATTTTTTGATAAACTTTTTACCTCGCTGTTTTACCCTGTGCAGCAAGCAAAAATCCGTTACCCCATCCACTTTCTGTTTCTAAACTCACCGGGTGCAGGAAATAAGTGTAAAGCTATTTACCGTTCTTTGCGCATTCCGGAAATGGTCCCAAAATCATGTTTTGTAGTCATTTAAAGAACCACTGTCTTTCTTTAACATCAACTGACACCCCAAAACTCTCATTTTCATAATATTCCTGATTTTGACCAGGGCCAATGCGAATATTTCACCCTCTACTGTAGACTCAATGGGTAAGAATAAACCAATTTCTACTTACAGTTATTCCTGAATACACTCTTTTGTCGGCACATTCTCATTGTAGGTCCATCGGTAACTACAAACCCTAAAATAGATTTGGATAAAGAATAAGACTTTTGGATAATATTCAACTTTGTAAACATTATGACCAAAGGTGGAAATGCTGCTAATCAACGTTTTCTCCTTTTGACTCGATGCTTTCCAAAGCTGTTTTTATCAAAACATTCCCAAATAAAAATAAGATGTGTTTGTAAAACACCAATGCCCCCCAAAATGGCATACTTTTGGAGAACAGGCCAATGTTTAATTTTCAGACAGACATATGGACAGACACAAGTAAAAAATATATGCCCCTGATCTTTTTTAAAAACCCTAGTCTTTTTTTGAGAAAGCAATGCTGAGAAACGTAAATAAATCAATGGGTAAGAATAAACCAATTTCTACATACAGTTGGTCCTAAATACTCGCTTTTGCTGGCACATTCACATCGTAGATCCATTGGTAACTTTAAAACCTAAAACAGATTTGCATAAAGAATAAGATGTTAAAACAATATTCAAATATAAACCTTCAGAAAAAAAGAAAATACTGCTCAATATTTTCCTAAGATGTTTCAATTTACTCTTTCCCAAATGGCAAAACTAAAAACTAAAATTTTCAAATTACAAAATGGAAGTTAATTAAGACAGTAGTCTACTTGTGAATAAGATCGCACAGAAGATATTGAGGCGAAAAAAAAGAAAAAAAAAAGAAAGTAATTGTTCCAAGGTAGATGAATTAATTTAAAAACGAGATGTGTTTGTGAAACACAAATGCCATAGAAACGACAAATGTTAATTTCTCTGACAAACAGACGGATGGACAGACAGACAATTTCCTATCAGTATCATGTATGTCGCTGCCTTTCAACAAAAACCTCGTAACTGCAGCTTAAAAGCCTACAGCTGCACTAACTAGGTTCTCGCTGAAAAGCGACGATGTCTTACCAGTATGTGTAAAGTCATTATGAATTCTAAATGAATGACAAACATGTAACTTCCAAATAATATGTGATGCATAAAACAAAATTGATTTAAATGCAGCAACAATATATAATCGGTTTTATAGCGGAGGAAGCTTTGAGAGGAAAGGAAAAAATGACAGTTATCTGAATATTTTCTTTTCTTAAAGCATTGCAAGTGATTATCCAATCAAAAACCAGGAATCTTTTGAGAAATGCCTCAAGACTAATATAGTTTATCTAACATGAGTAAAACACCGGTTAATTTTACCCATGGTTTATTTACTACAAGGTACTAAATTCTAAATGATGCATGTATGGGGCCCCCTATTCCTAAGTATACACCTATTTTACCACTAGTATTTATCTGACCTATGTATAGAAACTAATAAAGCTTTTCTCAAATAGCAAAATTTTACACATGTCTATTTAAGCAGTTCTGGGAGAATAACAAATATTGCTGATAATGAGCATCTTTTCCTTTACTCTCAAAGTTTCCCTTCCTGAAATGTAGTATTTATTGTTATCTTTCCTCAAACAAAATTACCATCTTTTGAAAAACATTTCTACAAATTAGAATGGTTATGAAGTAAAAACTATCTTAAATGAATTATGTGATATCACCGACTAAGCCGTTATCGAATAGCAAAATGTCCAAATTCAGAAAAAATCATTACAGAGCAATGAAATGGAATTCTACATGAGGTGTGTATTTATGGGAGAAAACATTGTTTGAAAAGAAAAAGAAAAGATTGTCACAAACACTTTCTATATTTTCCACAATGTTTTCCAAAAATTGAGTGCTATCAGAAAAAAAAATCTATAATGTCACTTAATCCAATAACATACAATGACATTTTTTTCGGCGCCTCTTACGAAAAATGCTTGAGAAAACATGGAAAATGAAGAAATTGCTTGTAACAAACAATTTCTTCATTTCCCACAATGTTTTCCACCCCTAAAGTTGTACGATTTCAAAAATTCATGACATTGGAAATGTCTTCAATTGCTTTCAATTTGGGTAAGCTTAAACTTCTTTGGTTTGGAAATGAGTTAACAGCATCCATTAAAAAGGGAGAAATAGAAGTAAAACCAACCTTGATTCTCGGATTTATTTCCAAACTGCATTTGGTTCTTTACCAGAACCCTGGCACGCCATCTCTGCAAATCTGATGCTAGTGTACATGGAATTAATTTTAACCCCCCTCTTTTAAGGCAAAAATAGTCCGTTTCAATTTGAAAGCTTCTGCAGACGACTAAATGTATGATCAAAAGCAGAAAACATTAAGACAAAATAAGAACATACTATGTATTAGCATTTTCTTCTTTTGCATCAATGTTTCCCAATCGTCCTCAAGACATGCCAACTAGATTCTTTGCGGAAATTCCAGCTTCGATATTATATCATACATAGATCTAAATGCTTTCCTGAAACAATGAAACAAAAGGATATGAGGTGATTTCAAATTAATTCATGAAGTAAAAGGCCTTCAAGTCAATGAACATTATTCAATGTTCAAGACTGCGTAAACTGTAAAATTTTGACATAGTGAGATAACAACAATGTTGTTTTACCTCTATAAAAGAGAAGTTTTGTCACATTACATCTCTGGCGTTCCACAAAATGCAGCCGATTAGAACACAATGAATGCATATATAATCTAGATCCACATTAGTTAAAATCAATATTAAAATTTTGCTAAATAAATTCTTTACAATATTAGAGACTGAAAAATGAAAATTTAAAAGAAAAAAAATTACCTAATAACTTGTTCCATCCATCGGCGATTTGAATATGAATACCGTCAACACAGTCGCAACTTTAAAAATGGCTGTATGGACCCGGCTGCATGAGCGAAATTCAAGATAATCCCATGGGTCAAGACTACAGTAAAATCGCATGAATTCTTGACGTCAACACACCTATCACCTCACAGCCGATTAAGCTCCCCTAAACAACAACCTGCAGTGAAAGGAACATTTTTTAGCATAAATGAAGTGTAAAGCTTGAACGAAAATGCTATAATCTAAATAAATACATGAAATCAGCGCGAAATTTACCAATAACAGATATTTGACATGGCTGCCAATTTTACTGAAAAATGACGCGTTTTACACCAAACTCAATCTTATGTGGTAGCCACAAGGGAAATGATGGCCCATAAATGGCTTGCTTTCTGTAAAGTAGAAACAGTACAAAGTCTGCTGGTGCATCAAAAACTATATGGTATCCTTCTACTTTTTGCAATTTTTTGATAAACTTTTTACCTCGCTGTTTTACCCTGTGCAGCAAGCAAAAATCCGTTACCCCATCCACTTTCTGTTTCTAAACTCACCGGGTGCAGGAAATAAGTGTAAAGCTATTTACCGTTCTTTGCGCATTCCGGAAATGGTCCCAAAATCATGTTTGTAGTCATTTAAAGAACCACTGTCTTTCTTTAACATCAACTGCCACCCCAAAACTCTCATTTTCATAATATTCCTGATTTTGACCAGGGCCAATGCGAATATTTCACCCTCTACTGTAGACTCAATGGGTAAGAATAAACCAATTTCTACTTACAGTTATTCCTGAATACACTCTTTTGTCGGCACATTCTCATTGTAGGTCCATCGGTAACTACAAACCCTAAAATAGATTTGGATAAAGAATAAGACTTTTGGATAATATTCAACTTTGTAAACATTATGACCAAAGGTGGAAATGCTGCTAATCAACGTTTTCTCCTTTTGACTCGATGCTTTCCAAAGCTGTTTTTATCAAAACATTCCCAAATAAAAATAAGATGTGTTTGTAAAACACCAATGCCCCCCAAAATGGCATACTTTTGGAGAACAGGCCAATGTTTAATTTTCAGACAGACATATGGACAGACACAGGTAAAAAATATATGCCCCTGATCTTTTTTAAAAACCCTAGTCTTTTTTTGAGAAAGCAATGCTGAGAAACGTAAATAAATCAATGGGTAAGAATAAACCAATTTCTACATACAGTTGGTCCTAAATACTCGCTTTTGCTGGCACATTCACATCGTAGATCCATTGGTAACTTTAAAACCTAAAACAGATTTACATAAAGAATAAGATGTTAAAACAATATTCAAATATAAACCTTCAGAAAAAAAGAAAATACTGCTCAATATTTTCCTAAGATGTTTCAATTTACTCTTTCCCAAATGGCAAAACTAAAAACTAAAATTTTCAAATTACAAAATGGAAGTTAATTAAGACAGTAGTCTACTTGTGAATAAGATCGCACAGAAGATATTGAGGCGAAAAAAAAAGAAAAAAAAGAAAGTAATTGTTCCAAGGTAGATGAATTAATTTAAAAACGAGATGTGTTTGTGAAACACAAATGCCATAGAAACGGCAAATGTTAATTTCTCTGACAAACAGACGGATGGACAGACAGACAATTTCCTATCAGTATCATGTATGTCGCTGCCTTTCAACAAAAACCTCGTAACTGCAGCTTAAAAGCCTACAGCTGCACTAACTAGGTTCTCGCTGAAAAGCGACGATGTCTTACCAGTATGTGTAAAGTCATTATGAATTCTAAATGAATGACAAACATGTAACTTCCAAATAATATGTGATGCATAAAACAAAATTGATTTAAATGCAGCAACAATATATAATCGGTTTTATAGCGGAGGAAGCTTTGAGAGGAAAGGAAAAAATGACAGTTATCTGAATATTTTCTTTTCTTAAAGCATTGCAAGTGATTATCCAATCAAAAACCAGGAATCTTTTGAGAAATGCCTCAAGACTAATATAGTTTATCTAACATGAGTAAAACACCGGTTAATTTTACCCATGGTTTATTTACTACAAGGTACTAAATTCTAAATGATGCATGTATGGGGCCCCCTATTCCTAAGTATACACCTATTTTACCACTAGTATTTATCTGACCTATGTATAGAAACTAATAAAGCTTTTCTCAAATAGCAAAATTTTACACATGTCTATTTAAGCAGTTCTGGGAGAATAACAAATATTGCTGATAATGAGCATCTTTTCCTTTACTCTCAAAGTTTCCCTTCCTGAAATGTAGTATTTATTGTTATCTTTCCTCAAACAAAATTACCATCTTTTGAAAAACATTTCTACAAATTAGAATGGTTATGAAGTAAAAACTATCTTAAATGAATTATGTGATATCACCGACTAAGCCGTTATCGAATAGCAAAATGTCCAAATTCAGAAAAAATCATTACAGAGCAATGAAATGGAATTCTACATGAGGTGTGTATTTATGGGAGAAAACATTGTTTGAAAAGAAAAAGAAAAGATTGTCACAAACACTTTCTATATTTTCCACAATGTTTTCCAAAAATTGAGTGCTATCAGAAAAAAAAATCTGTAATGTCACTTAATCCAATAACATACAATGACATTTTTTTTCGGCGCCTCTTACGAAAAATGCTTGAGAAAACATGGAAAATGAAGAAATTGCTTGTAACAAACAATTTCTTCATTTCCCACAATGTTTTCCACCCCTAAAGTTGTACGATTTCAAAAATTCATGACATTGGAAATGTCTTCAATTGCTTTCAATTTGGGTAAGCTTAAACTTCTTTGGTTTGGAAATGAGTTAACAGCATCCATTAAAAAGGGAGAAATAGAAGTAAAACCAACCTTGATTCTCGGATTTATTTCCAAACTGCATTTGGTTCTTTACCAGAACCCTGGCACGCCATCTCTGCAAATCTGATGCTAGTGTACATGGAATTAATTTTAACCCCCCTCTTTTAAGGCAAAAATAGTCCGTTTCAATTTGAAAGCTTCTGCAGACGACTAAATGTATGATCAAAAGCAGAAAACATTAAGACAAAATAAGAACATACTATGTATTAGCATTTTCTTCTTTTGCATCAATGTTTCCCAATCGTCCTCAAGACATGCCAACTAGATTCTTTGCGGAAATTCCAGCTTCGATATTATATCATACATAGATCTAAATGCTTTCCTGAAACAATGAAACAAAAGGATATGAGGTGATTTCAAATTAATTCATGAAGTAAAAGGCCTTCAAGTCAATGAACATTATTCAATGTTCAAGACTGCGTAAACTGTAAAATTTTGACATAGTGAGATAACAACAATGTTGTTTTACCTCTATAAAAGAGAAGTTTTGTCACATTACATCTCTGGCGTTCCACAAAATGCAGCCGATTAGAACACAATGAATGCATATATAATCTAGATCCACATTAGTTAAAATCAATATTAAAATTTTGCCAAATAAATTCTTTACAATATTAGAGACTGAAAAATGAAAATTTAAAAGAAAAAAAATTACCTAATAACTTGTTCCATCCATCGGCGATTTGAATATGAATACCGTCAACACAGTCGCAACTTTAAAAATGGCTGTATGGACCCGGCTGCATGAGCGAAATTCAAGATAATCCCATGGGTCAAGACTACAGTAAAATCGCATGAATTCTTGACGTCAACACACCTATCACCTCACAGCCGATTAAGCTCCCCTAAACAACAACCTGCAGTGAAAGGAACATTTTTTAGCATAAATGAAGTGTAAAGCTTGAACGAAAATGCTATAATCTAAATAAATACATGAAATCAGCGCGAAATTTACCAATAACAGATATTTGACATGGCTGCCAATTTTACTGAAAAATGACGCGTTTTACACCAAACTCAATCTTATGTGGTAGCCACAAGGGAAATGATGGCCCATAAATGGCTTGCTTTCTGTAAAGTAGAAACAGTACAAAGTCTGCTGGTGCATCAAAAACTATATGGTATCCTTCTACTTTTTGCAATTTTTTGATAAACTTTTTACCTCGCTGTTTTACCCTGTGCAGCAAGCAAAAATCCGTTACCCCATCCACTTTCTGTTTCTAAACTCACCGGGTGCAGGAAATAAGTGTAAAGCTATTTACCGTTCTTTGCGCATTCCGGAAATGGTCCCAAAATCATGTTTTGTAGTCATTTAAAGAACCACTGTCTTTCTTTAACATCAACTGCCACCCCAAAACTCTCATTTTCATAATATTCCTGATTTTGACCAGGGCCAATGCGAATATTTCACCCTCTACTGTAGACTCAATGGGTAAGAATAAACCAATTTCTACCTACACTTATTCCTGAATAAACTCTTTTGTCGGCACATTCTCATGGTAGATCCATCGGTAACTACAAACCCTAAAATAAATTTGGATAAAGAATAAGACTTTGTGACGTCATCTAAAGGGTTGCCGCAGCCAATGAAGATCGTCGAAACCATGCTAGGGTCAAGGGTCAAAGGTCAACTTTTTTGTCAAACTTTCAAAATGCTATTGAAAAATTAGAAAAATAACCCCTTCCCGAATGATGTGCCGCGGCCATTTAGCGCCATTGGTAGCGCATTGCCTCTCACTTGAGTGGGCATGGGATCGATCCGCGACCGCAGCAAATATCCTTAATTGAAAAAATGTCACCCACCAATGATTTGATAATCGTTAACCTATGTTGGCAAGCAGCTGGAGGCTTGGTTAGGATGTTTTGGTAGTACTAGTATGACAAAAAGCAGGAATCCATGTTTAGGTGTAATGAATCAATGGGTAAGAATAAACCAATTTCTACCTACACTTATTCCTGAATACACTCTTTTGTCGGCACATTCTCATGGTAGATCCATCGGTAACTACAAACCCTAAAATAGATTTGGATAAAGAATAAGACTTTTGGACAATATTCAACTTTGTAAACATTATGACCAAAGGTGGAAATGCTGCTAATCAACGTTTTCTCCTTTTGACTCGATGCTTTCCAAAGCTGTTTTTATCAAAACATTCCCAAATAAAAATAAGATGTGTTTGTGAAACACCAATGCCCCCCCCCCCCCCCCGAAATGGCATATTTTTGGAGAACAGGCCAAGGTTTAATTTTCAGACAGACATATGGACAGACACAAGTAAAAAATATATGCCCCTGATCTTTTTTAAAAACCCTAGTCTATTTTTGAGAAAGCAATGGTGAGAAACGTAAATAAATCAATGGGTAAGAATAAACCAATTTCTACATACAGTTGGTCCTAAATACTCGCTTTTGCTGGCACATTCACATCGTAGATCCATTGGTAACTTTAAAACCTAAAACAGATTTGGATAAAGAATAAGATGTTGACAATATTCAAATATAAACCTTCAGAAAAAAAGAAAGTACTGCTCAACATTTTCCTAAGATGTTTCAATTTACCCTTTCCCAAATGGCAAAGCTAAAAACTAAAATTTTCAGATTACAAAATGGAAGTTAATTAAGACAGTAGTCTACTTGTGAATAAGATCGCACAGAAAATATTGAGGCGAAAAAAAAAAGAAAAAAAAGAAAGTAATTGTTCCAAGGTAGATGAATTAATTTAAAAACGAGATGTGTTTGTGAAACACAAATGCCATAGAAACGGCAAATGTTAATTTCTCTGACAAACAGACGGATGGACAGACAGACAATTTCCTATCAGTATCATGTATGTCGCTGCCTTTCAACAAAAACCTCGTAACTGCAGCTTAAAAGCCTACAGCTGCACTAACTAGGTTCTCGCTGAAAAGCGACGATGTCTTACCAGTATGTGTAAAGTCATTATGAATTCTAAATGAATGACAAACATGTAACTTCCAAATAATATGTGATGCATAAAACAAAATTGATTTAAATGCAGCAACAATATATAATCGGTTTTATAGCGGAGGAAGCTTTGAGAGGAAAGGAAAAAATGACAGTTATCTGAATATTTTCTTTTCTTAAAGCATTGCAAGTGATTATCCAATCAAAAACCAGGAATCTTTTGAGAAATGCCTCAAGACTAATATAGTTTATCTAACATGAGTAAAACACCGGTTAATTTTACCCATGGTTTATTTACTACAAGGTACTAAATTCTAAATGATGCATGTATGGGGCCCCCTATTCCTAAGTATACACCTATTTTACCAATAGTATTTATCTGACCTATGTATAGAAACTAATAAAGCTTTTCTCAAATAGCAAAATTTTACACATGTCTATTTAAGCAGTTCTGGGAGAATAACAAATATTGCTGATAATGAGCATCTTTTCCTTTACTCTCAAAGTTTCCCTTCCTGAAATGTAGTATTTATTGTTATCTTTCCTCAAACAAAATTACCATCTTTTGAAAAACATTTCTACAAATTAGAATGGTTATGAAGTAAAAACTATCTTAAATGAATTATGTGATATCACCGACTAAGCCGTTATCGAATAGCAAAATGTCCAAATTCAGAAAAAATCATTACAGAGCAATGAAATGGAATTCTACATGAGGTGTGTATTTATGGGAGAAAACATTGTTTGAAAAGAAAAAAAAAAGATTGTCACAAACACTTTCTTCATTTTCCATAATGTTTTCCAAAAATTGAGTGCTATCAGAAAAAAAATCTATAATGTCACTTAATCCAATAACATACAATGACACTTTTTTTCGGCGCCTCTTACGAAAAATGCTTGAGAAAACATGGAAAATGAAGAAATTGCTTGTAACAAACAATTTCTTCATTTCCCACAATGTTTTCCACCCCTAAAGTTGTACGATTTCAAAAATTCATGACATTGGAAATGTCTTCAATTGCTTTCAATTTGGGTAAGCTTAAATTTATTTGGTTTGGAAATGAGTTAACAGCATCCATTAAAAAGGGAGAAATAGAAGTAAAACCAACCTTGATTCTCGGATTTATTTCCAAACTGCATTTGGTTCTTTACCAGAACCCTGGCACGCCATCTCTGCAAATCTGATGCTAGTGTACATGGAATTAATTTTAACCCCCCTCTTTTAAGGCAAAAATAGTCCGTTTCAATTTGAAAGCTTCTGCAGACGACTAAATGTATGATCAAAAGCAGAAAACATTAAGACAAAATAAGAACATACTATGTATTAGCATTTTCTTCTTTTGCATCAATGTTTCCCAATCGTCCTCAAGACATGCCAACTAGATTCTTTGCGGAAATTCCAGCTTCGATATTATATCATACATAGATCTAAATGCTTTCCTGAAACAATGAAACAAAAGGATATGAGGTGATTTCAAATTAATTCATGAAGTAAAAGGCCTTCAAGTCAATGAACATTATTCAATGTTCAAGACTGCGTAAACTGTAAAATTTTGACATAGTGAGATAACAACAATGTTGTTTTACCTCTATAAAAGAGAAGTTTTGTCACATTACATCTCTGGCGTTCCACAAAATGCAGCCGATTAGAACACAATGAATGCATATATAATCTAGATCCACATTAGTTAAAATCAATATTAAAATTTTGCCAAATAAATTCTTTACAATATTAGAGACTGAAAAATGAAAATTTAAAAGAAAAAAAAATTACCTAATAACTTGTTCCATCCATCGGCGATTTGAATATGAATACCGTCAACACAGTCGCAACTTTAAAAATGGCTGTATGGACCCGGCTGCATGAGCGAAATTCAAGATAATCCCATGGGTCAAGACTACAGTAAAATCGCATGAATTCTTGACGTCAACACACCTATCACCTCACAGCCGATTAAGCTCCCCTAAACAACAACCTGCAGTGAAAGGAACATTTTTTAGCATAAATGAAGTGTAAAGCTTGAACGAAAATGCTATAATCTAAATAAATACATGAAATCAGCGCGAAATTTACCAATAACAGATATTTGACATGGCTGCCAATTTTACTGAAAAATGACGCGTTTTACACCAAACTCAATCTTATGTGGTAGCCACAAGGGAAATGATGGCCCATAAATGGCTTGCTTTCTGTAAAGTAGAAACAGTACAAAGTCTGCTGGTGCATCAAAAACTATATGGTATCCTTCTACTTTTTGCAATTTTTTGATAAACTTTTTACCTCGCTGTTTTACCCTGTGCAGCAAGCAAAAATCCGTTACCCCATCCACTTTCTGTTTCTAAACTCACCGGGTGCAGGAAATAAGTGTAAAGCTATTTACCGTTCTTTGCGCATTCCGGAAATGGTCCCAAAATCATGTTTTGTAGTCATTTAAAGAACCACTGTCTTTCTTTAACATCAACTGCCACCCCAAAACTCTCATTTTCATAATATTCCTGATTTTGACCAGGGCCAATGCGAATATTTCACCCTCTACTGTAGACTCAATGGGTAAGAATAAACCAATTTCTACCTACACTTATTCCTGAATAAACTCTTTTGTCGGCACATTCTCATGGTAGATCCATCGGTAACTACAAACCCTAAAATAAATTTGGATAAAGAATAAGACTTTGTGACGTCATCTAAAGGGTTGCCGCAGCCAATGAAGATCGTCGAAACCATGCTAGGGTCAAGGGTCAAAGGTCAACTTTTTTGTCAAACTTTCAAAATGCTATTGAAAAATTAGAAAAATAACCCCTTCCCGAATGATGTGCCGCGGCCATTTAGCGCAATTGGTAGCGCATTGCCTCTCACTTGAGTGGTCATGGGATCGATCCGCGACCGCAGCAAATATCCTTAATTGAAAAAATGTCACCCACCAATGATTTGATAATCGTTAACCTATGTTGGCAAGCAGCTGGAGGCTTGGTTAGGATGTTTTGGTAGTACTAGTATGACAAAAAGCAGGAATCCATGTTTAGGTGTAATGAATCAATGGGTAAGAATAAACCAATTTCTACCTACACTTATTCCTGAATACACTCTTTTGTCGGCACATTCTCATGGTAGATCCATCGGTAACTACAAACCCTAAAATAGATTTGGATAAAGAACAAGACTTTTGGACAATATTCAACTTTGTAAACATTATGACCAAAGGTGGAAATGCTGCTAATCAACGTTTTCTCCTTTTGACTCGATGCTTTCCAAAGCTGTTTTTATCAAAACATTCCGAAATAAAAATAAGATGTGTTTGTGAAACACCAATGCCCCCCCCCCCCGAAATGGCATACTTTTGGAGAACAGGCCAAGGTTTAATTTTCAGACAGACATATGGACAGACACAAGTAAAAAATATATGCCCCTGATCTTTTTTAAAAACCCTAGTCTATTTTGAGAAAGCAATGGTGAGAAACGTAAATAAATCAATGGGTAAGAATAAACCAATTTCTACATACAGTTGGTCCTAAATACTCGCTTTTGCTGGCACATTCACATCGTAGATCCATTGGTAACTTTAAAACCTAAAACAGATTTGGATAAAGAATAAGATGTTAACAATATTCAAATATAAACCTTCAGAAAAAAAGAAAGTACTGCTCAACATTTTCCTAAGATGTTTCAATTTACCCTTTCCCAAATGGCAAAGCTAAAAACTAAAATTTTCAGATTACAAAATGGAAGTTAATTAAGACAGTAGTCTACTTGTGAATAAGATCGCACAGAAAATATTGAGGCGAAAAAAAAAGAAAAAAAAGAAAGTAATTGTTCCAAGGTATATGAATTAATTTAAAAACGAGATGTGTTTGTGAAACACAAATGCCATAGAAACGGCAAATGTTAATTTCTCTGACAAACAGACGGATGGACAGACAGACAATTTCCTATCAGTATCATGTATGTCGCTGCCTTTCAACAAAAACCTCGTAACTGCAGCTTAAAAGCCTACAGCTGCACTAACTAGGTTCTCGCTGAAAAGCGACGATGTCTTACCAGTATGTGTAAAGTCATTATGAATTCTAAATGAATGACAAACATGTAACTTCCAAATAATATGTGATGCATAAAACAAAATTGATTTAAATGCAGCAACAATATATAATCGGTTTTATAGCGGAGGAAGCTTTGAGAGGAAAGGAAAAAATGACAGTTATCTGAATATTTTCTTTTCTTAAAGCATTGCAAGTGATTATCCAATCAAAAACCAGGAATCTTTTGAGAAATGCCTCAAGACTAATATAGTTTATCTAACATGAGTAAAACACCGGTTAATTTTACCCATGGTTTATTTACTACAAGGTACTAAATTCTAAATGATGCATGTATGGGGCCCCCTATTCCTAAGTATACACCTATTTTACCACTAGTATTTATCTGACCTATGTATAGAAAGTAATAAAGCTTTTCTCAAATAGCAAAATTTTACACATGTCTATTTAAGCAGTTCTGGGAGAATAACAAATATTGCTGATAATGAGCATCTTTTCCTTTACTCTCAAAGTTTCCCTTCCTGAAATGTAGTATTTATTGTTATCTTTCCTCAAACAAAATTACCATCTTTTGAAAAACATTTCTACAAATTAGAATGGTTATGAAGTAAAAACTATCTTAAATGAATTATGTGATATCACCGACTAAGCCTTTATCGAATAGCAAAATGTCCAAATTCAGAAAAAATCATTACAGAGCAATGAAATGGAATTCTACATGAGGTGTGTATTTATGGGAGAAAACATTGTTTGAAAAGAAAAAAAAAAGATTGTCACAAACACTTTCTTCATTTTCCATAATGTTTTCCAAAAATTGAGTGCTATCAGAAAAAAAAATCTATAATGTCACTTAATCCAATAACATACAATGACACTTTTTTTCGGCGCCTCTTACGAAAAATGCTTGAGAAAACATGGAAAATGAAGAAATTGCTTGTAACAAACAATTTCTTCATTTCCCACAATGTTTTCCACCCCTAAAGTTGTACGATTTCAAAAATTCATGACATTGGAAATGTCTTCAATTGCTATCAATTTGGGTAAGCTTAAACTTCTTTGGTTTGGAAATGAGTTAACAGCATCCATTAAAAAGGGAGAAATAGAAGTAAAACCAACCTTGATTCTCGGATTTATTTCCAAACTGCATTTGGTTCTTTACCAGAACCCTGGCACGCCATCTCTGCAAATCTGATGCTAGTGTACATGGAATTAATTTTAACCCCCCTCTTTTAAGGCAAAAATAGTCCGTTTCAATTTGAAAGCTTCTGCAGACGACTAAATGTATGATCAAAAGCAGAAAACATTAAGACAAAATAAGAACATACTATGTATTAGCATTTTCTTCTTTTGCATCAATGTTTCCCAATCGTCCTCAAGACATGCCAACTAGATTCTTTGCGGAAATTCCAGCTTCGATATTATATCATACATAGATCTAAATGCTTTCCTGAAACAATGAAACAAAAGGATATGAGGTGATTTCAAATTAATTCATGAAGTAAAAGGCCTTCAAGTCAATGAACATTATTCAATGTTCAAGACTGCGTAAACTGTAAAATTTTGACATAGTGAGATAACAACAATGTTGTTTTACCTCTATAAAAGAGAAGTTTTGTCACATTACATCTCTGGCGTTCCACAAAATGCAGCCGATTAGAACACAATGAATGCATATATAATCTAGATCCACATTAGTTAAAATCAATATTAAAATTTTGCCAAATAAATTCTTTACAATATTAGAGACTGAAAAATGAAAATTTAAAAGAAAAAAAATTACCTAATAACTTGTTCCATCCATCGGCGATTTGAATATGAATACCGTCAACACAGTCGCAACTTTAAAAATGGCTGTATGGACCCGGCTGCATGAGCGAAATTCAAGATAATCCCATGGGTCAAGACTACAGTAAAATCGCATGAATTCTTGACGTCAACACACCTATCACCTCACAGCCGATTAAGCTCCCCTAAACAACAACCTGCAGTGAAAGGAACATTTTTTAGCATAAATGAAGTGTAAAGCTTGAACGAAAATGCTATAATCTAAATAAATACATGAAATCAGCGCGAAATTTACCAATAACAGATATTTGACATGGCTGCCAATTTTACTGAAAAATGACGCGTTTTACACCAAACTCAATCTTATGTGGTAGCCACAAGGGAAATGATGGCCCATAAATGGCTTGCTTTCTGTAAAGTAGAAACAGTACAAAGTCTGCTGGTGCATCAAAAACTATATGGTATCCTTCTACTTTTTGCAATTTTTTGATAAACTTTTTACCTCGCTGTTTTACCCTGTGCAGCAAGCAAAAATCCGTTACCCCATCCACTTTCTGTTTCTAAACTCACCGGGTGCAGGAAATAAGTGTAAAGCTATTTACCGTTCTTTGCGCATTCCGGAAATGGTCCCAAAATCATGTTTTGTAGTCATTTAAAGAACCACTGTCTTTCTTTAACATCAACTGCCACCCCAAAACTCTCATTTTCATAATATTCCTGATTTTGACCAGGGCCAATGCGAATATTTCACCCTCTACTGTAGACTCAATGGGTAAGAATAAACCAATTTCTACCTACACTTATTCCTGAATAAACTCTTTTGTCGGCACATTCTCATGGTAGATCCATCGGTAACTACAAACCCTAAAATAAATTTGGATAAAGAATAAGACTTTGTGACGTCATCTAAAGGGTTGCCGCAGCCAATGAAGATCGTCGAAACCATGCTAGGGTCAAGGGTCAAAGGTCAACTTTTTTGTCAAACTTTCAAAATGCTATTGAAAAATTAGAAAAATAACCCCTTCCCGAATGATGTGCCGCGGCCATTTAGCGCCATTGGTAGCGCATTGCCTCTCACTTGAGTGGTCATGGGATCGATCCGCGACCGCAGCAAATATCCTTAATTGAAAAAATGTCACCCACCAATGATTTGATAATCGTTAACCTATGTTGGCAAGCAGCTGGAGGCTTGGTTAGGATGTTTTGGTAGTACTAGTATGACAAAAAGCAGGAATCCATGTTTAGGTGTAATGAATCAATGGGTAAGAATAAACCAATTTCTACCTACACTTATTCCTGAATACACTCTTTTGTCGGCACATTCTCATGGTAGATCCATCGGTAACTACAAACCCTAAAATAGATTTGGATAAAGAATAAGACTTTTGGACAATATTCAACTTTGTAAACATTATGACCAAAGGTGGAAATGCTGCTAATCAACGTTTTCTCCTTTTGACTCGATGCTTTCCAAAGCTGTTTTTATCAAAACATTCCGAAATAAAAATAAGATGTGTTTGTGAAACACCAATGCCCCCCCCCCCCCCCGAAATGGCATACTTTTGGAGAACAGGCCAAGGTTTAATTTTCAGACAGACATATGGACAGACACAAGTAAAAAATATATGCCCCTGATCTTTTTTAAAAACCCTAGTCTATTTTTGAGAAAGCAGTGGTGAGAAACGTAAATAAATCAATGGGTAAGAATAAACCAATTTCTACATACAGTTGGTCCTAAATACTCGCTTTTGCTGGCACATTCACATCGTAGATCCATTGGTAACTTTAAAACCTAAAACAGATTTGGATAAAGAATAAGATGTTAACAATATTCAAATATAAACCTTCAGAAAAAAAGAAAGTACTGCTCAACATTTTCCTAAGATATTTCAATTTACCCTTTCCCAAATGGCAAAGCTAAAAACTAAAATTTTCAGATTACAAAATGGAAGTTAATTAAGACAGTAGTCTACTTGTGAATAAGATCGCACAGAAAATATTGAGGCGAAAAAAAAAGAAAAAAAAGAAAGTAATTGTTCCAAGGTAGATGAATTAATTTAAAAACGAGATGTGTTTGTGAAACACAAATGCCATAGAAACGGCAAATGTTAATTTCTCTGACAAACAGACGGATGGACAGACAGACAATTTCCTATCAGTATCATGTATGTCGCTGCCTTTCAACAAAAACCTCGTAACTGCAGCTTAAAAGCCTACAGCTGCACTAACTAGGTTCTCGCTGAAAAGCGACGATGTCTTACCAGTATGTGTAAAGTCATTATGAATTCTAAATGAATGACAAACATGTAACTTCCAAATAATATGTGATGCATAAAACAAAATTGATTTAAATGCAGCAACAATATATAATCGGTTTTATAGCGGAGGAAGCTTTGAGAGGAAAGGAAAAAATGACAGTTATCTGAATATTTTCTTTTCTTAAAGCATTGCAAGTGATTATCCAATCAAAAACCAGGAATCTTTTGAGAAATGCCTCAAGACTAATATAGTTTATCTAACATGAGTAAAACACCGGTTAATTTTACCCATGGTTTATTTACTACAACGTACTAAATTCTAAATGATGCATGTATGGGGCCCCCTATTCCTAAGTATACACCTATTTTACCACTAGTATTTATCTGACCTATGTATAGAAACTAATAAAGCTTTTCTCAAATAGCAAAATTTTACACATGTCTATTTAAGCAGTTCTGGGAGAATAACAAATATTGCTGATAATGAGCATCTTTTCCTTTACTCTCAAAGTTTCCCTTCCTGAAATGTAGTATTTATTGTTATCTTTCCTCAAACAAAATTACCATCTTTTGAAAAACATTTCTACAAATTAGAATGGTTATGAAGTAAAAACTATCTTAAATGAATTATGTGATATCACTGACTAAGCCGTTATCGAATAGCAAAATGTCCAAATTCAGAAAAAACAAGAGATGTTTGTAAAACATATATGCCCCCTTCAAGTGCCTACTTTTGATGTAGGTCAAAGTCCAAGGTCAAGTTAACAAGGTCCAAGGTCATGGTCAAATATGAAAGGTCTTGGTAGGAGGTGTCTATGTGTGAAATATCAAGGCTGTATATGTAAAAGTAAAATGAAATATAGGCCAGATTAAAGTTTTTAAAAGTAGGCCAAATGCCAAGGTCAAGGTCATGGTCAAATGTGAAAGGTCTTGGTTGGAGGTGTTCATGTGTGAAATATCAAGGCTGTAGGTGTAAAAGGACATGATATATATGCCTGGTTTAAGTTTTTTTAAAAGTAGGTCAAACTCCAAGGTCAAGGTTGCAATATTCAAGGTCATGGTCAAATGTTAAAGGTCTTGGTAGGGGGTGTCTATGTGTGAAATATCAAGGCTGTAGGTTTAATAGGACATAAGATAAAGGCCAGGTTAAAGATTTCTAAAAGTATGTAAAAATCAAAGGTCAAGGTCACACAGGCCAAGGTCATGGTCAAATGTAAAAGGTCTTGGTAGGAGGTGTCCATGTGTAAAATATTGAGGCTGTATAGGTAACAGGACATGAGATATATACATAGATTAAGTTTTTTATAAGTAGGTCAAACTCCAAGGTCAAGGTCCAAGGTCATGGTCAAATGTGAAATGTCTTGGTTGGAAGTGACCATGTGTGAAATATCAAGGCTATATGTGTAAAATGACATGAAATATAGGCCAGGTTAATGTATTATAAAAGTAGGTCAAACACCAAGGTCAAGGTCACAAGGTCCAAGGTCATGGTCAAATGTGAAAGGTCTTGGTAGGAGGTGTCCATGTGTAAGATATCGAGACTGTATAGGTAACAGGACATGAGATATAGGCCTAGTTTAAGTTTTTTAAAAGTAGGTCAAACTTCAAGGTCAAGGTCCAAGGTCATGGTCAAATGTGAAATGTCTTGGTTGGAAGTGACCATGTGTGAAATATCAATGCTGTATGTGTAAAATGACATAAAATATAGGCCAGGTTAATGTATTATAAAAGTAGGTCAAACACTAAGGTCAAGGTCACAAGGTCCAAGGTCATGGTCAAATGTGAAAGGTCTCGGTCGTAGGTGTCCATGTGTCAAATATCAAGGCTGTATACATATGTAAAAGGACATGATATATCAGCTAGGTTAAAATTTTATAAAAGTAGGTAAAAGTCCAAGGTCAAGGTCACAAGGTCCAGGGTCATTGTCAAATGTGAAAAGTCTTGGTAGGATGTGTCCATGTGTGAAATATCAAGGCTGTATGTGTAATAGCACATGAGATATAGGCCCATTTTATTTTCTTTAAAAGTAGGTCAAACTCCAAGGTCAGGGTCACAAGGTCCAAGGTCATAGTCATATGTGATAGGTCTTAGTCGAAGGTTTCCATGTGTCAAATATCAAGGCTGTATGTGTAAAAGGACATGATATATCCGCCAGGTTAAAGTTTTTAAAATGTAGGTCAATCTCCAATGTCAAGGTCACAAGGTCCAAGGTCATGGTCAATTGTGAAAGGTCTTGGTTGGAGGTGTCCATGTGTGAAATATCAAGGCTGTATGTGTAATAGGTCATGAGATATATGCCCGGTTTATTTTTTTTAAAGTAGGTCAAACTCAAAGGTCAAGGTCACAAGGTCCAAGGTCATGGTCAAATATGAATGATGTTGATAGGAGGTATCTATGTGTGAGATATCAAGTCTGTATGTGTAAAAATACATGAGATATAGGCAAAGTTAAGAATTAAGTGTGAAAATCAACAAAGGGCAATAACTCCAAGAAGTTGATCAGCAAGGTTATGGTTCTTGTGCACTGCACCTCTCCATAATAAGATCTATCCACCTGTAAAGTTTCATGATTCTACCTTACACGCTTTTTGAGTTGTGCTCTGGACAAGAATCAAGTTATAAAATCAACAAAGGGCAATAACTCAAAAATTTTGATCGGCAGAGTTACGATTCTTGTGCACTGAACCTCTCCATAATGAGATCTATCCACCTGTAAAGTGTCATGATTCTACCTTATATACTTTTTGAGTTATGCTCCGGACAAGAATCAAGTTTGAAAATCAACAAAGGGCAATAACTCCAAAAATATGATCAGCAGAGTTACGGTTCTTATGCACTGCACCTCTCCATAATGAGATCTATCCACCTGTAAAGTTTCATGATTCTTCCAGTCCTAACATACTTTTTGAGTTATGCTCCGGACAAGAATCAAGTTTGAAAATCAACAAAGGGCAATAACTCCAAAAAATTGATCGGCAGAGTTACGGTTCTTATGCACTGCAACTCTCCATAATGAGATCTATCCACCTGTGAAGTTTCATGATTCTACCTTACATACTTTTTGAGTTGTGCTCTGGACAAGAATCAAGTTATAAAATCAACAAAGGGCAATATACTCAAAAATTTTGATCGGCAGAGTTACGGTTCTTGTGCACTGCACCTCTCCATAATGAGATCTATCCACCTGTAAAGTGTCATGATTCTACCTTACATACTTTTTGAGTTATGCTCCGGACAAGAATCAAGTTTGAAAATCAACAAAGGGCAATAACTCCAAAAATATGATCAGCAGAGTTACGGTTCTTATGCACTGCACCTCTCCATAATGAGATCTATCCACCTGTAAAGTTTCATGATTCTTCCTAACATACTTTTTGAGTTATGCTCCGGACAAGAATCAAGTTTGAAAATCAACAAAGGGCAATAACTCCAAAAAATTGATCGGCAGAGTTACGGTTCTTGTGCACTGCAACTCTCCATAATGAGATCTATCTACCTGTGAAGTTTCATGATTCTACCTTACATACTTTTTGAGTTGTGCTCTGGACAAGAATCAAGTTATAAAATCAACAAAGGGCAATAACTCAAAAATTTTGATCGGCAGAGTTACGGTTCTTGTGCACTGCACCTCTCCATAATGAGATCTATCCACATGTAAAGTGTCATGATTCTACCTTACATACTTTTTGAGTTATGCTCCGGACAAGAATCAAGTTTGAAAATCAACAAAGGGCAATAACTCCAAAAATATGATCAGCAGAGTTACGGTTCTTGTGCACTGCACCTCTCCATAATGAGATATATCCATCTGTAAAGTTTCATGATTCTACCTAACATACTTTTTGAGTTATGCTCCGGACAAGAATCAAGTTTGAAAATCAACAAAGGGCAATAACTCTAAAAATTTGATCGGCAGAGTTACGGTTCTTGTGCACTGCACCTCTCCATGATGAGATCTATCCACCTGTGAAGTTTCATGATTCTACCTTTAATACTTTTTGAGTTATGCTCCGGACAAGGTTTGGTCTACGGACAGACCGACCGACCTACGGACCGACCGACCGACCTTCCGACCGACCGACCGACCGACCGACCGACCGACACTTGCAAATCAATATACCCCCATTTTCTTCGAAAGGGGGCATAAAAATCATTACAGAGCAATGAAATGGAATTCTACATGAGGTGTGTATTTATGGGAGAAAACATTGTTTGAAAAGAAAAAGAAAAGATTGTCACAAACACTTTCTTCATTTTCCACAATGTTTTCCAAAAATTCAGTGCTATCAGAAAAAAAAATTCTATAATGTCACTTAATCCAATAACATACAGTGACACTTTTTTTCGGCGCCTCTCACGAAAAATGCTTGAGAAAACATGGAAAATGAAGAAATTGCTTGTAATAAACAATTTCTTCATTTCCCACAATGTTTTCCACCCCTAAAGTTGTACGATTTCAAAAAATTATGACATTGGAAATGTCTCCAATTGCTTTCAATTTGGGTAAGCTTAAATTTCTTTGGTTTGGAAATGAATTAACAGCATCCATTAAAAAAAGGGAGAAATAGAAGTAAAACCAACCTTGATTCTCGGATTTATTTCCAAACTGCATTTAGTTCTTTACCAGAACCCTGGCACGCCATCTCTGCAAATCTGATGCTAGTGTACATGGAATTAATTTTAACCCCCCTCCTCCTTTAAGGCAAAAATAGTCCGTTTCAATTTGAAAGCTTCTGCAGACGACTAAATGTATGATCAAAAGCAGAAAACATTAAGACAAAATGAGAACATACTGTGTATTAGCATTTTCTTCTTTTGCATCAATGTTTCCCAATCGTCCTCAAGACATGCCAACTAGATTTTTCGCGGAAATTCCAGCTTCGATATATATCATACATAGATCTAAATGCTTTCCTGAAACAATGAAACAAAAGGATATGAGGTGATTTCAAATTAATTCATGAAGTAAAAGGCCTTCGAGTCAGTGAACATTATTCAATGTTCAAGACTGCGTAAACTGTAAAATTTTGACATAGTGAGATGACACCAATGTTGTTTTACCTCTATAAAAGAGAAATTTTGTCATATTACATCTCTGGCGTTCCACAAAATGCAGCCGATTAGAACACAATGAATGCATATAATCTAGATCCACATTAGTTAAAATCAATATTAAAATTTTGCTAAATAAATTCTTTACAATATTAGAGACTGAAAAATGAAAATTTAAAAGAAAAAAATTACCTAATAACTTGTTCCTTCCATCGGCGATTTGAATATGAATACCGTCAACACAGTCGCAACTTTAAAAAATGGCTGTGTGGACCCGGCTGCATGAGCGAAATTCAAGATAATCCCATGGGTCAAGACTACAGTAAAATCGCATGAATTCTTGACGTCAACACACCTATCACCTCACAGCCGATTAAGCTCCCCTAAACAACAACCTGCAGTGAAAGGAACATTTTTTTAGCATAAATGAAGTGTAAAGCTTGAACGAAAATGCTATAATCTAAATAAATACATGAAATCAGTGCGAAATTTACCAATAACAGATATTTGACATGGCTGCCAATTTCACTGAAAAATGACGCGTTTTACACCAAACTCAATCTTATGTGGTAGCCACAAGGGAAATGATGGCCCATAAATGGCTTGCTTTCTGTAAAGTAAAAACAGTACAAAGTCTGCTGGTGCATCAAAAACTATATGGTATCCTTCTACTTTTTTGCAATTTTTTGATAAACTTTTTACCTCGCTATTTTACCCTGTGCAGCAAGCAAAAATCCATTACCCCATCCACTTTCTGTTTCTAAACTCACCGGGTGCAGGAAATAAGTGTAAAGCTATTTACCGTTCTTTGCGCATTCCGGAAATGGTCCCAAAATCATGTTTTGTAGTCATTTAAAGAACCACTGTCTTTCTTTAACATCAACTGCCACCCCAAAACTCTCATTGTCATAATATTTCTGATTTTGACCAGGGCCAATGCGAATATTTCACCCTCTACTGCAGACTCAATGGGTAAGAATAAACCAATTTCTACCTACACTTATTCCTGAATACACTCTTTTGTCGGCACATTCTCATGGTAGATCCATCGGTAACTACAAATCCTAAAATAGATTTGGATAAAGAATAAGACTTTTGGACAATATTCAACTTTGTAAACATTATGACCAAAGGTGGAAATGCTGCTAATCAACGTTTTCTCCTTTTGACTCGATGCTTTCCAAAGCTGTTTTTATCAAAACATTCCCAAATAAAAATAATATGTGTTTGTGAAACACCAATGCCCCCCCCCCCGAAATGGCATACTTTTGAAGAACAGGCCAATGTTTAATTTTCAGACAGACATATGGACAGACACAAGTAAAAAATATATGCCCCTGATCTTTTTTAAAAACCCTAGTCTATTTTTGAGAAAGCAATGGTGAGAAACGTAAATAAATCAATGGGTAAGAATAAACCAATTTCTACATACAGTTGGTCCTAAATACTCGCTTTTGCTGGCACATTCACATCGTAGATCCATTGGTAACTTTAAAACCTAAAACAGATTTGGATAAAGAATAAGATGTTAACAATATTCAAATATAAACCTTCAGAAAAAAAGAAAGTACTGCTCAACATTTTCCTAAGATGTTTCAATTTACCCTTTTCCAAATGGCAAAACTAAAAACTAAAATTTTCAGATTACAAAATGGAAGTTAATTAAGACAGTAGTCTACTTGTGAATAAGATCGCACAGAAAATATTGAGGCGAAAAAAAAAAGAAAAAAAAAGAAAGTAATTGTTCCAAGATAGATGAATTAATTCAAAAACGAGATGTGTTTGTGAAACACAAATGCCACAGAAACGGCAAATGTTAATTTCTCTGACAAACAGACGGATGGACAGACAGACAATTTCCTATCAGTATCATGTATGTCGCTGCCTTTCAACAAAAACCTCGTAACTGCAGCTTAAAAGCCTACAGCTGCACCAACTAGGTTCTCGTTGAAAAGCGACGATGTCTTACCAGTATGTGTAAAGTCATTATGAATTCTAAATGAATGACACACATGTAACTTCCAAATAATATGTGATGCATAAAACAAAATTGATTTAAATGCAGCAACAATATATAATCGGTTTTATAGCAGAGGAAGCTTTGAGAGGAAAGGAAAAAATGACAGTTATCTGAATATTTTCTTTTCTTAAAGCATTGCAAGTGATTATCCAATCAAAAACCAGAAATCTTTTGAGAAATGCCTCAAGACTAATATAGTTTATCTAACATGAGTAAAACACCGGTTAATTTTACCCATGGTTTATTTACTACAAGGTACTAAATTCTAAATGATGCATGTATGGGGCCCCCTATTCCTAAGTATACACCTATTTTACCACTAGTATTTATCTGACCTATGTATAGAAACTAATAAAGCTTTTCTCAAATAGCAAAATTTTACACATGTCTATTTAAGCAGTTCTGGGAGAATAACAAATATTGCTGATAATGAGCATCTTTTCCTTTACTCTCAAAGTTTCCCTTCCTGAAATGTAGTATTTATTGTTATCTTTCCTCAAACAAAATTACCATCTTTTGAAAAACATTTCTACAAATTAGAATGGTTATGAAGTAAAAACTATCTTAAATGAATTATGTGATATCACTGACTAAGCCGTTATCGAATAGCAAAATGTCCAAATTCAGAAAAAAAATCATTACAGAGCAATGAAATGGAATTCTACATGAGGTGTGTATTTATGGGAGAAAACATTGTTTGAAAAGAAAATGAAAAGATTGTCACAAACACTTTCTTCATTTTCCACAATGTTTTCCAAAAATTGAGTGCTATCAGAAAAAAAATTATGTAATGTCACTTAATCCAATAACATACAGTGACACTTTTTTTCGGCGCCTCTTACGAAAAATGCTTGAGAAAACATGGAAAATGAAGAAATTGAATGTAACAAACAATTTCGTCATTTCCCACAATGTTTTCCACCCCTCAAGTTGTACGATTTCAAAAATTCATGACATTGGAAATGCCTTCAATTGCTTTCAATTTGGGTAAGCTTAAATTTCTTTGGTTTGGAAATGAGTTAACAGCATCCATTAAAAAAGGGAGAAAAAGAAGTAAAACCAACCTTGATTCTCGGATTTATTTCCAAACTGCATTTAGTTCTTTACCAGAACCCTGGCACGCCATCTCTGCAAATCTGATGCTAGTGTACATGGAATTAATTTTAACCCCCCTCCTCCTTTAAGGCAAAAATAGTCCGTTTCAATTTGAAAGCTTCTGCAGACGACTAAATGTATGATCAAAAGCAGAAAACATTAAGACAAAATGAGAACATACTGTGTATTAGCATTTTCTTCTTTTGCATCAATGTTTCCCAATCGTCCTCAAGACATGCCAACTAGATTTTTCGCGGAAATTCCAGCTTCGATATATATCATACATAGATCTAAATGCTTTCCTGAAACAATGAAACAAAAGGATATGAGGTGATTTCAAATTAATTCATGAAGTAAAAGGCCTTCGAGTCAATGAACATTATTCAATGTTCAAGACTGCGTAAACTGTAAAATTTTGACATAGTGAGATGACACCAATGTTGTTTTACCTCTATAAAAGAGAAATTTTGTCATATTACATCTCTGGCGTTCCACAAAAAGCAGCCGATTAGAACACAATGAATGCATATAATCTAGATCCACATTAGTTAAAATCAATATTAAAATTTTGCCAAATAAATTCTTTACAATATTAGAGACTGAAAAATGAAAATTTAAAAGAAAAAAATTACCTAATAACTTGTTCCTTCCATCGGCGATTTGAATATGAATACCGTCAACACAGTCGCAACTTTAAAAAATGGCTGTGTGGACCCGGCTGCATGAGCGAAATTCAAGATAATCCCATGGGTCAAGACTACAGTAAAATCGCATGAATTCTTGACGTCAACACACCTATCACCTCACAGCCGATTAAGCTCCCCTAAACAACAACCTGCAGTGAAAGGAACATTTTTTTTAGCATAAATGAAGTGTAAAGCTTGAACGAAAATGCTATAATCTAAATAAATACATGAAATCAGTGCGAAATTTACCAATAACAGATATTTGACATGGCTGCCAATTTCACTGAAAAATGACGCGTTTTACACCAAACTCAATCTTATGTGGTAGCCACAAGGGAAATGATGACCCATAAATGGCTTGCTTTCTGTAAAGTAAAAACAGTACAAAGTCTGCTGGTGCATCAAAAACTATATGGTATCCTTCTACTTTTTTGCAATTTTTTGATAAACTTTTTACCTCGCTATTTTACCCTGTGCAGCAAGCAAAAATCCATTACCCCATCCACTTTCTGTTTCTAAACTCACCGGGTGCAGGAAATAAGTGTAAAGCTATTTACCGTTCTTTGCGCATTCCGGAAATGGTCCCAAAATCATGTTTTGTAGTCATTTAAAGAACCACTGTCTTTCTTTAACATCAACTGCCACCCCAAAACTCTCATTGTCATAATATTTCTGATTTTGACCAGGGCCAATGCGAATATTTCACCCTCTACTGCAGACTCAATGGGTAAGAATAAACCAATTTCTACCTACACTTATTCCTGAATACACTCTTTTGTCGGCACATTCTCATGGTAGATCCATCGGTAACTACAAATCCTAAAATAGATTTGGATAAAGAATAAGACTTTTGGACAATATTCAACTTTGTAAACATTATGACCAAAGGTGGAAATGCTGCTAATCAACGTTTTCTCCTTTTGACTCGATGCTTTCCAAAGCTGTTTTTATCAAAACATTCCCAAATAAAAATAATATGTGTTTGTGAAACACCAATGCCCCCCCCCCGAAATGGCATACTTTTGAAGAACAGGCCAATGTTTAATTTTCAGACAGACATATGGACAGACACAAGTAAAAAATATATGCCCCTGATCTTTTTTAAAAACCCTAGTCTATTTTTGAGAAAGCAATGGTGAGAAACGTAAATAAATCAATGGGTAAGAATAAACCAATTTCTACATACAGTTGGTCCTAAATACTCGCTTTTGCTGGCACATTCACATCGTAGATCCATTGGTAACTTTAAAACCTAAAACAGATTTGGATAAAGAATAAGATGTTAACAATATTCAAATATAAACCTTCAGAAAAAAAGAAAGTACTGCTCAACATTTTCCTAAGATGTTTCAATTTACCCTTTTCCAAATGGCAAAACTAAAAACTAAAATTTTCAGATTACAAAATGGAAGTTAATTAAGACAGTAGTCTACTTGTGAATAAGATCGCACAGAAAATATTGAGGCGAAAAAAAAAAAAAGAAAAAAAAAGAAAGTAATTGTTCCAAGATAGATGAATTAATTCAAAAACGAGATGTGTTTGTGAAACACAAATGCCACAGAAACGGCAAATGTTAATTTCTCTGACAAACAGACGGATGGACAGACAGACAATTTCCTATCAGTATCATGTATGTCGCTGCCTTTCAACAAAAACCTCGTAACTGCAGCTTAAAAGCCTACAGCTGCACCAACTAGGTTCTCGTTGAAAAGCGACGATGTCTTACCAGTATGTGTAAAGTCATTATGAATTCTAAATGAATGACACACATGTAACTTCCAAATAATATGTGATGCATAAAACAAAATTGATTTAAATGCAGCAACAATATATAATCGGTTTTATAGCAGAGGAAGCTTTGAGAGGAAAGGAAAAAATGACAGTTATCTGAATATTTTCTTTTCTTAAAGCATTGCAAGTGATTATCCAATCAAAAACCAGAAATCTTTTGAGAAATGCCTCAAGACTAATATAGTTTATCTAACATGAGTAAAACACCGGTTAATTTTACCCATGGTTTATTTACTACAAGGTACTAAATTCTAAATGATGCATGTATGGGGCCCCCTATTCCTAAGTATACACCTATTTTACCACTAGTATTTATCTGACCTATGTATAGAAACTAATAAAGCTTTTCTCAAATAGCAAAATTTTACACATGTCTATTTAAGCAGTTCTGGGAGAATAACAAATATTGCTGATAATGAGCATCTTTTCCTTTACTCTCAAAGTTTCCCTTCCTGAAATGTAGTATTTATTGTTATCTTTCCTCAAACAAAATTACCATCTTTTGAAAAACATTTCTACAAATTAGAATGGTTATGAAGTAAAAACTATCTTAAATGAATTATGTGATATCACTGACTAAGCCGTTATCGAATAGCAAAATGTCCAAATTCAGAAAAAAAATCATTACAGAGCAATGAAATGGAATTCTACATGAGGTGTGTATTTATGGGAGAAAACATTGTTTGAAAAGAAAATGAAAAGATTGTCACAAACACTTTCTTCATTTTCCACAATGTTTTCCAAAAATTGAGTGCTATCAGAAAAAAAATTATGTAATGTCACTTAATCCAATAACATACAGTGACACTTTTTTTCGGCGCCTCTTACGAAAAATGCTTGAGAAAACATGGAAAATGAAGAAATTGAATGTAACAAACAATTTCGTCATTTCCCACAATGTTTTCCACCCCTCAAGTTGTACGATTTCAAAAATTCATGACATTGGAAATGCCTTCAATTGCTTTCAATTTGGGTAAGCTTAAATTTCTTTGGTTTGGAAATGAGTTAACAGCATCCATTAAAAAAGGGAGAAAAAGAAGTAAAACCAACCTTGATTCTCGGATTTATTTCCAAACTGCATTTAGTTCTTTACCAGAACCCTGGCACGCCATCTCTGCAAATCTGATGCTAGTGTACATGGAATTAATTTTAACCCCCCTCCTCCTTTAAGGCAAAAATAGTCCGTTTCAATTTGAAAGCTTCTGCAGACGACTAAATGTATGATCAAAAGCAGAAAACATTAAGACAAAATGAGAACATACTGTGTATTAGCATTTTCTTCTTTTGCATCAATGTTTCCCAATCGTCCTCAAGACATGCCAACTAGATTTTTCGCGGAAATTCCAGCTTCGATATATATCATACATAGATCTAAATGCTTTCCTGAAACAATGAAACAAAAGGATATGAGGTGATTTCAAATTAATTCATGAAGTAAAAGGCCTTCGAGTCAATGAACATTATTCAATGTTCAAGACTGCGTAAACTGTAAAATTTTGACATAGTGAGATGACACCAATGTTGTTTTACCTCTATAAAAGAGAAATTTTGTCATATTACATCTCTGGCGTTCCACAAAATGCAGCCGATTAGAACACAATGAATGCATATAATCTAGATCCACATTAGTTAAAATCAATATTAAAATTTTGCCAAATAAATTCTTTACAATATTAGAGACTGAAAAATGAAAATTTAAAAGAAAAAAATTACCTAATAACTTGTTCCTTCCATCGGCGATTTGAATATGAATACCGTCAACACAGTCGCAACTTTAAAAAATGGCTGTGTGGACCCGGCTGCATGAGCGAAATTCAAGATAATCCCATGGGTCAAGACTACAGTAAAATCGCATGAATTCTTGACGTCAACACACCTATCACCTCACAGCCGATTAAGCTCCCCTAAACAACAACCTGCAGTGAAAGGAACATTTTTTTAGCATAAATGAAGTGTAAAGCTTGAACGAAAATGCTATAATCTAAATAAATACATGAAATCAGTGCGAAATTTACCAATAACAGATATTTGACATGGCTGCCAATTTCACTGAAAAATGACGCGTTTTACACCAAACTCAATCTTATGTGGTAGCCACAAGGGAAATGATGGCCCATAAATGGCTTGCTTTCTGTAAAGTAAAAACAGTACAAAGTCTGCTGGTGCATCAAAAACTATATGGTATCCTTCTACTTTTTTGCAATTTTTTGATAAACTTTTTACCTCGCTATTTTACCCTGTGCAGCAAGCAAAAATCCATTACCCCATCCACTTTCTGTTTCTAAACTCACCGGGTGCAGGAAATAAGTGTAAAGCTATTTACCGTTCTTTGCGCATTCCGGAAATGGTCCCAAAATCATGTTTTGTAGTCATTTAAAGAACCACTGTCTTTCTTTAACATCAACTGCCACCCCAAAACTCTCATTGTCATAATATTTCTGATTTTGACCAGGGCCAATGCGAATATTTCACCCTCTACTGCAGACTCAATGGGTAAGAATAAACCAATTTCTACCTACACTTATTCCTGAATACACTCTTTTGTCGGCACATTCTCATGGTAGATCCATCGGTAACTACAAATCCTAAAATAGATTTGGATAAAGAATAAGACTTTTGGACAATATTCAACTTTGTAAACATTGTGACCAAAGGTGGAAATGCTGCTAATCAACGTTTTCTCCTTTTGACTCGATGCTTTCCAAAGCTGTTTTTATCAAAACATTCCCAAATAAAAATAATATGTGTTTGTGAAACACCAATGCCCCCCCCCCCCCGAAATGGCATACTTTTGAAGAACAGGCCAATGTTTAATTTTCAGACAGACATATGGACAGACACAAGTAAAAAAATATATGCCCCTGATCTTTTTTAAAAACCCTAGTCTATTTTTGAGAAAGCAATGGTGAGAAACGTAAATAAATCAATGGGTAAGAATAAACCAATTTCTACATACAGTTGGTCCTAAATACTCGCTTTTGCTGGCACATTCACATCGTAGATCCATTGGCAACTTTAAAACCTAAAACAGATTTGGATAAAGAATAAGATGTTAACAATATTCAAATATAAACCTTCAGAAAAAAAGAAAGTACTGCTCAACATTTTCCTAAGATGTTTCAATTTACCCTTTTCCAAATGGCAAAACTAAAAACTAAAATTTTCAGATTACAAAATGGAAGTTAATTAAGACAGTAGTCTACTTGTGAATAAGATCGCACAGAAAATATTGAGGCGAAAAAAAAAAGAAAAAAAAAGAAAGTAATTGTTCCAAGATAGATGAATTAATTCAAAAACGAGATGTGTTTGTGAAACACAAATGCCACAGAAACGGCAAATGTTAATTTCTCTGACAAACAGACGGATGGACAGACAGACAATTTCCTATCAGTATCATGTATGTCGCTGCCTTTCAACAAAAACCTCGTAACTGCAGCTTAAAAGCCTATGTACAGCTGCACCAACTAGGTTCTCGTTGAAAAGCGACGATGTCTTACCAGTATGTGTAAAGTCATTATGAATTCTAAATGAATGACACACATGTAACTTCCAAATAATATGTGATGCATAAAACAAAATTGATTTAAATGCAGCAACAATATATAATCGGTTTTATAGCAGAGGAAGCTTTGAGAGGAAAGGAAAAAATGACAGTTATCTGAATATTTTCTTTTCTTAAAGCATTGCAAGTGATTATCCAATCAAAAACCAGGAATCGTTTGAGAAATGCCTCAAGACTAATATAGTTTATCTAACATGAGTAAAACACCGGTTAATTTTACCCATGGTTTATTTACTACAAGGTACTAAATTCTAAATGATGCATGTATGGGGCCCCCTATTCCTAAGTATACACCTATTTTACCACTAGTATTTATCTGACCTATGTATAGAAACTAATAAAGCTTTTCTCAAATAGCAAAATTTTACACATGTCTATTTAAGCAGTTCTGGGAGAATAACAAATATTGCTGATAATGAGCATCTTTTCCTTTACTCTCAAAGTTTCCCTTCCTGAAATGTAGTATTTATTGTTATCTTTCCTCAAACAAAATTACCATCTTTTGAAAAACATTTCTACAAATTAGAATGGTTATGAAGTAAAAACTATCTTAAATGAATTATGTGATATCACTGACTAAGCCGTTATCGAATAGCAAAATGTCCAAATTCAGAAAAAAAATCATTACAGAGCAATGAAATGGAATTCTACATGAGGTGTGTATTTATGGGAGAAAACATTGTTTGAAAAGAAAAAGAAAAGATTGTCACAAACACTTTCTTCATTTTCCACAATGTTTTCCAAAAATTGAGTGCTATCAGAAAAAAAATTCTGTAATGTCACTTAATCCAATAACATACAGTGACACTTTTTTTCGGCGCCTCTTACGAAAAATGCTTGAGAAAACATGGAAAATGAAGAAATTGAATGTAACAAACAATTTCGTCATTTCCCACAATGTTTTCCACCCCTCAAGTTGTACGATTTCAAAAATTCATGACATTGGAAATGCCTTCAATTGCTTTCAATTTGGGTAAGCTTAAATTTCTTTGGTTTGGAAATGAGTTAACAGCATCCATTAAAAAAGGGAGAAAAAGAAGTAAAACCAACCTTGATTCTCGGATTTATTTCCAAACTGCATTTGGTTCTTTACCAGAACCCTGGCACGCCATCTCTGCAAATCTGATGCTAGTGTACATGGAATTAATTTTAACCCCCCTCCTCCTTTAAGGCAAAAATAGTCCGTTTCAATTTGAAAGCTTCTGCAGACGACTAAATGTATGATCAAAAGCAGAAAACATTAAGACAAAATGAGAACATACTGTGTATTAGCATTTTCTTCTTTTGCATCAATGTTTCCCAATCGTCCTCAAGACATGCCAACTAGATTTTTCGCGGAAATTCCAGCTTCGATATATATCATACATAGATCTAAATGCTTTCCTGAAACAATGAAACAAAAGGATATGAGGTGATTTCAAATTAATTCATGAAGTAAAAGGCCTTCGAGTCAATGAACATTATTCAATGTTCAAGACTGCGTAAACTGTAAAATTTTGACATAGTGAGATGACACCAATGTTGTTTTACCTCTATAAAAGAGAAATTTTGTCATATTACATCTCTGGCGTTCCACAAAATGCAGCCGATTAGAACACAATGAATGCATATAATCTAGATCCACATTAGTTAAAATCAATATTAAAATTTTGCTAAATAAATTCTTTACAATATTAGAGACTGAAAAATGAAAATTTAAAAGAAAAAAATTACCTAATAACTTGTTCCTTCCATCGGCGATTTGAATATGAATACCGTCAACACAGTCGCAACTTTAAAAAATGGCTGTGTGGACCCGGCTGCATGAGCGAAATTCAAGATAATCCCATGGGTCAAGGCTACAGTAAAATCGCATGAGTTCTTGACGTCAACACACCTATCACCTCACAGCCGATTAAGCTCCCCTAAACAACAACCTGCAGTGAAAGGAACATTTTTTAGCATAAATGAAGTGTAAAGCTTGAACGAAAATGCTATAATCTAAATAAATACATGAAATCAGTGCGAAATTTACCAATAACAGATATTTGACATGGCTGCCAATTTCACTGAAAAATGACGCGTTTTACACCAAACTCAATCTTATGTGGTAGCCACAAGGGAAATGATGGCCCATAAATGGCTTGCTTTCTGTAAAGTAAAAACAGTACAAAGTCTGCTGGTGCATCAAAAACTATATGGTATCCTTCTACTTTTTTGCATTTTTTTTGATAAACTTTTTACCTCGCTATTTTACCCTGTGCAGCAAGCAAAAATCCATTACCCCATCCACTTTCTGTTTCTAAACTCACCGGGTGCAGGAAATAAGTGTAAAGCTATTTACCGTTCTTTGCGCATTCCGGAAATGGTCCCAAAATCATGTTTTGTAGTCATTTAAAGAACCACTGTCTTTCTTTAACATCAACTGCCACCCCAAAACTCTCATTTTCATAATATTTCTGATTTTGACCAGGGCCAATGCGAATATTTCACCCTCTACTGCAGACTCAATGGGTAAGAATAAACCAATTTCTACCTACACTTATTCCTGAATACACTCTTTTGTCGGCACATTCTCATGGTAGATCCATCGGTAACTACAAATCCTAAAATAGATTTGGATAAAGAATAAGACTTTTGGACAATATTCAACTTTGTAAACATTATGACCAAAGGTGGAAATGCTGCTAATCAACGTTTTCTCCTTTTGACTCGATGCTTTCCAAAGCTGTTTTTATCAAAACATTCCCAAATAAAAATAATATGTGTTTGTGAAACACCAATGCCCCCCCCCGAAATGGCATACTTTTGAAGAACAGGCCAATGTTTAATTTTCAGACAGACATATGGACAGACAAGTAAAAAAATATATGCCCCTGATCTTTTTTAAAAACCCTAGTCTATTTTTGAGAAAGCAATGGTGAGAAACGTAAATAAATCAATGGGTAAGAATAAACCAATTTCTACATACAGTTGGTCCTAAATACTCGCTTTTGCTGGCACATTCACATCGTAGATCCATTGGTAACTTTAAAACCTAAAACAGATTTGGATAAAGAATAAGATGTTTACAATATTCAAATATAAACCTTCAGAAAAAAAGAAAGTACTGCTCAACATTTTCCTAAGATGTTTCAATTTACCCTTTTCCAAATGGCAAAACTAAAAACTAAAATTTTCAGATTACAAAATGGAAGTTAATTAAGACAGTAGTCTACTTGTGAATAAGATCGCACAGAAAATATTGAGGCGAAAAAAAAAAGAAAAAAAAGAAAGTAATTGTTCCAAGATAGATGAATTAATTCAAAAACGAGATGTGTTTGTGAAACACAAATGCCACAGAAACGGCAAATGTTAATTTCTCTGACAAACAGACGGATGGACAGACAGACAATTTCCTATCAGTATCATGTATGTCGCTGCCTTTCAACAAAAACCTCGTAACTGCAGCTTAAAAGCCTACAGCTGCACCAACTAGGTTCTCGTTGAAAAGCGACGATGTCTTACCAGTATGTGTAAAGTCATTATGAATTCTAAATGAATGACACACATGTAACTTCCAAATAATATGTGATGCATAAAACAAAATTGATTTAAATGCAGCAACAATATATAATCGGTTTTATAGCAGAGGAAGCTTTGAGAGGAAAGGAAAAAATGACAGTTATCTGAATATTTTCTTTTCTTAAAGCATTGCAAGTGATTATCCAATCAAAAACCAGGAATCGTTTGAGAAATGCCTCAAGACTAATATAGTTTATCTAACATGAGTAAAACACCGGTTAATTTTACCCATGGTTTATTTACTACAAGGTACTAAATTCTAAATGATGCATGTATGGGGCCCCCTATTCCTAAGTATACACCTATTTTACCACTAGTATTTATCTGACCTATGTATAGAAACTAATAAAGCTTTTCTCAAATAGCAAAATTTTACACATGTCTATTTAAGCAGTTCTGGGAGAATAACAAATATTGCTGATAATGAGCATCTTTTCCTTTACTCTCAAAGTTTCCCTTCCTGAAATGTAGTATTTATTGTTATCTTTCCTCAAACAAAATTACCATCTTTTGAAAAACATTTCTACAAATTAGAATGGTTATGAAGTAAAAACTATCTTAAATGAATTATGTGATATCACTGACTAAGCCGTTATCGAATAGCAAAATGTCCAAATTCAGAAAAAAAATCATTACAGAGCAATGAAATGGAATTCTACATGAGGTGTGTATTTATGGGAGAAAACATTGTTTGAAAAGAAAAAGAAAAGATTGTCACAAACACTTTCTTCATTTTCCACAATGTTTTCCAAAAATTGAGTGCTATCAGAAAAAAAATTCTGTAATGTCACTTAATCCAATAACATACAGTGACACTTTTTTTCGGCGCCTCTTACGAAAAATGCTTGAGAAAACATGGAAAATGAAGAAATTGAATGTAACAAACAATTTCGTCATTTCCCACAATGTTTTCCACCCCTCAAGTTGTACGATTTCAAAAACTCATGAAATTGGAAATGTCTTCAATTGCTTTCAATTTGGGTAAGCTTAAATTTCTTTGGTTTGGAAATGAGTTAACAGCATCCATTAAAAAGTGAGAAATAGAAGTAAAACCAACCTTGATTCTCGGATTTATTTCCAAACTGCATTTGGTTCTTTACCAGAACCCTGGCACGCCATCTCTGCAAATCTGATGCTAGTGTTCATGGAATTAATTTTACCCCCCCCCCTTTAAGGCAAAAATAGTCCGTTTCAATTTGAAAGCTTCTGCAGACGACTAAATGTATGATCAAAAGCAGAAAACATTAAGACAAAATGAGAACATACTGTGTATTAGCATTTTCTTCTTTTGCATCAATGTTTCCCAATCGTCCTCAAGACACGCCAACTAGATTCTTCGCGGAAATTCCAGCTTCGATATATATCATACATAGATCTAAATGCTTTCCTGAAACAATGAAACAAAAGGATATGAGGTGATTTCAAATTAATTCATGAAGTAAAAGGCCTTCGAGTCAATGAACATTATTCAATGTTCAAGACTGCGTAAACTGTAAAATTTTGACATAGTGAGATGACACCAATGTTGTTTTACCTCTATAAAAGAGAAGTTTTGTCATATTACATCTCTGGCGTTCCACAAAATGCAGCCGATTAGAACACAATGAATGCATATAATCTAGATCCACATTTGTTAAAATCAATATTAAAATTTTGCTAAATAAATTCTTTACAATATTAGAGACTGAAAAATGAAAATTTAAAAGAAAAAAATTACCTAATAACTTGTTCCTTCCATCGGCGATTTGAATATGAATACCGTCAACACAGTCGCAACTTTAAAAAATGGCTGTGTGGACCCGGCTGCATGAGCGAAATTCAAGATAATCCCATGGGTCAAGACTACAGTAAAATCGCATGAATTCTTGACGTCAACACACCTATCACCTCACAGCCGATTAAGCTCCCCTAAACAACAACCTGCAGTGAAAGGAACATTTTTTAGCATAAATGAAGTGTAAAGCTTGAACGAAAATGCTATAATCTAAATAAATACATGAAATCAGTGCGAAATTTACCAATAACAGATATTTGACATGGCTGCCAATTTCACTGAAAAATGACGCGTTTTACACCAAACTCAATCTTATGTGGTAGCCACAAGGGAAATGATGGCCCATAAATGGCTTGCTTTCTGTAAAGTAAAAACAGTACAAAGTCTGCTGGTGCATCAAAAACTATATGGTATCCTCCTACTTTTTTGCAATTTTTTGATAAACTTTTTACCTCGCTATTTTACCCTGTGCAGCAAGCAAAAATCCATTACCCCATCCACTTTCTGTTTCTAAACTCACCGGGTGCAGGAAATAAGTGTAAAGCTATTTACCGTTCTTTGCGCATTCCGGAAATGGTCCCAAAATCGTGTTTTGTAGTCATTTAAAGAACCACTGTCTTTCTTTAACATCAACTGCCACCCCAAAACTCTCATTTTCATAATATTTCTGATTTTGACCAGGGCCAATGCGAATATTTCACCCTCTACTGCAGACTCAATGGGTAAGAATAAACCAATTTCTACCTACACTTATTCCTGAATACACTCTTTTGTCGGCACATTCTCATGGTAGATCCATCGGTAACTACAAATCCTAAAATAGATTTGGATAAAGAATAAGACTTTTGGACAATATTCAACTTTGTAAACATTATGACCAAAGGTGGAAATGCTGCTAATCAACGTTTTCTCCTTTTGACTCGATGCTTTCCAAAGCTGTTTTTATCAAAACATTCCCAAATAAAAATAATATGTGTTTGTGAAACACCAATGCCCCCCCCCCCCGAAATGGCATACTTTTGAAGAACAGGCCAATGTTTAATTTTCAGACAGACATATGGACAGACAAGTAAAAAAATATATGCCCCTGATCTTTTTTAAAAACCCTAGTCTATTTTTGAGAAAGCAATGGTGAGAAACGTAAATAAATCAATGGGTAAGAATAAACCAATTTCTACATACAGTTGGTCCTAAATACTCGCTTTTGCTGGCACATTCACATCGTAGATCCATTGGTAACTTTAAAACCTAAAACAGATTTGGATAAAGAATAAGATGTTAACAATATTCAAATATAAACCTTCAGAAAAAAAGAAAGTACTGCTCAACATTTTCCTAAGATGTTTCAATTTACCCTTTTCCAAATGGCAAAACTAAAAACTAAAATTTTCAGATTACAAAATGGAAGTTAATTAAGACAGTAGTCTACTTGTGAATAAGATCGCACAGAAAATATTGAGGCGAAAAAAAAAAAGAAAAAAAAGAAAGTAATTGTTCCAAGATAGATGAATTAATTCAAAAACGAGATGTGTTTGTGAAACACAAATGCCACAGAAACGGCAAATGTTAATTTCTCTGACAAACAGACGGATTGACAGACAGACAATTTCCTATCAGTATCATGTATGTCGCTGCCTTTCAACAAAAACCTCGTAACTGCAGCTTAAAAGCCTACAGCTGCACCAACTAGGTTCTCGTTGAAAAGCGACGATGTCTTACCAGTATGTGTAAAGTCATTATGAATTCTAAATGAATGACACACATGTAACTTCCAAATAATATGTGATGCATAAAACAAAATTGATTTAAATGCAGCAACAATATATAATCGGTTTTATAGCAGAGGAAGCTTTGAGAGGAAAGGAAAAAATGACAGTTATCTGAATATTTTCTTTTCTTAAAGCATTGCAAGTGATTATCCAATCAAAAACCAGGAATCGTTTGAGAAATGCCTCAAGACTAATATAGTTTATCTAACATGAGTAAAACACCGGTTAATTTTACCCATGGTTTATTTACTACAAGGTACTAAATTCTAAATGATGCATGTATGGGGCCCCCTATTCCTAAGTATACACCTATTTTACCACTAGTATTTATCTGACCTATGTATAGAAACTAATAAAGCTTTTCTCAAATAGCAAAATTTTACACATGTCTATTTAAGCAGTTCTGGGAGAATAACAAATATTGCTGATAATGAGCATCTTTTCCTTTACTCTCAAAGTTTCCCTTCCTGAAATGTAGTATTTATTGTTATCTTTCCTCAAACAAAATTACCATCTTTTGAAAAACATTTCTACAAATTAGAATGGTTATGAAGTAAAAACTATCTTAAATGAATTATGTGATATCACTGACTAAGCCGTTATCGAATAGCAAAATGTCCAAATTCAGAAAAAAAATCATTACAGAGCAATGAAATGGAATTCTACATGAGGTGTGTATTTATGGGAGAAAACATTGTTTGAAAAGAAAAAGAAAAGATTGTCACAAACACTTTCTTCATTTTCCACAATGTTTTCCAAAAATTGAGTGCTATCAGAAAAAAAATTCTGTAATGTCACTTAATCCAATAACATACAGTGACACTTTTTTTCGGCGCCTCTTACGAAAAATGCTTGAGAAAACATGGAAAATGAAGAAATTGAATGTAACAAACAATTTCGTCATTTCCCACAATGTTTTCCACCCCTCAAGTTGTACGATTTCAAAAACTCATGAAATTGGAAATGTCTTCAATTGCTTTCAATTTGGGTAAGCTTAAATTTCTTTGGTTTGGAAATGAGTTAACAGCATCCATTAAAAAGTGAGAAATAGAAGTAAAACCAACCTTGATTCTCGGATTTATTTCCAAACTGCATTTGGTTCTTTACCAGAACCCTGGCACGCCATCTCTGCAAATCTGATGCTAGTGTTCATGGAATTAATTTTACCCCCCCCCCTTTAAGGCAAAAATAGTCCGTTTCAATTTGAAAGCTTCTGCAGACGACTAAATGTATGATCAAAAGCAGAAAACATTAAGACAAAATGAGAACATACTGTGTATTAGCATTTTCTTCTTTTGCATCAATGTTTCCCAATCGTCCTCAAGACACGCCAACTAGATTCTTCGCGGAAATTCCAGCTTCGATATATATCATACATAGATCTAAATGCTTTCCTGAAACAATGAAACAAAAGGATATGAGGTGATTTCAAATTAATTCATGAAGTAAAAGGCCTTCAAGTCAATGAACATTATTCAATGTTCAAGACTGCGTAAACTGTAAAATTTTGACATAGTGAGATGACACCAATGTTGTTTTACCTCTATAAAAGAGAAATTTTGTCATATTACATCTCTGGCGTTCCACAAAATGCAGCCGATTAGAACACAATGAATGCATATAATCTAGATCCACATTTGTTAAAATCAATATTAAAATTTTGCTAAATAAATTCTTTACAATATTAGAGACTGAAAAATGAAAATTTAAAAGAAAAAAATTACCTAATAACTTGTTCCTTCCATCGGCGATTTGAATATGAATACCGTCAACACAGTCGCAACTTTAAAAAATGGCTGTGTGGACCCGGCTGCATGAGCGAAATTCAAGATAATCCCATGGGTCAAGACTACAGTAAAATCGCATGAATTCTTGACGTCAACACACCTATCACCTCACAGCCGATTAAGCTCCCCTAAACAACAACCTGCAGTGAAAGGAACATTTTTTAGCATAAATGAAGTGTAAAGCTTGAACGAAAATGCTATAATCTAAATAAATACATGAAATCAGTGCGAAATTTACCAATAACAGATATTTGACATGGCTGCCAATTTCACTGAAAAATGACGCGTTTTACACCAAACTCAATCTTATGTGGTAGCCACAAGGGAAATGATGGCCCATAAATGGCTTGCTTTCTGTAAAGTAAAAACAGTACAAAGTCTGCTGGTGCATCAAAAACTATATGGTATCCTCCTACTTTTTTGCAATTTTTTGATAAACTTTTTACCTCGCTATTTTACCCTGTGCAGCAAGCAAAAATCCATTACCCCATCCACTTTCTGTTTCTAAACTCACCGGGTGCAGGAAATAAGTGTAAAGCTATTTACCGTTCTTTGCGCATTCCGGAAATGGTCCCAAAATCGTGTTTTGTAGTCATTTAAAGAACCACTGTCTTTCTTTAACATCAACTGCCACCCCAAAACTCTCATTTTCATAATATTTCTGATTTTGACCAGGGCCAATGCGAATATTTCACCCTCTACTGCAGACTCAATGGGTAAGAATAAACCAATTTCTACCTACACTTATTCCTGAATACACTCTTTTGTCGGCACATTCTCATGGTAGATCCATCGGTAACTACAAATCCTAAAATAGATTTGGATAAAGAATAAGACTTTTGGACAATATTCAACTTTGTAAACATTATGACCAAAGGTGGAAATGCTGCTAATCAACGTTTTCTCCTTTTGACTCGATGCTTTCCAAAGCTGTTTTTATCAAAACATTCCCAAATAAAAATAATATGTGTTTGTGAAACACCAATGCCCCCCCCCCCCCCCGAAATGGCATACTTTTGAAGAACAGGCCAATGTTTAATTTTCAGACAGACATATGGACAGACACAAGTAAAAAAATATATGCCCCTGATCTTTTTTAAAAACCCTAGTCTATTTTTGAGAAAGCAATGGTGAGAAACGTAAATAAATCAATGGGTAAGAATAAACCAATTTCTACATACAGTTGGTCCTAAATACTCGCTTTTGCTGGCACATTCACATCGTAGATCCATTGGTAACTTTAAAACCTAAAACAGATTTGGATAAAGAATAAGATGTTAACAATATTCAAATATAAACCTTCAGAAAAAAAGAAAGTACTGCTCAACATTTTCCTAAGATGTTTCAATTTACCCTTTTCCAAATGGCAAAACTAAAAACTAAAATTTTCAGATTACAAAATGGAAGTTAATTAAGACAGTAGTCTACTTGTGAATAAGATCGCACAGAAAATATTGAGGCGAAAAAAAAAGAAAAAAAAGAAAGTAATTGTTCCAAGATAGATGAATTAATTCAAAAACGAGATGTGTTTGTGAAACACAAATGCCACAGAAACGGCAAATGTTAATTTCTCTGACAAACAGACGGATGGACAGACAGACAATTTCCTATCAGTATCATGTATGTCGCTGCCTTTCAACAAAAACCTCGTAACTGCAGCTTAAAAGCCTACAGCTGCACCAACTAGGTTCTCGTTGAAAAGCGACGATGTCTTACCAGTATGTGTAAAGTCATTATGAATTCTAAATGAATGACACACATGTAACTTCCAAATAATATGTGATGCATAAAACAAAATTGATTTAAATGCAGCAACAATATATACTTAATCACAAAAGAAATGATACATAGATATGAATGTGAGTAATTTTTTTTTGTAAACATTACATTTTAATTTATTCTCACATAACCTTAAATTCAAATGTCTTAGGGAAAACTTGATCAGCAAAAAGTCAACTTTAACCACCAGATAGGGACTACAAACCATTAAGATACAAGTAGGGGTCCCCATACAAAGTCACACAGAAGTCAATAGCGCGTATGACCACCATTTGCATCCCTGATACCGTGCTCAGCTAGTCTTCTCCGAACTGTTTGCGCACTAATCCGGTTGTTATTTCGACCAGGCGTTACAGCAGCAGTTGATGAAGCCGATCTGAAGCGGTTACGTAAGTGTAACGTCCTTATGTGACGGTCCTGAGCACATGTAGTCACGCGTGGCCTTCCTGTACGGGGTCGATCATTAACTGATCCACGTGTTCTGTATCGTCCTGCCAGACGCGTTATCGTAATGCGTGACACTCAAAACTGAGCGGCGACGTCAACGTGACGTCGACCAGATTCCAACATTCCAATTGCTCGAAGTCGCTGATTTTGATTTAATCTCGGCATTCCGTTTCACAACTTTTCAACAACGTTTAATGTTTTTCTATCGTTTGGGCACAAGACCTGTAAAACACCGACTGTTTTACCTGTACATTTACCTGGTAGTGTGGGTATAGTGGAACTCGTGCAAATCATTAAAAGTGACGTACCTGAAGAACTGGTCGTTGGAAACGGTTCAAATTCTGACATTACCTTGCTAGACGACTTGTAAAACAATGTATATTTTGACCAAATACGTACGCTTGCAATTTTTGAAATGTTATGATTTCAGGTTATGTATCGTTTCTTTTGGGACTAAGTATATAATCGGTTTTATAGCAGAGGAAGCTTTGAGAGGAAAGGAAAAAATGACAGTTATCTGAATATTTTCTTTTCTTAAAGCATTGCAAGTGATTATCCAATCAAAAACCAGAAATCTTTTGAGAAATGCCTCAAGACTAATATAGTTTATCTAACATGAGTAAAACACCGGTTAATTTTACCCATGGTTTATTTACTACAAGGTACTAAATTCTAAATGATGCATGTATGGGGCCCCCTATTCCTAAGTATACACCTATTTTACCACTAGTATTTATCTGACCTATGTATAGAAACTAATAAAGCTTTTCTCAAATAGCAAAATTTTACACATGTCTATTTAAGCAGTTCTGGGAGAATAACAAATATTGCTGATAATGAGCATCTTTTCCTTTACTCTCAAAGTTTCCCTTCCTGAAATGTAGTATTTATTGTTATCTTTCCTCAAACAAAATTACCATCTTTTGAAAAACATTTCTACAAATTAGAATGGTTATGAAGTAAAAACTATCTTAAATGAATTATGTGATATCACTGACTAAGCCGTTATCGAATAGCAAAATGTCCAAATTCAGAAAAAAAATCATTACAGAGCAATGAAATGGAATTCTACATGAGGTGTGTATTTATGGGAGAAAACATTGTTTGAAAAGAAAAAGAAAAGATTGTCACAAACACTTTCTTCATTTTCCACAATGTTTTCCAAAAATTGAGTGCTATCAGAAAAAAAATTCTGTAATGTCACTTAATCCAATAACATACAGTGACACTTTTTTTCGGCGCCTCTTACGAAAAATGCTTGAGAAAACATGGAAAATGAAGAAATTGAATGTAACAAACAATTTCGTCATTTCCCACAATGTTTTCCACCCCTCAAGTTGTACGATTTCAAAAACTCATGAAATTGGAAATGTCTTCAATTGCTTTCAATTTGGGTAAGCTTAAATTTCTTTGGTTTGGAAATGAGTTAACAGCATCCATTAAAAAGTGAGAAATAGAAGTAAAACCAACCTTGATTCTCGGATTTATTTCCAAACTGCATTTGGTTCTTTACCAGAACCCTGGCACGCCATCTCTGCAAATCTGATGCTAGTGTTCATGGAATTAATTTTACCCCCCCCCCCTTTAAGGCAAAAATAGTCCGTTTCAATTTGAAAGCTTCTGCAGACGACTAAATGTATGATCAAAAGCAGAAAACATTAAGACAAAATGAGAACATACTGTGTATTAGCATTTTCTTCTTTTGCATCAATGTTTCCCAATCGTCCTCAAGACACGCCAACTAGATTCTTCGCGGAAATTCCAGCTTCGATATATATCATACATAGATCTAAATGCTTTCCTGAAACAATGAAACAAAAGGATATGAGGTGATTTCAAATTAATTCATGAAGTAAAAGGCCTTCAAGTCAATGAACATTATTCAATGTTCAAGACTGCGTAAACTGTAAAATTTTGACATAGTGAGATGACACCAATGTTGTTTTACCTCTATAAAAGAGACGTTTTGTCATATTACATCTCTGGCGTTCCACAAAATGCAGCCGATTAGAACACAATGAATGCATATAATCTAGATCCACATTTGTTAAAATCAATATTAAAATTTTGCTAAATAAATTCTTTACAATATTAGAGACTGAAAAATGAAAATTTAAAAGAAAAAAATTACCTAATAACTTGTTCCTTCCATCGGCGATTTGAATATGAATACCGTCAACACAGTCGCAACTTTAAAAAATGGCTGTGTGGACCCGGCTGCATGAGCGAAATTCAAGATAATCCCATGGGTCAAGACTACAGTAAAATCGCATGAATTCTTGACGTCAACACACCTATCACCTCACAGCCGATTAAGCTCCCCTAAACAACAACCTGCAGTGAAAGGAACATTTTTTAGCATAAATGAAGTGTAAAGCTTGAACGAAAATGCTATAATCTAAATAAATACATGAAATCAGTGCGAAATTTACCAATAACAGATATTTGACATGGCTGCCAATTTCACTGAAAAATGACGCGTTTTACACCAAACTCAATCTTATGTGGTAGCCACAAGGGAAATGATGGCCCATAAATGGCTTGCTTTCTGTAAAGTAAAAACAGTACAAAGTCTGCTGGTGCATCAAAAACTATATGGTATCCTCCTACTTTTTTGCAATTTTTTGATAAACTTTTTACCTCGCTATTTTACCCTGTGCAGCAAGCAAAAATCCATTACCCCATCCACTTTCTGTTTCTAAACTCACCGGGTGCAGGAAATAAGTGTAAAGCTATTTACCGTTCTTTGCGCATTCCGGAAATGGTCCCAAAATCGTGTTTTGTAGTCATTTAAAGAACCACTGTCTTTCTTTAACATCAACTGCCACCCCAAAACTCTCATTTTCATAATATTTCTGATTTTGACCAGGGCCAATGCGAATATTTCACCCTCTACTGCAGACTCAATGGGTAAGAATAAACCAATTTCTACCTACACTTATTCCTGAATACACTCTTTTGTCGGCACATTCTCATGGTAGATCCATCGGTAACTACAAATCCTAAAATAGATTTGGATAAAGAATAAGACTTTTGGACAATATTCAACTTTGTAAACATTATGACCAAAGGTGGAAATGCTGCTAATCAACGTTTTCTCCTTTTGACTCGATGCTTTCCAAAGCTGTTTTTATCAAAACATTCCCAAATAAAAATAATATGTGTTTGTGAAACACCAATGCCCCCCCCCCCCCGAAATGGCATACTTTTGAAGAACAGGCCAATGTTTAATTTTCAGACAGACATATGGACAGACACAAGTAAAAAAATATATGCCCCTGATCTTTTTTAAAAACCCTAGTCTATTTTTGAGAAAGCAATGGTGAGAAACGTAAATAAATCAATGGGTAAGAATAAACCAATTTCTACATACAGTTGGTCCTAAATACTCGCTTTTGCTGGCACATTCACATCGTAGATCCATTGGTAACTTTAAAACCTAAAACAGATTTGGATAAAGAATAAGATGTTAACAATATTCAAATATAAACCTTCAGAAAAAAAGAAAGTACTGCTCAACATTTTCCTAAGATGTTTCAATTTACCCTTTTCCAAATGGCAAAACTAAAAACTAAAATTTTCAGATTACAAAATGGAAGTTAATTAAGACAGTAGTCTACTTGTGAATAAGATCGCACAGAAAATATTGAGGCGAAAAAAAAAGAAAAAAAAGAAAGTAATTGTTCCAAGATAGATGAATTAATTCAAAAACGAGATGTGTTTGTGAAACACAAATGCCACAGAAACGGCAAATGTTAATTTCTCTGACAAACAGACGGATGGACAGACAGACAATTTCCTATCAGTATCATGTATGTCGCTGCCTTTCAACAAAAACCTCGTAACTGCAGCTTAAAAGCCTACAGCTGCACCAACTAGGTTCTCGTTGAAAAGCGACGATGTCTTACCAGTATGTGTAAAGTCATTATGAATTCTAAATGAATGACACACATGTAACTTCCAAATAATATGTGATGCATAAAACAAAATTGATTTAAATGCAGCAACAATATATACTTAATCACAAAAGAAATGATACATAGATATGAATGTGAGTAATTTTTTTTGTAAACATTACATTTTAATTTATTCTCACATAACCTTAAATTCAAATGTCTTAGGGAAAACTTGATCAGCAAAAAGTCAACTTTAACCACCAGATAGGGACTACAAACCATTAAGATACAAGTAGGGGTCCCCATACAAAGTCACACAGAAGTCAATAGCGCGTATGACCACCATTTGCATCCCTGATACCGTGCTCAGCTAGTCTTCTCCGAACTGTTTGCGCACTAATCCGGTTGTTATTTCGACCAGGCGTTACAGCAGCAGTTGATGAAGCCGATCTGAAGCGGTTACGTAAGTGTAACGTCCTTATGTGACGGTCCTGAGCACATGTAGTCACGCGTGGCCTTCCTGTACGGGGTCGATCATTAACTGATCCACGTGTTCTGTATCGTCCTGCCAGACGCGTTATCGTAATGCGTGACACTCAAAACTGAGCGGCGACGTCAACGTGACGTCGACCAGATTCCAACATTCCAATTGCTCGAAGTCGCTGATTTTGATTTAATCTCGGCATTCCGTTTCACAACTTTTCAACAACGTTTAATGTTTTTCTATCGTTTGGGCACAAGACCTGTAAAACACCGACTGTTTTACCTGTACATTTACCTGGTAGTGTGGGTATAGTGGAACTCGTGCAAATCATTAAAAGTGACGTACCTGAAGAACTGGTCGTTGGAAACGGTTCAAATTCTGACATTACCTTGCTAGACGACTTGTAAAACAATGTATATTTTGACCAAATACGTACGCTTGCAATTTTTGAAATGTTATGATTTCAGGTTATGTATCGTTTCTTTTGGGACTAAGTATATAATCGGTTTTATAGCAGAGGAAGCTTTGAGAGGAAAGGAAAAAATGACAGTTATCTGAATATTTTCTTTTCTTAAAGCATTGCAAGTGATTATCCAATCAAAAACCAGAAATCTTTTGAGAAATGCCTCAAGACTAATATAGTTTATCTAACATGAGTAAAACACCGGTTAATTTTACCCATGGTTTATTTACTACAAGGTACTAAATTCTAAATGATGCATGTATGGGGCCCCCTATTCCTAAGTATACACCTATTTTACCACTAGTATTTATCTGACCTATGTATAGAAACTAATAAAGCTTTTCTCAAATAGCAAAATTTTACACATGTCTATTTAAGCAGTTCTGGGAGAATAACAAATATTGCTGATAATGAGCATCTTTTCCTTTACTCTCAAAGTTTCCCTTCCTGAAATGTAGTATTTATTGTTATCTTTCCTCAAACAAAATTACCATCTTTTGAAAAACATTTCTACAAATTAGAATGGTTATGAAGTAAAAACTATCTTAAATGAATTATGTGATATCACTGACTAAGCCGTTATCGAATAGCAAAATGTCCAAATTCAGAAAAAAAATCATTACAGAGCAATGAAATGGAATTCTACATGAGGTGTGTATTTATGGGAGAAAACATTGTTTGAAAAGAAAAAGAAAAGATTGTCACAAACACTTTCTTCATTTTCCACAATGTTTTCCAAAAATTGAGTGCTATCAGAAAAAAAATTCTGTAATTTCACTTACTCCAATAACATACAGTGACACTTTTTTTCGGCGCCTCTTACGAAAAATGCTTGAGAAAACATGGAAAATGAAGAAATTGAATGTAACAAACAATTTCGTCATTTCCCACAATGTTTTCCACCCCTCAAGTTGTACGATTTCAAAAATTCATGACATTGGAAATGCCTTCAATTGCTTTCAATTTGGGTAAGCTTAAATTTCTTTGGTTTGGAAATGAGTTAACAGCATCCATTAAAAAAGGGAGAAAAAGAAGTAAAACCAACCTTGATTCTCGGATTTATTTCCAAACTGCATTTAGTTCTTTACCAGAACCCTGGCACGCCATCTCTGCAAATCTGATGCTAGTGTACATGGAATTAATTTTAACCCCCCTCCTCCTTTAAGGCAAAAATAGTCCGTTTCAATTTGAAAGCTTCTGCAGACGACTAAATGTATGATCAAAAGCAGAAAACATTAAGACAAAATGAGAACATACTGTGTATTAGCATTTTCTTCTTTTGCATCAATGTTTCCCAATCGTCCTCAAGACATGCCAACTAGATTTTTCGCGGAAATTCCAGCTTCGATATATATCATACATAGATCTAAATGCTTTCCTGAAACAATGAAACAAAAGGATATGAGGTGATTTCAAATTAATTCATGAAGTAAAAGGCCTTCGAGTCAATGAACATTATTCAATGTTCAAGACTGCGTAAACTGTAAAATTTTGACATAGTGAGATGACACCAATGTTGTTTTACCTCTATAAAAGAGAAATTTTGTCATATTACATCTCTGGCGTTCCACAAAATGCAGCCGATTAGAACACATCAATAAAATTTTGCTAAATAAATAAATTAATTCTTTACAATATTAGAGACTGAAAAATGAAAATTTAAAAGACAAAAATACCTTATAACTTGTTCCATCCATCGGCGATTTGAATATGAATACCGTCAACACGTGTCGCAACTTTAAATAATGGCTGTGTGGACCCGGCTGCATCATGAGCGAAATTCACGATAATCCCATGGGTAGACTATAATTGTACACGGGTGGTCAACTAGATAAATTTTAACATTTTCCCCAAATGGGAAAAGTTTAGGGTGGTCCAATTGACCAAACGCCAATCGACAGATCGCTCCGCCCAACTTAGAATTTAAGACAAACAATAGGGATGTGATCGTACATAGGGAACGATTTTATCCAGTTAATCGTGACCTAAATTCGGACAAACAAAATAGTATTTCTTGGGTGTTGTTATAAAATCTCTTAACTACGGCTTGATTCAAGCCGTAGTTACGAGATTTTAAAACAACACCGACAGTTTATCAAAACATAACGGTTAACCTGGTCTATTTTTAGCACAAAATTCATTGCAATTCGATGGCTCAGCGCGAAACAGTTGTAACTGCCGATATGTTTATAGGCAGTTACAACCGTTTCGCGCTGAGCCATCGAATTGAGAATCTGCTACAGATGACAAAACTGTATGTTGATAAGGATTGGATTTGTAGAATATAGTCAAGAAAATATTGAGACAAAAGGAGAAAATCCTGATAAACAGCATTTTCTCATTTTGCCTCAATGATTTTTGAGCATTTTTGTTAGGAATGCCAAAGCACGGTCTTGTTTGGGAAAGGGTTAACCACGCATTTATACGAAGTTGCCCTTTTCAAGCAATCGTTAAATGGCATCGACGTCCATTGGATAAAAGCTTGAGAAATCATTGAAGCACAAGAAGGAAAGCATAATGTTGATAACTAACATTTTCCCCCATTCGTTCGAATACTTTTTTGCTTCATAGATAATATTGAAAAGATATCAAAGTTCAATACGATTGCATAAATATCCATGGATATTCGCCAACATGTGGTTTTCAAACAAGATGTGTTTGTGAAACACTTATGCTCCCGAAAATGCTAATGTTAAGTTTTCACGTTTTCGCAATGACTGACTGACAGACAGACATACAGATAGACGGTCGGACGGACGGTCAGACAGACAGACAGACGGACATACAGGCGTACACGAGTAAAACAATATGCACCCCGATCTTTCGATACGGCGGCATAAAAAAGCATAGCTTGTGGAGTTCTAAGCTCCATTAATATGATGACGTATATTTGTAGATCTATATTCAAGCCATCCTTCTACCACCTCCACCCATTAACCCATTACCACACCATGGTTCTTTTTGACTCCCCACAAGATAATGGCTTTGGAAAACATCGTGGGAAATGAAGAAATTGCTTATGACTAGCAATTTCTTCAGTTACCACAATGTTTTCTACGTAAAAAGATTTAAAAAATCAAAATTTCATTCACCTGAAATTGTCGTCTGCATCATCTTTGAATTTGGACTAGTCTAAAATTTTGTCGTTTGGGAATGAGTTAAAAGGTTGTCCTCCACCTGAATATGTTAACCCATCACTGGCGTAGGAAGAGGGAGCCAGGGGGCCAGCCAGCCCCCAATAATTTAGGGGGGCAGTATATCCTCCCCCCCCCCCCCCCCCAAATAATTCACCCATGGAAAAAATATTTTCCTTCAAGAACGGTTCAGGTATAAATTGCTATCTGAAAGTGCCCAGATTGCAGGAAATGGCTTCTTAGAATTCAAAATTTTCTGGGGGGGGGGGGGGGGGGGACATGCCCCAGACCCTCCTAGCAACACCACGCTCGGTCGAGTTCCATTCAATTAAACATTTGTCCTCCCTCCCCCCCCCCCCCCGATATTTCAAACCTTCCTACGCCTATGCCCATTACTGCATAGTGACGCATTTTGACTCCCTCATAAAAAGACATGGGGAACTTTCTGATCTAGTAATGGGTTAATATGAGTCTGGAACTTCTAAAACTCCAGATAAATCTGTATCAGGCGGCAATATCTAGACTGGTCCAAATGGAAAGTATTAATAGCGTTGAATTTTGCGCTAAAAATAGTCTAGAATTGCCGTTATGTTTTGATAAACCGTCGGTGTTGTTATAAAATCTCATAACTACGGCTTGATTCAAGCCGTAGTTACGAGATTTTATAATAACACCCGCGAAATACTATTTGTTTGTCCGAAATTACGTCACGTTTAGCTGGATAAAATCGTTCCCTATTTTACAGATGTCAAAATCAATGCTACCTCAAATACAAACTGTCCATGTTCAATAATGAAATATTGAAAATACTTCTTGGAATTTCAGCGATGATGTTTTGGAAGCAGAAACTTGGGTTATTCACAAATCAAAAATGATACAGACGATAATTTCAAGTAAAGGGGATTTTAGATTGTGTGTTAATTGGTGAAAGGACTGTGTACATCACAGCATGGAAAATATTGAGGCAAAGGTAGAAATTGTTGATTATCAGCAATTTCTTTTTTTGCCTCACTGTTTTCCAAAGCCATCTCTATTAGACACGTCAAAACCAGGTCTTGTTTTGGAAAGGGTTAAACCCTTGTTGGAAATTGCATAGTAAACTACCAGTGTATTTCAAAATTGGCGCGCGCAGTCCTTCCACGTGATTCACTCGCAAAAATCATTTGTGCATGTACACAATGTGTAGTCTACAAAAGTAGGGCCCGAGAGAGAAAAATGGATTATCAAACCCTTTTCCAAACAACATCTAGTTTTGACATCTAGGCTTACATAGACTAGATCTAATACAAAATATTTGATAGCCAGAACTGTTTTGTCTCAATATTTTTTGTGCTATATTGTACATAGATCTAAATCCTTTCTATACTGAAAGGCAAAAGAAACTATACACATTACTTCCATTTGAATTCATCAAAAGTTAATCACAGCCCGTGAAATCAATTGTATTATAGATATACGTTTGCCATTTGGCATGAGAAGTATGGGATTGGAAGAGAGTGTTCTCAATTTCTTGATGTTGCTACCTAGGGCCGTGTCATTTATAAAGGGGTCAAATCGAAAAATCCAGGTAATTTATCCCCGTTGTTCGAATAAAAATGATCGGAGTTTGTTCCAAACTTTATCTAAAGTCAATATTTGTGTGTCCTTATTTGCAGTATCGACTGAAAGTAAGCACTCAGACATGGATAAGATCAGCCGTCTGATCTTGAAGTATTGAGTTATGAAACAATCATCCAGTGAAGAACTCTCTAATTTATACACGTAATTTTATACAAACGTTTTAAACTGCATATAACACTAACATTAAACTGTTTCTCGTCATAAAAGAGGAAGTTACTTAGTCGTTTTGTGTCAAACTTGTGACATATTGGTCAAATTTTAGCAATGACGTCATGATCTTCTAGCACTGACGGCCTAGGGCTGTCAGACGCCTAGCACCAAGGACACTGTTTTCAATCAGAGGTTGAAGGTTCTTCATTTAAAATAATGATGTAATTAGCATTTCCTGCAGCTGTCTGGACAACGTTACGTTACGTCACGTTAGTGCCAAAACATGAATTTATTGGTCTTGTTTGTGGCTCCTTGCCCCTTTTCTTACGTTTTAATCTCCGTACGTGTCGAAATGTGTTCTAGAAATTAACTTTTGTCTGATTACATCAGTTTACGAGCTTAGAAATGTAAAACTTTATGGTTCCGGTCTGAAAATGCTGACAACCCAGTTTTTGCCGGCGTCAAGGGGCTGAACGTTTTTGCACAAATTGGAATTCAACTCTGTTTTATCATATGCATAGCAACGAAGACTACACATGCAGAAAAAGATGTCAATATCTTGAATACCGTTATGTGGGTGGGGTATTTACATGAATTTAATGATATGCACGTGCATATGGCTTTTTGGCCAATAAAACAGACCTATTCATTTATTATATCGAAAAATAGTTGTGCAAATTTAAAGTCGTGAAAAAAGTTTGCTTGGAAATAAGAAAAATAAATTTAATCTAAAACTGTATAGTTTCTTTTGCCGTTGAGTATATATCGACATTTATTTTATGGTCTGTAATCTGTATCGGTCTTCAAGTTGAAGTAAAGGTACATGTATATAATACTTTCCGAAACGGAACAATAACAACACCACCGCCCCCATCCCCCACCCCCAAAAAGGTAGTCCATCCGACGCTGCTATATGGCATATATGACAACCTTGCAATGTCGAGTACAACGAAGTTTTATTTTTTCTTTGCATTGTATAGTTGCTCTAGAGCAGATCTAGCTTTGTTGCCAGAATGGCAACCTTTGGAAACTCCCACAATCCGCAAAAATCCAAGATGGCCACCAAACGCTACTGGGAAAAAAATCATCTTTTTGTCAAATTGTCCTAAAGTGACGCAAAAAAATGTAACTAGGGGTACTTTGGTATGCTTAATCCGAATCTGATGATAAATATCGTATTTGGATATTAGAAATGTACTAAATTAGAGATGGCCGCCGGAAGCCATCCTGAAAATTACCATTATATCATATTCTTTATAGAAGGTCCATATAAGACATTTTCATGGCATGCCTCGGGTGTAAAGTTAAAAATAAGTTTTCATTTCATATTGGATTAAGCTGATGTATGTCAAATTCCGACGTGGCCGCCAGAAGCCACATTGATAATTACTGCTGGTTAAAATACTTGTACAAATACAGCCAAAATCATAGACTGTATGCACATTCTACATGTATTCTCCGTGTTTACTTCTAACACATTGCAGTCTTAATTGCAGTCTTAATGTTGATGTTATAATATAGGTCTCTTAATAAATTCTAAAATGGCCACCAGATGCCATTTTAAAAATGATTCGTTCTTATACGTAAAATATAGGTGCAAATAATGACTGTAGAACTTTTGCTATAGGTTTTCAATTGCAATGATTGATGCTTACCATATTCGATGATTTTTAGAAGCCGTTGTAACAGACAATCATCATCGAAATAACAAGTAGGCATATGGCATCCTTATTTCGTGGCTGTAAAGTTGAACCCGAAATAATCCAACTAACGTACTAAACGCATTTAAAAAGAGGCCCTTCGCGAGTATTCTGTATGACACTGTTATACGCAGAACCAGTTTAAGAAATAAAACAATTAACCCCCAAGCTACCAGCAACCTACCAGCTGGGAAAATTTTGACTCCAGACACATTATTTAGAAATAAGTCTTTGTTTTTGTCAGAAAATGAATTTTTTCAACATTAAATTTTTATGTAGGAATACTTACTAGAAGAAAGAATAAGCATATATTCTCGTCTGTTGGGCAATGCATCATTACTGGATAAGATTTAAAAAAAAAACACACGTATGGCGTACCAAACGGATCAAAAGTCTATTTAGAGCATGCACGCATAAAATATACACGTCGACGCATAAAGTTTACGCGAGCAGTTGAAAATCTATGCGTCGACGCGTAAATTTTCAACTGCTCGCGTAAATATATGCGTCGACGCGTATTTTATCTATTAACTAATCATATCCTTCGTTTCAGCCACCAATTGCATGGTATAGGCTAAAGGGAAAGGTTTCTAACCGCCTCTCCCATTGGCCAGCCTCGGTTTCACTTTTTTTCCTCCTGTTCGCGTAAAATTTACACGTCGACACATATTTTTTCAACTCCTAGCGTAAATTTTATGCGTCGACGCGTATATTTACGCGTCGGTCGACGCATAAAATTTACGCGAGCAGTTGAAAATATAGGCCTATGCGTGGACCCGTATATTTTATGCGTGCGCGCTCTATATAAAGACTTTTGACCCATTTAGTACGACATACACACGTATAATAGCCTCATGCACAATATTTTGGTATTTTTTAAAAATTGCTACTCTCTGAAATTCATAACTGAGCTTACCTAGAACCATTTTGCTTTTCATTGCTATGTCATCAAAATTAAAGTAAGATCTACACTGTCCACATAAAGTAACGCAACATTTTCAAATTTCAATTTTTCTATTTTAAACAAATCAGGATCTAACATGTTACTTTCTTTATGTCGCAGGGAAGGTTTTTGATAGTTATTTTTGATAGAATATTTAAAATTTAACGAACATGTCAGAATTACCCCCCTTTATCATTTTACGTTAGACACGTCCTAAGGTCTTGCAAGTTAAAAAAAAAAAAAAAAAAAAAAAAAAAAACAATCCTAAAAGAAAGTTCAATTTGCGCGGATCAAAAAGCCTGGTGTCCAAATTTTCTTCAATTTCAAGGTTGCAGTACCATTTTATAGCAAACGCCAGTGTGCATGATCGATCCATATCATCGACTGGACCAGTTACTATCAGTCGGTAGGGTATTAGCCGAAGGGCCCTGAACATTGGAACAGATTCCTAATAGCAGCAGATTCCACATAAATGAACATTGGCAGACATGGATAATCCATCACAAATGAATGATTCAACCAGAAGCAACCCGTTTTATATCTGTTATTGTCTAAATATTGTGATAAATGTCGCTATTTAAGACAACTTATCCACCCAAAGACGGTCTGATCCAGTCCAAGAGTTGCGTGTCTGTGCTTCGGATGTTCGCATAAAGTCGTGGAACTCACCCTAATGCCAAGGCAGTTGGGTTCTGACAAACAATTGAAATGTCAAAGTCGATAGTCGTATGTACGTTGACAATGTGTTGCGCCCTGTTGTCCCTGATATCATGTAGGAAGAGCCAATGGCATGTTGCATTAGTATGGCGCTCATGCACTCACTGCTTCTTTAACACGAAGGTTGTGCAGCAAAACAAGGTAAAATCACTTATTCCAGGACACGTCTGATATCGAACATTTTTGGGATTGTCTGAAAAGGCGCGTTCGTAGTCTTAATCCTCCAACAAACCTATTTTTGGCGAACGAACAACCCGTCAGGATGAGTAAACTAAGTTTCTTTAACATCAAATCGATTCAAAAATGGTGTCAATGTGACGAAGATGTCAGTTGTTTATGAATACAAGGGATTATAATAACCATCAATTTGTTTGTGACTTTTGAATTTACACCATGTGTCTTTGGTTTAAATTTTTTGTCTGTAAATGTCTTAGCATTTTTATGATGTTTCGTTTACTGTTTGGTGAAATATTACATATAATGTCAAAACAAAAATATCCTTAAATTTATTTACAAGTTTTAAGATATTTGATATTGAATGAGTGTTGCGTTACTTTATGTGGTCAGTGTAGTAGGATAAATGCAAAACCGCAAACCATGTATGCCTAGGCAGTGCACAGTGATTTTCTCTTTTTTCTTTATTTTCTGAATCATGTTTTCTTACATTTTAACAAACATCGAACAGATTAATGCTCGATGGTTGTTTTAAATCTCTCCCCAACGTTCGATCTTGGATTTATTTTTTTACACTTTCAACATTTTAACTCGATCTATAATCATCAAATGTCTCCTACTGGCTACTATCCAAATCCGAGGTCTATTGATAAAATCATCATATCTACATCCACATCTATACGTTGTTCCGTCAAACTTGACTATTACACAACGGTGGACTTCGGTTGGTATCGCAAGAAGAGAGAGAAATCTTAAGGGAAAATAGACAGGAGAAGTAAATATAAGATATATACAAAACTAAAATATAAATGACAAGAGAGTGCAAAAAAGAACATAATGAATAACATAATTTAGTACAATAAAATACGATAAAAAGAGGAGAAGGAAGAAAAGTTTTCCCAAAACCTTTGCTTGCCAGGCGTGGATCAGTCTGCCTTCCTTGGAGGTACCAGGGCCCTTACGTCACCGACAGCATAGCTCCCTACCTTGGCAAGTTACTCAGCTCTGGGCCCTTATACTGCTTAGAATAGGATTTTAGATAGCCCTCCTTAAAGGATACCAAGGAAGGGGCCTCAGCTACAGAAGCTGGAAAGGAGTCCCACAATGGAACAGTGCGTGAAAAAAAAAAGAACTTATATGAGTCTGTAGAAGGGGAGAAGCGTCTGAACTTCATTGAATGAGTTGATCTTGTATTCGTTCTGGACAGTGTCAAGTAACTATCTGCTGGAATGTCAACCAGGTTGTGTATGATCTTGAAGAAAAGAGTGACTTGGATTTTGGATCGTCTTGACTCTAGCGATTCCCACTGAAGATGATCTAGCATAGACGATACACTGCTGGTCTTCCTATAACGGTTGGTGAAATACGATCATTTCATCATAGTTTAAACGAAGAGGTAATGTAGCCTACTCTGTTTGAAGAGAGTAGGCCCACTACCTACAGACTAGAGAGCTCTAGATGGCCCAAAGGCGCACTGTCTGCTAAAATTCTCTCCAGGGCGTAAGAAGTATCAGAAGATATAGTGTAAATAGAAAGATAGATAATAAGGTAGGTACTGTTATTGCTATATAGGCCTATGCATATATATATTTTTTTATATAAAATTGACTTTCGGACCTACACTTAAAGACACTTCTAACGCAACACTTACCTTTTTAGTAATAACTTGAAATTTAATGAACCATTTTTCATCAAATTTTCAACAAAGTTGATTCATGAATTCACAATTGCATAATATCTGTAATTTTCATAAAGAAACGTTGAGTAGAAATAATTAAATTTGCAGTTCATATAATATGACTAGAAAACAAAAAGTCGCAAAAAAGCTGTGCGAGCTGAAAACGTAAATTCATGTTATTCATGTAACAGTAGTAAAGTTTATGACATTTTGCTGACATTCTGTGTGTCTGCCATAGACCTAAATGACATGAAGACACCCCATTAACATTGATAAAACATAAGTTATGATGGATCTTTTCGTGGTCATTCTTAACCCTTTCCCAAACGGCAAAATTTTAGGGTGATCCTATTCAAGAACTGCAACAAATGACAAAATGGAAGAAATTAAAGATATAACTTGGGTAAAATATGACACAGAAAATATTGAGACAAAAGGAGAAACTGCTGGTTATCAGCAGTTTCTTCTTTTGTTTCAATGTTTTCCCAAGCCTTTTCTATTAGGGACGTCAAAGCCAGGTCTTGTTTGGGAAAGGGTTAACTCGTCTCTTTTCCAGTTGTTGAAGATTTCTTGGAGAAAAAAGGCGAAAAACTAATATCTGGTAACAAAATCGGCGATTTTGTGCAATGCTGACACGTACAAAGCATTATTTCTTTAAAAAATAGGTACACCTGAATTCTAGTATTGCTTCGCACGTGACAGCATGTTATCAAATCTTATGAAGCAGTGGTATGAGATATGAGCATGATTTGGTGACGCTGCTTTGATGGTATTTAAATCTGCAATTGTCTGGGGTTTTGTGGCTTTTCATTTTTGAGTCTTAATGAAAAACCTAAATATTTTTTATTTTCGGATCAATCGATTTTGATGAAATTTACAGAAAACATGTAGGCCTATACGTAGTTGATTTATATTTGCTGAAATTTTCATAAAATATAGGCCTACTGCATTATTTGTTTAATTATGATGAAAAATGTAAGTGTTGCGTTGGAAGTGTCTTTAAGTGTAGGCCTATTTCAATTATCATGCCTGTGAGTATAAGCCGTTGCGGCACGGACCCAATATACAGTAATCATGTCACTGTATAACGTTTGCAAATACTGCTGTCTTATCCCTTTCCCACATAATTTCAACATTATTTCAACGTTGCCGTGAAAGGAGGCTAGGCTGAAAACATTATCACGGTGGATAATCACGTGAAACAATATTTTCAGAAAATCTTCAATAATTTGGAAATACTGGACCGATTTGAATTCGGTTTGAAGCAGAGAACGTGGACATACGTCACGCATTAGATGGACGTGGTTGATTTTTGAAAATTCAACTGATAAAAAAGTTATTAAAGATAAACCAAAATTTTGGTTTATCTTCAATAACTTTTTTATCAGTTGTTTTTTTTTTCAAAAATCCAACACGTCCAGCTTATTCCTGGCATTTTCCCACCTTCTCTGCTTCAAACCGAATTCAAATTGGTCAAGTAGATCTATTAAAAAATATATTGAAGATTATCGGAAATTCTGAGTCACGTGATTATACACCGTGATTATATAGGCCACTACTTACAGATACTTACGATCATCCTTTGGTAGTCGGACTCACAGGGCGCCGTAATTTGAGCCTTGGCACCATCTAGTCATTACTGTCATTTTTAAAGTAATGACTAGATGGTGCCAAGGCTCAAATTACGGACCCCTATCATCGGACTGTCACGTCCCTTGGAACCAGCTATTCTTCTTCAATATTCCTATCATTACTTTTATGAAAAAAGATAAAGTACCCCCCCCCCCCCCCCCCCCCCGACTAAGTAAACTACCGACAGTTCCCCCCCCTAGTCTGGTTCCCGCCTCTAATACACTACGTTATATTCATAGTAGATTTCAGGTACGGGAACCAGACTATTCCCCCCCCCCCATTCGACTTTTACCGATAGGTTACGGAATTTGACGGAAAATCCCGAACATCTGATCGTCGAAACTTGGACGCTTGCAGGACTGAGGTTCGCGGAAAGAAAGCTTCTTTGTGATATTCTGCATAATTAACGCCGGCGACGGTTGACACACAAAAACATTAATGCTTTTATACAGATCTGCAAGAAAGCTAGACGTTTGTACCAAACGAAAGGGTAGAAATATCTGAAATAGTCTGCAAAGTCATTTTAAAGCCGCGTAAACATTAAATGATTCTTTAAATAGAACACAATCCCACAGTGCATCGTGGTTTGACGCCATCTTGTTTATTTTCATTTTATCGCACGGAGAGTCGACCCCTTTTAAACATAATTTTCTTATGTCAGCGATACCCCTGATAAGGGGTTAAGTCTGCAGACATTGGGCGAATCGCTAGTAAACACGTTAAAGTGACCGTCTCCGAAAAGGGTCAAGCTACGCCACAGCGAGATCGCCAGCGCACGGTCACTGAAACAGGAGTTGAAAAAAGCATGAATCATGTAAATGGCCAAGAAGAAGAGGCTATGGAAATATCTCGAGACGGTAAGATGAGCTAGGAGTTTGATGAATTGATTAAGTTTGAAAATATTGCTGGGATAACAATTGCTTTTGTATAGCAATTCGCTTCTTGATCAAATTAGAAGTGGACTGTCATGTCAACCTGACCCAATAGATTTTGAGGGATTAAAAATTTATTTTTAGATTCTTTGAAAAGATTATGACATATTAATTTGCTTGTTACATGAAAAACATAATTAGGCTTGGGGCAATTTACACCTTAAATGGTCCAAGTAGAATAAATTCTGACTTGTATTTTCTTTGGATTTGGGAAATCACTTTGAAATAATTCGCGTTAAAACCAGAAGTTGGATCTGCAACGTATCAGATACAGAATGCTAGATCATAGAATGCATACAAATTGGAAATGTTACTCAATTTCTTGACTATAGCGCTTGTACCAGTTCAGTCATCATTTTTCATTTCAATAAATAAAATTGTTTTTCAGATATAAAAGACAAAAGTAACAACACAATGGCAAACGCAATCAACGGAGAAGTGGAAGAGGGGGAGAATCAAGGTGGCAATGAAGAACAGGAGATGGAAGAAGGTACAGCCAGCGCTGGTCGATCGTTCAGTGTTCTCCCCAGCCTAATAAGCTGTATCGGCCCCACTACAGCTTCATGTAAATTAATGTATTGCCCCTACAGCTTCAAAACTACCCACAGCTTAATTTCATCAAAAAGGTCACCAAATAAGGGGATTTGTAGATATTCCATGTCAAAAAGTGATAAATAATGCATTCTTATAAATATAAAATGTAATTATTCTGTATAAAAACATTATGGGAAAAGAAGAAATTGCTCAAATTGAGCAATTTCTTCTTTTCCCATTATGTTTTTTTTCACTATTATTTGCATGAGCACAATGTGTTTCAAGGTTTACCAATGCCACTACGGCTTCAAAATATTCTGCGGAGAACCCTGTCGTTATATCCACTGGCATTGAATAAGTCAAAACAATTTCTACCTAGGTCAAAGTGAAAGTCTGGTCCCGTCCTCAACAATCAATATCAAAAAATTTAAACGAAACTCTTTCGAAACAAAAACACATGTTTAGCTATTGAAATTTAATAGGAAAGGGATAGAAATTGTCGTCTCGAGCAATTTCTTTGCTTCTTCCTACTACATTTCAGTTATGAAAGCACATGATGACGATTGATGAGTAACAAAAAGGGTCAGAATTAATGCCATTTAAATCGAAACTTAACAAAATGGGATGAGTCGAAATGTGGATAAGTCAGCCTCAATTACGAGATCCCAAGATGTCTCCGAACAATTGATTGATAAAATTTGTTAACCCTTTCCCAAACAACAAATTTTGGACTGGTCCAAATTCAAAGATGTTGCAGATGACAATTTCAAGTTAAAGAAATTTAAAATCTTTTGGTCTTTTTTGGTAGAAAACATTGTGGGAAATGAAGAAATTGCTTGTCACAAGCAATTTCTTCATTTTCCACAATGTTTTCCCAAGCCATATGTGTTAGGGGAGTCAAAAAGAGTCACCGTGTGGTAATGGGTTAATCTTATTTGGAGTCTGGGTAAGCAGCTGGAGGCTTGGAAAGGATGTTGAAATGCTGGTGAGAGAAACAACAGGATTCCTTGGCTAGGTGCTCCGGCTGCTATTTGACTGCGATACTGCTAAAAGGGGTGTTAACCCATTACCACACAGTGACTCTTTGACTCCCCACAAGATAATGGCTTTGGAAAACATCGTGGAAAATGAAGAAATTGCTTGTGACAAGCAATTTCTTTATTTCCCACAATGTTTTCTTTGAAAAAAGACAAAAAAATCTAAAATTTCATTCACTTGAAAGTGTCGTCTCCATCATCTTTGAACTTAGACTAGTCTACAATTTTTCAGTTTGGTAATGGGTTAAACCCCATTTAATAAATCTTTTATTTGTTTGAAAAAGAATTTGTATACCCTTTTTTAAGTTTTTTGTATGTGTTGGATTACAAGTTTGATATTTTTATTTCCAGATGACAGCAAGGCTGAAGCAACCTTCAGTCATACAATTGATGTCACAAAACTTAAAGATTCTAATCTCAGTCCAAAGTGCATGGTTAGAAATTTACCATGGTAAGTAACATTCTGTACGCACATCAGCTAATTGAATTCTTTGGATTTTTTTCCCACTCTCTCTGTTTTAAACCTAATTCAAATTGGTCAAGTATTAGATAAATGGTTGATAATTTTCTGAAATTGTTGTGACGCATGAATCATATTTGACCATGCCTCAATGTAACAGCCTTCATAATGCCTGCATTGGCTTCAAAGACAAACATGTTTATCTGTCCATTATCATTTGATCAACAATCCATTTTCCCTCAAAGTTTTCTATCTTGTAAAGTTAAGGTATCTTTTATTTACCCCAATATTGAAGTCACTATCAGTGAATAATCTAGCCGTGCGTCCCGCGTCCCTGACACACAAAAATGGTCGGAGACGCATAAAATTCAAACGTGTGTCCACCGGGACTCATTGTCTAGTTAGGTAGCAAAAATTACATGGTGCGAAAATATTCAAACATGTGCGGCTGCCGGGACTCATTGCCTAGTTAGGTAGCGAAATTGCAAATTGAATAGTTCTATTTTTAGTAATACGAAAGCCTCTGACGAAATTTTCGTCATCCCTCCCGATTAATACCAATTAATCGGTAAACCTTCGCAATTTCCATAACCTTGAAAATGTTCTTTTACGACAATAGCCAAGAAGTTGCGATTGGATCAATATGACAAATAAATATGTGTGATTTCATTGGCTGTGTGATATTTTATAAACCAATGAAAATTGATCTCTTTTAACGCGTACATAACTAAAGCTGCATGCGATTTAGGCCGGTAGAGCTCTTCTAGAAGTGGAAGCGCTAGTATGGTTTCCACCTCTGATACACTATGTTGTATTTTTTCTACAATGTAGTGTATCAGAGGCGGGAACCAGACTCTTCTAGAAGAGCTCTACCGGCCTAAATTGCACACGGCTATATTTCACATGAGAAAGCGAAAAATAAAACAAACTGGAATGGGCAACGAAGATGACAAGGGCTACAGATGGGAGACTGAATATGAAAAGACATGGTAATAAAAGAAATACCTGGCCATACAATAATTTCTAACCCAATATGCAGCATCAGACGTAATCGATATTGTTCGGCCCCTTGTCGTGTCGACCTATTTAAGATTTAGTTGGGTTTAACTACTTTCCTGTTCATGTGTTTGATTGTTCATGTTACTGTTAATAAGACCAGTGTTTTATTAAAACTAATCAATGTGGGACTCATTGTTTTCTAAGCTGGACTCATTCATTTTGTAGGCTAGTAAATATACACTTTGACCTGGACAAAATTAGAACAGAAATGAAACCTATGCTATTGTACTCGGGAAATACCAACCTTTTCACAGAAAAAAATATACTTCGATCCCTCCGTTGCGATTTGAGTAATTTTGGGTCAAAAAACGGGTTTTTTGGCGAAAAATGTGAAAAATTGGAATTTTCATTTTTTTCAGGAATTATTGCTTCTTATGCAGTTTTTAGGTGAGAAATGGGTAGAGAATATGAATTAGAAGAGTACAAATGGAAGATTCAGCGAAAAATCATAAAAACTGATTTTTTATTAATTTTTTAGTCAAAAAGGGGGGGGGGGGCAAAAAGGCGGGGCGGGGGGGGGAGTATTGATATGATAAAGCACTGAATTCTCCAAATTGATAATTCCTATTTTAGATTATTATAATGAAAGAACTGAATTAGAGGTAAGAAATAAAGTTAAAGAATCCCTCTGATGCGATTTCTGTATTTTCTAAGTAAAAAATTGGTATTTTCGTGAAAAATGGGAACAAAATAGAATTTTCTAATTTTTTTTTCAGAAATTGTTGATTTCTATAGTTTTTAAGGAAGGAAATGTTAGCATATATGGATTAGTTAGATACAAAAGTAACATTCAGCAAAAAATCATAAAAAAATATTTTTTACGAATTTTTTAGTCGAGAGGATGGGGGACAGATAGCTAGACTGGTCGTGGTATAGGCTTGTATAGATATGAACTTAGCATTGATTTTTTTATTGGATAATTCCTATTTTAGATTATCATGATGAAATTAATTGGATTTGGGGTAAGAAAAAAGTAAAAGAATCCCTCTGGTGCGATTCATTTAATTTTGGGGCAAAATATTGGTATTTTGGTGAAAAGTGGGAAAAGTTGGAGTATTCTATTTTTTTCAATATTTTCAATCTTTATTCAAAATTTTTATGTAGTTTTATGTGAGAAAATGTTAGCAAATAAATTAGATGGAAACAAAAGTAAAATTCAATAAAACAAAAATAAAATCTAAATTTTCATTATTTGTTATTCCACAGGTGTGTGGGGAAGGGGCAGATATGCTGGTAGGGGTATTGATATGAACATCCTACATGTAAACCTGTTTCTATAGGGGGTTTCTACCCTTTTTTATTGCTCCCTACATGAAATCAGTCTGCTGACAAACGGACACTGTCTTTTGCCTAATATTAGGCGTTTTATAAAGTACCAATAGTGTAAGATAATGTTGTTAAATACAAGTATGGAGCTTAGAACAGAATTTTGTGTTATTTGTATTACTTTGATCACATATTTTCGTAAGACGATTTCAGCGAGTCTTGTAAGGGTTCCGGTTTTATAGTTCTAGAATAGCTTTCCCTCTGGCATGTTATTAAAGCCATTTGGAATAGGAAATCGTAAGTGATCAACCACTGCATTTTTTGTAACTTTAGTTTTACAGCAGACAACAGTGGTTCTTTTAAAAATCTTGATTTGAATAAGCTATGGAATAGGATCTGCTTTGCTTGGTGAGATGTTCTCGGGTTCAAACAGGATGGGGATAAAGACGCCGTACCTAAAGAAGATGCATGATAATTGATTTACCTGACTGTTTTATCTTTTTCTACTTTAGGCCTATACATTTATCCTCATGATTCTTTACTGTCATATAATCTCATTGTTTGTGGCACTATATTATCTACGTCCATTTTTAACAAGACTGTCTATATGCCGAACCACAAAAGGTGTTGATTCTTCCAATCCCATTCAGTCTTTGAATTGTATGAGCATTACTCTCAGGTGCGTTGGAAGCAATTTCATATTGGGGAGGGGGAGCTGAAACACCTATCCGGGCCAGTGTCTGAATATTGGGGGTGGGGGGCTAAATTGAATTTTATCTAAATTTTCATTGTTAAATAAGTAAACTTAGGCATTTTGGCCAACTTGCTGCTTATCCCCCAACCTTATATAGTCCCCTGTTCCTACGGGCCTGAATATTTAAGCCATGTCCATTAAAATGGATGTTCCTTGATGGTCTTTACATGACCTGGGGTGGAACACATTCTACCTGATGATTACATGGCCCAATGATAATGACATGGTTAACCAAAGTTGACAGCATTTTGATATGGAGCTTCTGTGGAGAAATAGCGCATTAATTAACAACCCCAACCACCCCAAACAAACATCATTAGTATCAATACGCCATATTTCACTTTAATCACTCGTTCCTGTACAGTATATATACTTAATTCTTTTTAGCAAAAGGCATTTTTGTTTACATATCATTCATGTTTGGTCAAAATTCATACCGGTATCATATAAAGTTCTTTTGACATTTTCTATAAATGAAATGGAAATGGACAATCTTCACATGATCAGGTGCAACTAATGATACAAAATGACTGAGCATTTAATCATTGAATGTATGTCACTTTTTAGACTTTTTAGCCAAATTTCATTTCTTATATATATCAAAACACCCCCCCCCCCCAAAAAAAAAACAAACAAACAAAAAAAAAAACAACAGAAATCTGCGAACAAATCATCATTTCATTTCAATTTCCGCAAAATGGAAATAAATCTTGCGCGAAACATAACCTGGATTTACCGTTATCTTATATAAATTGTCGGTGTTGTTATAAAATCTCGTAACTACAGCTACAATCAAACTGTAGTTGCGACATTTTAGATTTACACTGATAGAATACTATTGTTTGTCCGAAATTACGTCAATGTTTACTCGATAAAATTGATCCCTATTACAGAAATCACAGGAGGGATTCTTTTACTTGTTTAAAACTGTTTACTTTTCCTTTTTCCTTAATCCTATTAATTTGGTTAAAACAATCTAAAATAGAAGTATCTCAATAAAGAATTCAGTGCTATGTTAATATCAATCTTCTCCCCCACCCCACTCCACACCCCCCCCCCCCCACCTCACTCCCCGCCCCCCCCATTTGATGCACTACCACCCCCTTTTCGACTAATAATTACTAAAATTTAGCTATTATGATTTTTTTAAATTACAAATACCTTTCATCTGATTTATACGCATATGCTTACATTGCCTCACCTAAAAATTTCATAAAAATCAACAAATACTAAATATATAGAAAGTTCCGGTTTTTTGCCATTTTTCACCAAAATACCAATTTTTCACCACAAAATTACAACATAAATCGCAACAGAGGGCTCCTTTTACTTTTTCTAATCACTAATCAAGTCAATTTCATTGTAATACATCTAAAATAGGAATTATTCCGTGAAGAATGTTGCACCAATATTGTACACCCCCCGCCTTTTTGCCCCCCCCCCCCCCCCTTTTGACTAAAAAAATCATTAAAAAATCAGTTTTTACGATTTTTCGCTGATTCTTCCTTTTTTACCCATCTAATTCATATTTGCTACCATTTTTTCACCTAAAAACTGCATGAAAACCAATGATTTATGAAAAAATTGAAAATTCCAATTTTTCACATTTTTCACGAAAAAAAACATTTTTTGACCCAAAATTACTCAAATCGCAACGGAGGGATCGAAGTATATTTTTTTCTGTGAAAAGGTGGGTACTTCCAGAGTACAATAGCATAGGTTTCATTTCTGTTCTAATTTTGTCCAGGTCACCCCTGTTTCAGTTTTAGTTTGACTAGACTATTGCTCTGGGACTCATTGTTTTCAGAAATGCGAGTCTCGGGACCCATAGGTAGCAAAATCTAGATTATTCACTGCCATTTATTTCAGGAAAATAATGGCAATGCAGAGAATAAATCACAATGCTGAAAAGTTCAACCAGAAGAGTTTGGGATTTTTTCTACAGTGCAATGCAGAATCAGAATCCACGTAAGTTTTAATGCTTTTCCTGTTTGAATTTTGTTTAAAACAATCTGCCAATTTAAGAGACATTTCAATTAGTTTGTCTCAAGTTATTCATATAACAAATGAGTAGAAAGCATACATAATCTAGGCTAAGATCAGACTGCACTTGTGTGAAGGCTGATCTAAGATCTTAGTCTGACTGCTTAACCCTTTCCCAAACAAGACTGGGTTTTAACGTCCCTATTAGAAAAAGTTTGGGGAAACATCGAGGCAAAAGAAGAAAATGCTGATAATCAGCATTTTCTCCTTTTGCCTCAATATTTTCCATACTATGATGTACACATAACCAATATTTATCATTACCCATTTTGTCGTCTGCAGCAGCCTTCAAATTGGACCACTCTAAAATATTGTCGTTTGGGAAAGGGTTAAGCTTAGTTTACAACAGGAATATGACATGAACAGCATGAGAATATTAACCGCTGTGATAAAAGTTTTAGTTTAAAAGCTGGTCTTTCATCTATAAGAAAACTTTTTCAAAAAAGGAAACATTGTCTACTGCTTCTAGACCACTCTATGAGACTTTGATAAAATTTGATAAAACAACAAGTTAGGACTAGAGCGTGATTGGTTATGAATTGATTCAATCTGAAAATACAAGAAATACAGGATAAATACAAGACAAAACTCAGTTTAAAAAGATGATGCATATTTCTGAACAACTCTACTAACTCAATGAGAAAAAGCGTAACCCTTTCTCAAACGGCAAAAATATGGACTGTTCAAGTTTGAAAGCTGAGACAGGTGACTAAGTTGATGTTGGTAAGATAGGATTTATTTGCAATTTAGCGAGGAAAATATTGAGGCAAATGGAGAGAATGCTGATTATCAGCATTTTCTTCATTTGTGTCAATCTTTTCCCAAGCCGATTATATCAGGGACGTCAAAGTCAGGTTTTGTTTGTGAAAACATTAATGCAAATTATTTGTCTTGTCTAATCAATATACTGATATCAATTAGAATTTTCTTTGAACATGCCCCGCCTCACCAGTCTTTCGGATGAGCCTTGAAACCGAGGTCCTGTCTCCATGTGACCTTAGCTGTTCAGTGGGACGTAAAACTTCATTCACTTACTTCTTTGAAGATGCCCTTTTCATTAATTCATGTCATGTTTGATTTTTTCCTTGTCCACAGATCATGGTCATGTAATGCTGCTGCTGAGTTGAAGATCATCAATCAAAAACCAGATAGTGATCCATTCGTGAGAAGTAAGTAGAAAAGTTAACCCTTTCCCAAACAAGACCTGGTTTTGATGTGCGTTATAGAAAAGGCTTGGGAAAACATTGAGGCAAAAGAAGTAAATGCTGATTATCAGCATTTTCTCCTTTTGCCTCAATGATTCCTTGGGCTTCATTTTACACCAATTCTATCTGTATCAACATGAATTTTATCTTCAGTAACTCCTTTCAAATTGAAAAAAGTCGAAAATTTTGCCGTTTGGGAAAGGGTTAAACTTCAAACATTCACCATACCATCATGGACGAGTAACAAAATGGACCAAAAAGAAAATTCTGAGTATATCATAGAAATTTGTGCATAATTGAAATTTTAATGATTTTAAAGGACATGAAAAAAATAGTTTTTCAATGAAAATATGACTTGCTGTCGGTTAGAGTGCTCATAAATTTCTTAAAATGTGCTATAAAAATAAAGTAATCATTTATGGAAATTTGCAATTATTCCTATTCTTTAACCCTTTCACTGCCAAATATTTATTTCGGACGCGTTTCTCACTGCTGAATTAATTCGAAGAAATTGATGGATTCCTTTCAAATGTTCAGCACGTACAGACAAATTAAGCACCTATATGTGACCAAAATTTAAAGGTTATTTATGAAATGACAACATTTTTTTCTTTTTTATGTTGTGGGTACTCATATATTCCGCCCCCATAGATTTGTCGACTGAAGTCGCCTATGGCAGGGACCCCCTGTAGTCGACAATAGTCGCCTATGGCAGTGAAAGGGTTAAGACAATTTAGTCACACTGGATTAAGCTATGACAGTGTTTTGCTGTGTGATATAGAATGCCATATAAAACCAAGTGTCATACCATTTTATTTTCAGAGATCCAACATCTGTTTTACAGTAAAGAGAATGACTGGGGTTATAGTCACTTTATACCCTGGAATGTAAGTCAAAGTTCAGTCAGTTACATCAGAGTATTACTCCAGGCCCAGGTTACTCGAAAAAACTTAAGTACGTTCTCATGCTCAAATCTGAGCATGTGCTCAAATCACACGAAATCCACATGAACTTCAATCGAATACCCTTCAACTTTGGAGAGTATCCCTTTAAAGTTGAGCATGTTCTCATGAGATACTTAAGTTTTTTCGAGAAACCGGGGCCAGGAGTTGGGGGTTGAACCCCTGCTCAGCCAATATCCTTTCTGACATTTGACTAAACTCATTTGTCTCACCAATGGATGAAAAATGTCACCCATCAATGGTTTGATATCGTGAACCTATGTGGGGGAGCAGCTGGAGGCCCGGTAAGGATGTTGTAGTAGTACTGGTATTAGAAACGACAGGAATCCATGGTAAGGCGCTCCAGCCACCATGATATGACCTTAGTAGTTGAAAACGGCGTAAAACCCCAATAAACCAAACCTCACCAATGGATGTGAATCATCTATGTCAGAGAGCAGCCTGAGGCCCGGATTGGATAATGTGGTAGTACTGGTGAAAGAAATACAAGGAATCCATGGTTAGGTGCTCCAACTCATGAGATATGACCAAAATACCTGAAAGACTTTAACCCTTTCCCACACATTAACGCTTTTGGACACCCCATAAAATAAAGGCTTTGGAAAATATTGTGGAAAATGAAGAAATTGTTTGTGACAAGAAATTTCTTCATTTTCCACAATGTTTTCTACCAAGAAAGACCAAAAAATGTTAAATTTTCTTCAATGGTCAGGGTTAGACACTAACTTTCCCAACCAAGGAGTCGGCTGGACTCCCATCAAGAGAACTTGGGGAGTCCAGTGGAAAATAAAGGAGTCGGAAAAAGAAGCAAATATTTTATGTTGTATGCATGTTAACTAGTCAATGTCATTCTCATGTCTGCATAGAATACTAAACATAAATTCAGGATACTAGATCCTGTTATCTAGAGCTACCAGCTTACTTATCATTTTGCTTATAATTCTTCGGCAGAATTTTTAGGGAGTCAGCCGGACTCCCTTAGTTGAAAATCAGGGAGTCCCACCAGTTTTTTGGGAGTCTCGGACTCGCAGACTCCCCTTAGTGTCGAACCCTGATGGTTATTGTCGTCTGCAACACCTTTGAGTTTGGACTAGGCTAAAATTTTGTTGTTTGGTAGTGGGTTAAGAGACATTAAACCCCAATCAACCAATCCTTTGAGTTCCAACTTCTTGATTTGTCTTTATAGAGATCCCAAGTATTGTGTGTTTGTCTGATTAAGATTTTCAAGATTAAGCTTTTCAACATTTTAAGACTTGATGTAAATACTCTTGAAGAGAATTTCTGCCTGGAACACTGCTTTAAAAAGCAAACATGATGGAAACTTTATTTTATGCAACAACATGGACATTGGATATGTAGAAATAGTCCTTGAAGTTCCAGAGAGTGCATGTATATATCGTCATTGATGCAAAAGAACACGTAAGAGGAGCTATTGGCTTTTGAAAATGTAAAATATCATTCCATTTTCTTCAATCACTGTGTTGAGGTACTCATTGGTATCATCTCGTGAGTACCCATAACATAGGGTTTGAATTTGAAATTAAGGATTTAGAACGCCTTTACCTTTTAGGACGCATTTACCCCTCTTAACCCTTTCCCAAACAAGACCTGGTTTTGATGTCCCTAATAGATATGGCTTGGGAAAACATTGAGACAAAAGAAGAAACTGCTGATAACCAGCAGTTTCTCCTTTTGTCTCAATATTTTCTGTACTAAAATATACACAAATCCTGTGTTTATCCACAACCATTTTGTCGTCTGCGGCAGCTTTGAATTTGGATCACCCTAAAATTTTGTCGTTTGGGAAAGAGTTAAGTGTTGTTCTGAAGATGTATGTTTTTCATATTCCAGGATCTAATAGACCCAGATAAAGGTTACTGTAAAGATGACAAAGTCACATTACAAGTACATGTTATAGCTGATGCACCTCATGGGGTCAGGTAGGGCTGAATTAATTTGTAGTTCTTGTAAAGTTTAATACTTTGTACAAAATATATATTGTACAAAAATAAAGATGATAAAGTCACATTACAAGTACATGTTATAGCTGATGCACCACATGGGGTCAGGTAAGGCTGAATTAACTTGTAGTTCTTGTAATGTTTTCATATTTTGTACAAAAATAAAGATGATAAAGTCACATTACAAGTACATGTTATAGCTGATGCACCATATGGGGTCAGGTAAGGCTGAATTAACTTGTAGTTCTTGTAAAGTTTAATACTTTGTACAAAATATAGAGGGGACAGAAATAAAGATGACAAAGTCACATTACAAGTACATGTTATAGCTGATGCACCGCACGGGGTCAGGTAAGGCTGAATTAACTTGTAGTTCTTGTAAAGTTTAATACTTTGTACAAAATATAGAGGGGACAGAAATAAAGATGACAAAGTCACATTACAAGTACATGTTATAGCTGATGCACCGCACGGGGTCAGGTAAGGCTGAATTAACTTGTAGTTCTTGTAAAGTTTAATACTTTGTACAAAATATAGAGGGGACAGAAATAAAGATGACAAAGTCACATTACAAGTACATGTTATAGCTGATGCACCGCACGGGGTCAGGTAAGGCTGAATTAACTTGTAGTTCTTGTAAAGTTTAATACTTTGTACAAAATATAGAGGGGACAGAAATAAAGATGACAAAGTCACATTACAAGTACATGTTATAGCTGATGCACCGCACGGGGTCAGGTAAGGCTGAATTAACTTGTAGTTCTTGTAAAGTTTAATACTTTGTACAAAATATAGAGAGGACAGAAATAAAGATGACAAAGTCACATTACAAGTACATGTTATAGCATGGGGTCAGGTAAGTTGGTTGTGAAATATATTCAAAGTAAATAGTAGGGATGGGAACGAATATCCGAATATTCGAATATTTGTTTTTCTTGCGAATATTCGAATGCGAATCTGGTATTCGAATATTCTTTATATATAATTAAACAATGTCTATTTAGAATTTTAATAATTGAGAACAAAATATTTAGTAGAAAAAGTAGCGATACTTCGAATATTGAGATAACTACATATTGTTTGCAGTCATTACATTACATTTTGACACCTGTCAAAACGATACATGTACCAGGCATATAGTGACACATTGACAGATATACACCTACCTTAATCCGATATTCTAGCATCTTGAAGATTAATCAAGATTTTCATTCTGAACATTTTCAAATGACAATTACTATTTTATTGGCCAATCATTGGCTCAGTTGTTTTAGCCAATCAAAATTTAGATGTCTGCTAAACATTCGTAACATCACAGCAAAATAAAAGTATGAGCTTCTGTTGTCATAGTTAATGGTAAAAAAAGAAGGCAACATTGTTTGCACTTTCAAAAAAGAAATGATTTTCTAGCTACGAAGGGAAATGTTCGTCAGTAAAAATTGAAGTGTGCGTTTAAAAATTAATATGTTACAGCAATTAGAAATTGATACCAAAAAGATTTATGTAACCCACTAAGAATATAGTCCTGAGCGTCTTACCTTGCATAGTTTGCACAAATCAAACAAATTTGTATAAGGTTTAGGTTCACGGGCATACTATATGCATGTAGATGCAGTTTATTCAAGTGCCAGAACGAATATTCGAATATATTTGAATATCTAAAACGAATATTCGAATATGTATTTTGGTATTCGTTCCCATCCCTAGTAAATAGGGTTACATGATAAACCCTCATGGAGTTATTACCAAGGCTAAATTTTGTCGGTAACATCTTTAACCCTTTCCCAAAGGACAAAAATCTAAGGTACTCCAAATTCAAAGGAGCTGCAGCTGACAAGATGGATGTTATTTAGGTAAGATTTGTGTGTATTATGGCTTAGAAAATATTGAGGCAAAAGGACAAATTGCTGATTTTCAGCAATTTCTTTTGTTTCAATGTTTTCTCAAGTCTATTGTATTAGATATGTCAAAACAAGGTCTTGTTTGGGAAAGGGTTAAGAGGGATTGATGGAACATTGTGTTTCAAATGCAAAATATCAATTATAATGGGACAAACCCTACATATTTGGTACTCTTTGTAATTGTTGCATAAAATGAAAGATTTAAACTGATAATCTTTTGTCCTTATCTAGAGCTCTCGTCATGCCTTATTGCACCAAAGCAAAATGATCACTTATGTTTTTAAATGCCAATACACATTGGAATGATTAAACCCTCTCCCAAACAAGACCTGGTTTTGACGTCCCTATTAGAAAAGGCTTGGGAAAACATTGAAACAAAAGAAGAAACTGCTGATAATCATCAGTTTCTCATTTTGTCTCAATATTTTCTGTGCCATATCTATCTATCTATATCTATTTCTGTAAATTCCTCCGATGACTTTGCGGTGAACCGCCTAATGGCGTTACTTATCAAACCCTACACCAGTTCTTGTGATTGCACCATCCCACCACCATATTTACAGATGCAATTACAACACCTTTGAGAGGCTGTGACAAACTCGAAATTACATCACAGCCACCCATTAAACCATCTACGATAGTTTAATATTTTACACAAATTCTATCTTTAATAACTTCCATTTTGTCATTTGTGGCAGTCTTTGAAGTGGATCACCTTAATATTTTGCCGTTTGGGAAGGGGTTAAATCTGAAAAAATAATTAAGCTGATGTTTTTATCATAGAAAAATTGACATGGTTATAGCAACGTTTGCAATATTCTGGTTTAAACTTGAAAATGTTACTTTTTTCAGCTGGGATTCAAAGAAGCATACTGGTTATGTAGGTTTGAAGAATCAAGGGGCCACATGTTATATGAACTCACTACTACAGACTCTCTTCTTTACTAATAAACTTAGAAAGGTTAGTAGAATTATTCCTGCTTAGACTGTGCAGCATGTTAAAACTCAAGCATGTTAATGTAACCTGTAAAAGATGTTCTGACTCTGATTTTAGTTGAATCTTTTTGTCCCTTAGTGAATACTCTATCACTTCTCTATAAAACCTAGCTTGTATTAGCGTCCCTTGTACAACCAGTTTCATTTCATTCCCATGGTGAGATATAAAGGCGGCTCTTAACTTAATCGGTCTCTGTCAGCATCTCAGCTTAGGTAGGATTAAATCAAAGGACTCGAGGAGCTTTAGGTGTAGATTTGTAGTTTTGATTCCTGATGAGGTCAGTTTGATTGCAAACATTTGTCAAAAAGTCACATAATTTTCTTACCTTTAGTAACTTTCATTTTGTTGTCTACCACAGCTTTCAATTTGGACCACTGTAAGATATTGTCATTTGGGAAAAGGCTTAAATCCTTCACATCATTTAATGATTTCCTTTTATTTCTCACCAGTGGACTTAGACAATGCAAATATCTTGGCTCAAAGCTCTGTTCAACTAAATTAGTCGGTAATATATTAAGGCAATTATTATTACAGTAAGATAATCTTTAATCTACTCCTTGCAGGTTATATTTTGGGCCGAGGGAGAGTGACGATCTAGCCAAGAGTAGAAAACATTGTGGAAAATGAAGAAATTGATTGTCACAAGCAATTTTTTCATTTCCATGATGTTTTCTAAAGCCCTCCTTGTGGGGCTTCAAAAAGCGTCATTTTGTGGGAACGGGTTAATCAACTGGCTCAGGATGAGCCCATTCTGAAAAACCAAGGATCCCAATGGAATCCTTATCTTCCAAGGTAAGGGATCCCTTCTAAAATTCTGGGGTCCTCGGGATCACAGGACATTGTTAGTGTCAAACCCTGCAGAAAATTATCTTGTCTAAACACCCTATTCAATTCATCAACTTAGATCATCTTTTTTCTATCCCATGCAGGCTGTATATTTGATGCCGACAGAGAGTGACGATCCAACCAAGAGTGTGCCTCTAGCTTTACAGAGGGTGTTTTATGAACTACAGTTTTCTGATAGTGCGGTGGGAACAAAAAAGTTAACAAAGTCATTTGGGTAAGATGGATAAATAAGGATATTGAAAAATTAGAATGCAATATGTTATGGAATAAAGTCTAGTTTGAACTGTCACTATTATTCTTTCATAAGAAAAAAATCAGAAAGATTGTTGTTTCATTGATGTAACTACAGCTCAAAGATGAATGCAAGATTTCAGTACTTAACCCTTTCCTTAACAACATTTTTGGACTGTCCAGATTAAAATTTGATTCAATCAAAGAATCAATCAAGTGTCTATCAGTGTATTTGTCTGTTTTTGTAGGTGGGAAACTTTAGATACTTTTATGCAGCATGATGTTCAAGAGTTATGTCGTGTGGTAAGTATGGTAGTTATATATTATACACACAACTGGACTCGTAAATTCTAATCTATAGATTTGCTGATTCTGAAAAATTAATGTTGCCTGATATGGATCACCCTTTAGGGTGATTGTTGATAGAAATCAGATGAAGTGAAACAGAGAAAAGTCATGCTAAATATTGGATGAAGGAAATTGATAAACAAAAATTAAAAAAGCACATGTATCATGCTTTAATTTATTTCATTTTGTTAGATGTAAAAAAAACAACAACGCTTGTCGTGACAACTCCTACAGTTACTGTCCCATTTGTTTAAAATCTAGCTTAAGTATGCATTAGGATCCGAAGATGTGCAAGACACAAATTTTGCACAAATTATTGATAATTTCTGGGTAATGGCTACTGATGAAAAATGCTTGTCTCGACAACTCCTTTAGTTACCAATATGATATGATGGGATTTGACAAAAATGCTTGTCTGGACAAATGTAGTGGTGGGGATATTTGTGTAACCTTTAGTGATAAATTTTTAGTTTCTAAGTAGTTAACCTTTTCCCAAACGACAAAATTTTAGGGTGATCCTCTTCAAAAAGTGCCACAAAAGACAAAATGGATGTCATTTAAGGTGGGATTTGTGTAAAATATGGCACAGAAAATATTGAGACAAAAGGAGAAACTGCTGGTTATCAGCAGTTTCTTCTTTTGTTTCAATGTTTTCCAAAGCCTTTTCTATTAGGGACGTCAAAACCAGGCCTTGTTTGGGAAAGGGTTAACTAATTCATGTTGTATTTATAATAATTTACAGTTGTTAGAGAACATGGAGAGTAAGATGAAGGGTACATGTGTTGATGGTACCATTCCTCACTTGTTTGAGGGAAAAATGTTGGTGAGTGTTGGTTTATACTTCATTTATTTACATCCTTTTCAAACAATGCGAAGTGTGGTAAGATGAAGGGTACGTGTGTTGATGGTACCATTCCTCATTTGTTTGAAGGAAAAATGTTGGTGAGTGATTCTAACTCATTTATTTAAAACCTTCCCAAACAATGTCCAACTTTGTTGTCCCTTTAAGAAAGGCTTGGAAAGCATTGAAGAAAAAGAGGAAAATGCTGTAAAACAGCATTTTCCTCTTTTGCTTCAATATTTTCTGTACTATATTTTACATAAATGCTGTCTTTGCTGACATTGATATGGCCATACTTAGCAGATTTCAAATTAGAAGTGTCATACGATGAATGGTGCATTGTATAGATGGTACCATTCCTCACTTGTTTGAGGGAAAAATGTTGGTGAGTATTTTTATGACAATCGGTAATTAATACAATGTACTAGGCAACCCCTCAAGGCCATGGTCCATGGAGAAGACTGTTGAATTTACTTTGTGAATACAAATGAGCCAGGATCTGGAAAAGGGTCCTTTAAGGCTTTTGAGCCCAACATGGTTCAAGATCAGCCTGCGCATACACGCAGTCTGATCATGAACCATATTGGCCTCTCATAACTTCTTCTTGACCTGTATCCACCGTAAGACAGCAGCATGGATCCCAGTCGGACAACACTTAGGCACAGACTGATCGCGAAATATGGCTGTCTTAAATGCCTTAAGGGACGTTTTTCCAGATCCTGGCTCAAATGTAGTTTTCCACAATACATTCATCAGATTCTGTTTAAAAGTTTAAGTTAAAAAGAACTCTTTACATTTCTTGACCCTGGTCAACATTTCTTAAACCAAATGTTAACCCTTTTCCAAAGAACAGAATTTTAGGCTCTTTCAGATGTTAAAATGGTTGTTGACATAGATAGAAATTGTGTAGTAGATAGTGCTGAGAATATTGAAGCCAAAAGAGAAAATGTTGGTTATCAGCATTTTCTTCTTTCCTTCTATGTTTACTCAAGCCATTATTATTAAGGGTATCAAAAAGCCTCGATGTGTGGAAATGGGTTAAATTGCTGCTTTTACGTACCTAACTCAATTTATACCTTGTAGAAGATTTCAATGATTTCAATGATAATGCTTGTCCTGGGTTTAGGTTTCAGTACATTGAAACTTGACACAATTTGCAAAATGTACATGCAATGTTTTACTCCAAAGGATGACAGAGTAAGAATGAATCTGTCATTTAACATGGTATCTTTATCCTTTTCAGTCGTATATACGATGTAAACATGTTAGTTACTGTTCTCAAAAAGAAGAGGCATTTTATGACATACAGTTGAATGTCAAAAACAAGAAAAATGGTAAGTGTAGTAATACAGTATTAAATTGTTGATTTAATGAGTGTCAGTGTGAATTTGTATTGTCTCCATTTGACTTTAGCTGCCAGGAGGAACTTAATACTCTATGCACTCATTATTTTATGATGCACTGTTTCAAAAGGCTTTGCATTAAGCAGTATCTAGAATGGAAAGCTTTGCAGATAGAATGGATGTTGAAATGAAAGTACTTTTCATAAATGAAATGCCTAGGTTTTTAGCTTGCAATTTAATACTGTAAGTCAGCCTTCAATGTATTTTGAGAAAACATTTTTGTTTTATATTTTATTTAACCCTTTCCCAAACAAGACCTGGTTTTGACGCCCCTAATAGGAAAGGCTTGGGAAAACATTGAAAAAAAAGAAGAAACTGCTGATAACCAGCAGTTTCTCCTTCTCCTTTTGTCTCAATATTTTCTATGCCATACTTTACACAAATTCTATCTTTAATACCTTCCATTTTGTCATTTGTGGCAGTTTTTTAATTTGACCACCCCCAAATTTTGCCGTTGGGAATGGGTTAAAAACAATTCAATTGACTTCTATGTTTTCAGTGATAGAATCGTTTAAAGACTATGTGACAGTAGAGTCATTAGATGGTGATAACAAATATGATGCCGGGGAACATGGTCTTCAGGTCAGTACAAAACTTACACCTTATGCAAAGTGCATAAATTAGTCCCTATTCAAATTTTTTGGTGTTGTGTACCCTATGTGATCCAGTTTGTGAAATTTAATTCATAACAATTAAACATATGAAAGATAGCATTTGTTCTCAGCAAATATACCGGAAGAATACTGAAAAAATCTTCACTGAGAAAAAGTATTGATTCCTTAAGAATTTACCAACCTTTTTAGCTCGCCCGGGACGATAGTCTCGGAAGAGCTATTGTCATACCCCCGGATGTCGGCGTCAGCGTCGGCGTCAGCGTCCGCTAAAACTTTAACCTGGCCCATATCTCATGCCCTGTTAGAGATTCAGCCTTCATATATCACCTGTGGGTACCTCTAACCAAGACCTTTAATTTGAGACCATGACCTTTGACCTTGTGACCTTGACCTTGGAGTTTGACCCACTTTTTGACCGTTTAAAAAAACTTTAACCTGGCCTATATCTCATGCCATATTACACCTACAGCCTTCATATCTCACATGTGGATACCTCTCACCAAGACCTTTCATTTGAGACCATGACCTTTGACCTTGTGACATTGACCTTGGAGTTTGACCTACTTTTAAAAACTTTAACCTGGCCTAAAAAAACTTTAACCTGGCCTATATCTTATGCCCTATTGCACATACAGTCTTGATATTTCACATATGGACACCATCTACCAACACCATTCACATTTGACCATGACCTTTGACCTCATGACCTTGACCTTGGAGTTTGACCTACTTTTAAAAAACTTTAACCTGGCCTTTATCTCATGTCTTTTTACACCTACAGCCTTGTTATTTCACATATGGACACCTCCTACCAACACCATTCACATTTGACCATGACCTTGGACCTTGTGACCTTGACCTTGGAGTTTGACCTACTTTTAAAAAACTTTAACCTGGCCTATATTTCATGTCCTTTTACACCTACAGCCTTGATATTTCACACATGGACACCTCCTATTAACATGATTCACATTTGACCATGGACCTTGTGACCTTGACCTTGGAGTTTGACCTACTTTTAAAAGACTTTAACCTTGCCTATAGCTCATGTCCTTTTACACCTACAGCCTTCATATTTCACATATGGACACCTCCCACAAAGACCTTTCATATTTGACCATGATCTTGGACCTGGTGACCTTGACCTTGAAGTTTGACCTACTTTTAAAAAACTTTAACCTGGCCTTTATTTCATGTCCTTTTACACCTACAGCCTTGATATTTCACACAATGACACCTCTTACCAACACTTTTCACATTTGACCATGACCTTGGACCTGGTGATCTTGACCTTGGAGTTTGACCTACTTTTAAAAAACTTTCACGTGGCCTATATCTCATGTCCTTTTGCACCTACATCCTTGATATTTCACACATGGACACCTACCAACATGGTTCACATTTGACGGTGACCTTGTACCTTGACCTTGGCGTTTGACCTACTTTCAAAAAACTTTAACTTGGCCTATAACTCATGTCCTTTTACACCTACAGCCTTGATATTTCACACATGGACACCTCATTCCAACACAGTTCACATTTGACCATGACTTGTGACCTTGACCATGGAGCTTGACCTACTTTTACAAAATTTCATTTTGGGCCATGACCTTTTTACCTTGACCTAGGAAATGACTTTTCTTTGTGACAAGCTCTCGTTTGGGCGAGCTTTATTGTCCGCGGACAATTCTTGTTTCTGTTGCATTGATAATCAGGCATATCAATATTGGAATGTTTTTTTTATTCCAAAACTATGTTGAATAGTCTTCAAAGAGTAAATGGATGGTAATTACCACATTAATGTGGGTGTATTAAAACAAATGATGGAAAAAATTCTTCAAAAACTTAGATTGCATTATCTTTTAATCTATTAAATTTGAAGATCTGTAAAGTATTTTTGTTTTTTCCCATTTTAGGAAGCAGAGAAGGGTGTAAAGTTTAAGAATTTTCCGCCCGTGTTACATCTACATTTACTCAGGTTTATGTACGATTTATTAATTTTTTTTCCTGCCCGTGTTAGAATTTCCTGCCCGTGTTACATCTACATTTACTCAGATTTTCTCCTATTGTAGGAAGCAGAGAAGGGTGTAAAATTTAAGAATTTTCCACCCGTGTTACATCTACATTTACTCAGGTTTATGTACGATCCTGCATCTGATGCCAACGTGAAAATAAATGACAGGTAATCTTAAATATTTTGTAATTGGGTAAAATTCAAGAATGTGACTCCTTTAGTTTGTTGATGGTATTTTCATTTTGGCATGTGTTTACAAATGTTGTCCTATTTGATGAACCAAAATAGAGATATTTAAGCTTGTAAACAAGACCATATTGAGGTTAAAAATATACTGCTATGTGGCAATCATGCAATGGTTCGAATCTTGCAGGTTTGAGATATCTGCAAAAATCCTATCGACAATTTCGATGAGTTATGAAAAAAAGGCTCGTCTGGACAACTCCTACAGTTACCATCTGATTTGCTTTATACTTGGCACAAATTCACATTATGACCTGTAAATGTGCAAACAAATTTCACAAAAATCTTATCAATATTTTTTGAGTTACAGCCCATGAATCAATAAAAATTCTTATCCGAACTTATGTAGAGGCAGGGGTATTTTTATGACATTTAGAGATAGATTTCTATTTAAAAGTTTTATGATATTTCTGTTTACAGATATGAGTTTCCGGAGAGATTAAATCTCGACCAGTTTTTAGAGAAGAAAGAGAAGACCCCAGCTAACTACATTCTTCATGCAATTTTAGTACACAGTGGTGACAACCATGGCGGACATTATGTTGTCTATATTTCTCCTAAAGGGGATGGAAAGGTAATATTTGATTGTTTTGACTTTTTATGCCCCCGATAGGGAGGCATCATAAATTTGACTTGTCCGTCCATCCGTCTGTCCGTCCGTATGCTGTCCGTCATTCCGTCCAAAAACTTTAACATTGGCCATAACTTCCTTATTACTTAACATATTCGCTTCATACTTTACCACAACATTCCTTGGTACATTACAGGTGACCTTGACCCCTGGATGACCTTGACCTTGAACATAGATTGGCCATAATTTAAAATCAAAGCGGTGTCGGGGGCATTGTCATCTTACAGTGACAGCTCTTGTTGACTCTCACAAGATTATGGCTTTGGAAAACATTGTGGAAAATGAAGAAATTGCTTGTGACAAGCAATTTCTTCATTTCCCTCAATGTTTTCTACCAAAAAAGACCAAAAGATTTTTATGCTCCCCGAAGGGAGAGCATATAGTCGCCGCTTTGTCTGTCCGTCCGTCCGTCCATCCGTCCGTCCGAAGCGATTTCTCTATAACCCTTGGGCCAAATCAAATGAAACTTACCATGTGAACTCCCCATGACAAAATGCCGATGTACTTTTTCCAGTTTTTGGATTTGAGGCCTCGTCATGGGAAAAGGGGACTTAAGGTTAAATACAATTTTTCTCTAATTTCTCCTAGTCTAATGGTCAGAATTTGATGAAATTTCATATTTGAGTAGCAAATAAGATGCCATTGACATGAAACTATTTAAAATTTGCGTATACAAAATATGTCATGGAAAAAGGGGGCTTAACATTTGTTAGCTTTATATTAGCTCTGCATGGCATATATTTATTGTGACAATGCCTTATTCGGGGAGCATTGTCCGTCTCTGACGGCTCTTGTAAATTTCCTTAACTTGAAACTGTTGTCTGCAACATCTTTGAATTTGGAGCAGTCTAAAATTTTGTCATTTCGTAATGGCCTTAGTACACAGTGGTGACAACCATGGCGGGCATTATGTTGTCTATATTTCTCCTAAAGGGGATGGAAAGGTAATGTAAACCATTTGTATGGACCATTCTACCTTACCTTACATAAGTGTAATTTAACCCTTTCCCAAACAGCTAAATTTTAGGTTGATCCACTTCAAAAACTGCCGCAAACGACAAATAAGATGTTATTAAAGATAGGATTTGTGTAAAATAAGAAGAAACTGCTGGTTATCAGCAGTTTCTTCTTTTGTCTCAATATTTTCCCAGACCATTTCTTCTATGGATGTCAAAATCCGGTCATTCTACCTTACCATTTTACTGTAATTTAACCCTTTACCAAACATGACCTGGTTTTGACATCCATAATAGAATAGGCTTGGGAAAACATTGAAACAAAAGAAGAAACTGCTGATAACCAGCAGTTTCCCCCCCTTTTGCCTCAATATTTTCTGTGCTATATTTTACCCATATCATATCTTGAATAACTTCCATTTTGTCATTTTTAGCTCCACTGGCCGAAGGCCAGCGGGGCTTATGTCATGGCCCTTATAACATCCATTATCAGGGGTTGAAAAATCCACTCGCCCGCTCGCATTGGCGAGTAGAAAATGCCGTAGGACGAGTAGATTTGGGGACGAACTAGTCCGACGGGGCGAGTGCAAATTTAGGACCTGGAATCACGCCGATTGAGGGGAATAAATAAAAGATCGAAAAGAAAGTATTTATTTCAAACTTCATATCGGAATCAATAATATTCGCTGTAAAATAAGACCTTTCCCTGTTTATGTCGATCAATCCAGAAAGTGAAACTAAACAAGGAAACTAGAGTAAATCTGTGTTACTCATATGCGATGAATTGAGCGAGATCAAAGACGCCGCAAACACAGTCAATTGATGACGTAGTCATTCCAGTTTCAATATAATCACGTGATTTTTCCGCAACCAAATAAGGTTACGTTTTACTATGATTTGTTAACAAAAGTCACGTGTGCCAAAAAGCGCGGGAAAATGGGATGAAGCAATGAAAACAAAACGCTTTCTACGTAGTAAATACACCGACGTTAAATGGTTTTATATTGCATTTTTATTCACATGAAAGGTTGTGGCTAAGCCAAAAGGTTATTCGACGAGTTTACTTCTCGATACCTTGGTTAACATAAGGAAAAACGTGCGGCACGAGCATGAAAACATTTCGAAATTGAAAGACTGTGCGATTGTAAAACGTTTTATTAAAAAACCTCGTAAATACAGCTTGATTCAAGCTGCAGTTACAATAATTTGCAATAACACCGACGATTTACCGCTAATTGAAAACGCTGTTTCTCCTCAATCTTCAATGTTATAACCGTTTACTAGGCTCCGCTTTTTCTCCCGAAAAAAATCAGAATATAACACATACGCATTGTCTCTTTCTGTTATGCTGCCTCGCGATTACACATAGAAATTCTTTCACATTTACCGGGTAGTTGTACATATTAGACTGACCACATGTGCTTACTCGACCATTTCGACAGCTAATCTATCTTTCGAATTAAATAAAAAGTAAGTGTTTACAGTAATGTTTAATCGGCGATTGATTTATGGTAAAAGATGGAGTCAAGTCTTCAGGAGCCACATTCGATTTATTGACCATCTTTTTTAATAAAATTGTTGCCTTATTCGCCTATGACTTCTGAAGTGGCGATCGCCAGCGCGAGCCCTGTCTGTCATTTATACTGAAGAAACTTTATTTGTAGAGTCAAAGAGTTATGTTATTTGCATAATAATGCATCCGTAAGAGCCAACAGTCCAAAATTTTCTTCACCTTTAAGGGCGAGTTGGGTTGCCTTAAGGGCGAGTAGAAATTCAGAAATTCAGGTTTGAAGAAATTTTTCAACCCCTGCCATTATGTCATTTGTGGCAGTTTTTGAAGTGGATCATCCTAAAATTTTGTTGTTTGGGAAAGTGTTTAAGTACACAGTGGGGGCAACAATGATGAACATTATGGCATCAAATATCTTCACGAAAGGTAATTGACAGGTTGATAATACCTGTTTCTTTACTCTCAATACTTCCTTGGAACTAGAGAATGCATTGAGCCTAGTCAGAATCAATATTTTGATCATTTTTCATAGATATTTAAAAGCTCTGAATTTCAATTTGTAGAGTGTTTCATCTGCTATAGATAAAGTAAAAAGTTTGTCCACTAAATCATACCAATTATCGAGTATTGGTACTGAAAAGGCCTTGTCATATAATTTTGTGTGCATATCATGGCCAGAGCATGCCCAAAAATGGCGAGTTGTACAGCATATTTGTGGATGTGAGGAGGACACGGAATTGCTTTTGACAAGGCCTGAACCCTTTCCAAAACGGCAGAATTTTATGGTGATCCACTTCAAAAGCTGCTGTAGACAAGAACATTGATGTCAAAAAGGAAGGAATTTGTGAACATTATAGCGCAGAAAACATTGAGACAAAAGGAGAAACTGCTGGTGATCAGCAGTTTCTTCTTTTGTTTCAATGTTTTCCCAAACATTTTCTAATAGGGACATCAAAACCCGGTCTTGTTTTGGAGAGGGTTAAGTGATTGTGCTTTGTAGTTTCCCTTATTTCAAGATACAATGTGTTATGAGATTTTGTTTTACTTTAACTTGACATTGTATTAAAAATAAGGAAGTAACAATTGTCAATGAACTCTTCACATTTCAGTATTGTAAATTTGACGACGATGTTGTGTCCAAATGTACGAAGCAAGATGCCATTGATCGTAACTTTGGAGGTCAAGATGATGATATTTCTGTGAAACATTGTACAAACGCCTATATGTTGGTCTATATCAGGGAAAGTTGCATAGGTAAATGATGAAAAGCGGGCATTTTTTTTTAAGATTAAACATCAATTTTTAACACTTTGATAGCAAGATACTTTACTCTTGTCATGTTTAATTAAAACAAGCAAGCAGTGAAGAATTTAATCATCCTGCACTTAATGTGCTCGAATAACTACAGTACAAGTATGGACCAATGAAGACAAAATTTGTTTCTTGGAAATATAAAAAGAAATGTACATGTTTGTTACTCTTTAACATGGAAATGTTTGTAGGTGAGCATTCTTGTGCCATTTTGTAAAGCTTTCAGACTACCAAGTTTAGATATCCTCTTGAACTGGCAATTTACAACTTCTCTCCTTTGATTATTTTTATCAAATTTTCAAAATGATCCTATTTTCATTATGCTCTTTCTTTCATAGTCATTTCTTGCTTCCTTTGTAACTTAGCCTAGACCAAAGAGAAGGTCTGCTAGTCCTTTACGCCATTACCACACAGTGACGCTTTTTGACGCCCCTCAGGAAAAATGTTCAAGAAAACATTGTGGAAAATGAAGAAATTGCTTGTGACAAGCAATTTCTTTATTTCTCACAAAGTTTTCTACCAAGAAGGACCAAGCAATGTAATATTTCAATTACTTTAAATTGTTGTCTTAATGCCTTTGAATTTAGACCAATCTAGAAATTTGTTATCTGGTAATGGACTACGGAACAGTTCTGTTTTACATTGACTACTCTGTATAAACTTTTAAACTGTATATTTCAGATGATATTTTATGTCCAGTCGCAGAAGACAATATTCCAGAAAGTTTGAAAGACAGACTAGCTGAGGAAAGGTATGAAACATCGGTGTTCTCCCCAGCCCAATAAGCTGTATCGGCCCACTACAGCTTCATGGAAATCAGAGTTATGCCACTACAGCTTCAAAAGTACCCCACAGCTTTATTTCTTCAAAATGGTCACCAAATAGAGGCATTTTGGGCCATTATGTGGCTAAACTTGAAAAATAATGCATTTTTAGATTGAAAATGCTATAGTTGTATGTAAAAACATCATGGAAATAGAAGAAATTGCTCAAGATGAGCAATTTCTTCTTTTCCCATGATGTTTTCATTCGGGATTATTTTCATAAGCACTATGCCATTCAAGGTTTACCGATTTGCCACTACAGCTTCAAATTATTCTGAGGAGAACCCTGTTTTACATGTGTCTTTAGCTGTATATTGAAAGCTGGGAAAACCACAAGAAAATACTTTGATTGTGATTAATAAAGTTAACACTGATATCTTTGTCACATTGTAAATAATCCTGCATAGAATAATTATTGTAACTTGTTTTAGTTACTTTATGCTAAAGTTATTGCAGCAAAAAGCCAGCAATGCATTTTGTCAAGAGCAAAAGTAACTCATGAATGTTAAGAATTTGCAGCTGTAATCTGTGTATGAACAAAGTTTTGTGTTGTTTTCAGACAAAGGCGATTACAATTTCAGTTATGGAATCTTTGTTGTCAGAAAGGTAGCATATGAAAGACATGGACATTTTGACTAAGGACTGTTTGATTTTGGGACAGGGTTCTCCGCAGAATATTTTGAAGCCTTAGTGGCAAATTATATGGCAGGTACATCTATTGGAAACCTTGAAACGCAATGTGTTCATGCAAATAATTGTGAATAAAAACATAATAGGAAAAGAAGAAATTGCTCAATTTGAGCAATTTCTTCTTTTCCCATAATGTTTTTATACAGAATTATTACATTTTAATTTATAAGAATGCATTATTTATCAGTTTCTGGCATTTAATTCCTCTGAATGTCTCTATTTGGTGACCAATTTGAAGACATTAAGCTGTAGGGGTAATTTTGAAGCTGTAGTGGCATTGCCCTAATTTACATGAAGCTGTAGTGGGGCCGATACAGCTTATTGGGCTGGGGAGAACACTGATGGGATAATGTCCTATACAAATCTTTAGCATATTAACAATGCCTGCATTCCAATTCAAAATCAGAATTGTTCATATTTCAACTTTTGGTTTATTTTAAGACGGTTAGAAGCTCAGAAGAGACAAGAACGTAAAGAAGCCCATCTCTACATGAATGTTCAAGTTGTGACCAAGGAATATTTCTACGGACATCAAGGAACGGATCTCTTTGATAAGACAAAGCATGGAAAACATCGAGACAAAAGCAGAAAATGCTGATTATCAGATTTATCTCAAATGTTCTAAATCCTTCTTTACAAGGCATATCAAAAGCAGGGACATTTTGACCAAGGACTGTTTGGTTTTGGATAATGTCCTATACAAAATGCTCTTAAACCCTTTCCCAAATGACAACATTTTGGTGTGACCTATTTCAAAAACTGTAAACAATGACAAAATGGATGTTATTAAAGATAGGATTTGTGCAAAATATGGCACAGAAAATATTGAGACAAAATTAGAAACTGCTGGTTATCAGCAGTTTCTTTTTAGCTCACCTGAGCTCAACGAGCTCTTAGGGTCAGTCACTCTCCGGCGTCCGGCGTCCATCGTGCGTCGTCAACAATTTCTTTAAACATCTTCTCCTCCTTAACCACTGGGCCAATTCTTTCCAAACTTGGCAGAAATGTTCCTTGGGTGACCCTTTTCAAAACTTGTTCGTGAATTTTTGATTCGTCAAAAATTGTGGGCGTGGCAGGGCGGGGCTTATCAGACTTCGAGAAATCATTAGATAATTCTTCAAAAATCTTCTCCTCCTTAACCACTGGGCCAATTCTTTTCAAACTCGGCAGAAATGTTTCTTGGGTGACCCTTTTCAAAACTTGTTCGTGAATTTTTGATTCGTCAAAAATTGTGGGCGTGGTAGGGCGGGGCTTATCAGACTTCGAGAAATCATTAGATAATTCTTCAAAAATCTTCTCCTCCTTAACCACTGGGCCAATTGTTTTCAAACTTGGCCGAAATGTTTCTTGGGTGACACTTTTCAAAACTTGTTCGTGAATTTTTGATTCGTCAAAAATTGTGGGCGTGGCAGGGCGGGGCTTATGAGACTTCGAGAAATCATTAGATAATTCTTCAAAAATCTTCTCCTCCTTAACCACTGGGCCAATTCTTTTCAAACTTGGCAGAAATGTTTCTTGGGTGACCCTTTTCAAAACTTGTTCGTGAATTTTTGATTCGTCAAAAATTGTGGGTGTGGCAGGGCGGGGCTTATCAGACTTCGAGAAATCATTAGATAATTCTTCAAAAATCTTCTCCTCCTTAACCACTGGGCCAATTGTTTTCAAACTTGGCAGAAATGTTTCTTGGGTGACCCTTTTTAGCTCACCTGAGCATGAAGTGCTCAAGGTGAGCTATTGTGGTCGCTTTTTGTCCGTCGTCCGTCCGTCTGTCCGTCCGTCCGTCCGTCCGTTCACAATTTCTTTCGACATCTTCTCCTCCTAAACCATTGGACCAATTTTGACCAAACTTGGCAGGAATGTTTCTTGTGTGATACTTTTCAAAACTTGTTCGTGAATTTTTGATTTGTCAAAAAATGTGGGCGTGGCAGGCAGAAAGGGGCTTATCAGACTAGAAATCATAAGAAAATTCTTTAAAAATCAACCATTGGGCCCAATTGAACCAAACTTGGCAGGAATATTCCTTGGGTCACTCTTTTCAAAATTTGTTCACAAATTTTTATATTTGTCAAAAAATGTGGCCGTGGCAGGGAAAAAGGGGCTTATTAGACTTAGAGAAATCATTAGAAAATTCTTTAAAAATCAACCATTGGGCCAATTTGAACCATACTTTGCAGGAATGTGCCTTGAGTCATTCTTGTCAAAATTTGTTCACAATTTTTTTCATTTGTCAAAAATTGTGGCTGTGGCAGGGAAAAAGGGGCTTATCAGACTTGGAGAAATCAGAAGAAAATTCTTTAAAAATCAACCATTGGGCCAATTTGAACCATACTTGGCAGGAATGTGCCTTAAGTCATTCTTTTCAAAATTTGTTCAGAAATTTTACATTTGAAAAAAAAAAAACATGGCCGTGGCAGGGATAAAGGGGCTTATTAGACTTAGAGAAATCATAAGAAAATTCTTTAAGAATCAACCATTGGGCCAATTTTAACCAGACCTTGCAGGAATGTGCCTTGAGTCATTCTTTTCAAAATTTGACCACAAATCTTTTTATTTGTTAAAAAATTGTGGCCTTGGCAGGGAGAAAGGGGCTTATCAGACTTGGAGAAATCATAAGAAAATTCTTTAAAAATCAACCAATGGGCCAATTTTAAGCAGACTTTGCAGGAATGTTCTTTGAGTCTCTCTTTTCAAAATTTGTTCACAGATTTTTTCATTTGTAAAAAACTGTGACTGTGGCAGGGAGAAAGGGGTTTATTAGACTTAGAGAAATCATAAGAAAATTCTTTAAAAATCAACCATTGTGCCCAATTGAAGCAGACTTTGCTGGAAGGTTCCTTGAGTGACCCTTCTCAAAACTTTTTCGCGGATTTTTGATTCGTCAAAAAATGTGGGTGTGGCAGGGAGGAAGGGGCTTATCGGACTTAAAGAAATCATAAGAAAGTTCTTTAAAAATCAACCATTGTGCCCAATTGAACCAGACTTTACTGGAATGTTCCTTGAGTTACTCTTTTCAAAATGTGTTCACAAATTTTTCTATAGGTCAAAAAATGTGGGCATGGCAGGGAGGAAGGGCTTATCAGACTTAGAGAAATCATAAGAAAATTCTTTAAAAATAAACCATTGGGCCAATTTTCTATTTCCCTTATCTGTTGATCTCAGGCTGGCCCCATGTTTATCTTATGTAAACAAATAAGAGATTAGCTTTAGCTTATCAGATGGTAATCTTTCACGAAATTCTATCAATCACAGACAAAATCTTGTTAATTGAGCCTATCATAAATGATCAATCTCTAACAGATCAGTATGCTTTGAAAATTAGCCCTATGTTGTATATTGCGAAATCATGAAATAATTGTTGAAAATTAACTAACTCAACAATTGTGCTAATTCATACCCAACCTTACAGGATCGATTGGAACAAAATTATTTCTTAATTGTTTCCAAACAGAAAATTTGAACCAAGCCTTGCAGAAATGTCCCTTCAGTGACTGTTTTCACCACATGCTTATGAATTTTTGATTGGGTGAAAATTGTAGGTGTGGCAGGGCGGGGCTTATAAGACTTTGAGAAATTGTTAGATAATTCTTCAAAAATCTTCTTCTCCTTAACCACTGGGCCAATTCTAACCAGACTTGGCAGGAATGTTCATTTGGTGACCTTTTTTAAAACTTGTTCGTGAATTTTTGATTCGTCAAAAATTGTGGGCGTGGCAGGGTGGAGCTTATCGGACTTAGAGAAATCATGTGAAAAATCTTTAAAAATCAATTATTTGGCCAATTTAAATCAACAAATGTTCATGAATATCTGATTGGGTGAAAAACATGGGCTTGGCAGGGTGGAGTTTATCAGATTTCAAGCAATCTTTAGATAATTCTTCAAAAATCTTCTTCTCCTTAACCACCAGGCGATTTGTTACCAAACTTAGCAGGAATGATCATTGGGTAACTTGTTACAATATTTGTTCGCAATTTTTTTATTTGTCAAAAATGTGGTCGTGGCAGGGCAGGGCTTATCAGACTTAACAAAATCATGAGAAAATTCTTTAAAGAAGCAATTATAGGGCAAAGTTGAACCAAACCTTACAGGAATGTACCTTGAGTCACTGTCTTCAATACACGGTTGTGAACTTTAGATTTTTTGAAAAAATGTTGGCATGGCAGAGTGAGGCTTGTTGATTTTTAGATAAGCTATGTCCTTTTGTTAAGAATTGGCATTTTTTGCAACATTTACATGTGCTGTTTGGTCTATTGCTCTTTTTCCCAATTGATAAGCTCACAGTTCAAATGAAATGTACTTCTCAAAATGCACAAAAACAGTGCTGTTGGGGGGTATGATCACTCTCAGTGATATTCTAGTTTACAATAATTTGATGTGACATATATATTTGTTTACAACAAAATTATATTGTACACAATCAAATATACGAAGAACTCAGGTGAGCGATATCAGTGCCTTTCAGGCACTCTTGTTTTGTTTCAATGTTTTCCCAAGCCATTTCTATTTGGAACGTCAAAACCAGGTCTTGTTTAGGAAAGGGTTAACATATAGATAATGCCTGCTTTTCAATTTATATTCAGAATTTTTCATGTTTCAACTTTGTGTTTATTTTAAGACGGTTAGAAGCTCAGAAGAGACAAGAACGTAAAGAAGCCCATCTCTACATGAATGTTCAAGTAGTGACCGAGGATTATTTCTACGGACATCAAGGAACGGATCTCTTTGACCTGGAGAAGGCAAACTTTAGAAACTTTAGGGTTAAAAAGACGTCAACTCTCAAAGAATTCTTAGAATTGTTGTCGGAAAATTTGGTAAGTATATAGGGTTGGTATTACTCTTGTTTCTACGATTCAATATAAAATTAGGCCGAACCCGGATAGCTCAGTCGGTTATGTCGGAGTCTGTCAATCCAGGGGTCGCGAGTTCGAACCCCGGCTCGGCCAGTATCCATTCTGACATTTGACAAGTCATTTGTCTCTCACCAATGGGTGTGAATCATCTATGTGAGAGAGCAGCTGGAGGCTCGGTTTGGATATTGTGGTTGTACTGGTGCGAGAAATACCAGGAACCCACGGTTAGGTGCTCCAGCCGCCGCGATATGACCCTGGTAGTTGAAAACGGCGTAAAACCCCAATAAACTCAAACTCAAACTCAATATAAAATTGGTCGAGCCCCAATAGCTCAGTCGGTTTCGTCGGGAGTCTGGCAATCCAGGGGTCTCGAGGTCGAACCCCGGTTTAGCCAGTATCCATTCCGACATTTGACAAAAGTCATTTGTCTCTCACCAATGGGTGTAAATTATCATAGATGTGAGAGAGCAGCCTGAGGCTCGGTTTTGATATTGTGGTTGTACTGGTGCGAGAAATACCAGGAACCCACGTTTAGGTGCTCCAGCCGCCGGGATATGACCATAGAAGTTGAAAACGGCGTAAAACCCCAATACAATCGAATCAATATAAAATTGTGACTTGTCATAAGAAAAGGGACTGTCTGGAAAGTGTGAAAAGTATTGACCTTAATCAGCCTGGGGCCTTGCACTGTCTGACCTGGATCAAAACTTTTCATGCATCGATCAGGATTGTAGTAAACAAATTTGCTTTTTAGCTCCACTGGCCGAAGGCCAGCGGGGCTTATGTCATGGCCCTGTGTCCGTCGTGCGTCCGTCCGTGCGTGCGTGCGTCCGTGCGTAAACTTTTTCTTTAAACATCTTCTTCTCCAAAACTACTGGACCAATTTCAACAAAACTTCACACCAATCATCTTTGCATGAATCTCTACCAAATTCCTTCAAAAGAATAAAATCTGTGCAGAACTTGAATTTTAATTAATTTAATTGAATTAAATTTTCGAAAAATCTTTAAAAATTCTTCTTCTCCAAAATTGCTGGACCAATTTCAACCAAACTTCACAGAAATCTTCCTTGCATGAATCTCTACCAAATTCCTTCAAAAGAATAAAATCCGCGCAGAATTTGAATTCTTAATTGAATTAATTGATTTAAATTTTCGAAAAATCTTTAAAAATTCTTCTTTTCCAAAACTACAGGACCAATTTCAACCAAACTTCACAGAAATCTTCCTTGTATGAATCTCTTCTTAATTCCTTCAAAAAGATAAAGTCTGTGTGTAACTTAAATTTAAATTAATTTAATTGAATTAAATTTTTGAAATATCTTTAAAAATTCTTCTTCTCCAAAACTACAGGACCAATTTCAACCAAACTTCACAGAAATCTTTCTTGCATGAATCTCTACCAAATTCCTTCAAAAGAATAAAATCCGCGCAGAACTAGAATTTTAATTAATTTAATTGATTTAAATTTTCGAAAAATCTTTAAAAATACTTCTTCTCCAAAACTTCTGGACTGATTTCAACCAAACTTCACAGAAATCTTCCTTGTATGAATCTCTTCTTAATTCCTTCAAAAAGATAAAATCTGAGTATAACTTAAATTTTAATTAATTTAATTAAATTAAATTTTCAGAAAATCTTTAAAAATCCTTCTTCTCCAAAACTACTGGACCAATTTCAACCAAACTTTACAGAAATGTTCCTTGCACAAATCTCTTCTTATTCCTTCAAAAAAATAAATTCTGTGTAGAATTTAACCCTTTCCCAAACAAGACCTGGTTTTGACGTCCCTAATAGAAAAGGCTTGGGAAAACATTGAAACTAAAGAAGAAACTGCTGATAACCAGCAGTTTCTTCTTTTGTCTCAATATTTTCTATGCCATATTTCACACAAATTCTATCCTTAATACCTTCCAGTTTGTCATTCATGGCAGTTTTTGAAGTGGACCACCCTTAAATTTTGCCGTTTGGGAAAGGGTTAAATTTTGATTAATTAAATTAAATTAAATTTTCGAAAAATCTTCTTTTCCAAAACTACAGGACCAATTTTAACCAAATTTCACATGAATCTTCCTTACATGAATCTCCTCTAAATTCCTTAAAAAAAAATAATTTCCGTGTAGAACTTAAATTTTTGTAAATTTAATTAAATTGAATTTTCCAGAAATTGTTAAACAATCTTCTTCTCCAAAACTACAGGACCAATTTCAACCAAACTTCACAGGAATCTTCCTTGCATGTATCTCTTCCAAATTCCTTCACGATCGGATGAAAAGCTTGGCTGCTGTGGGATAGACTTATTTTTCGCTATATGAAACATAGTGTAATTTTAAGAAAATTTTAAAAACATTTCTGTTCTTTAATCACTTACTGGATTTCATTCTGGTGTAGCATGAATCTTCTTTGGATAGACCTCTTTTGTATTCCTTGAAGAAGTTCATAGTCTAAATGTCTAAAAGCCAGTGGAGCGATACAGGGCCATCTTGGCCCTCTTGTTATATTATTACAGAAATATCCAGTACAACAGTTACGACCGTGGCCATTCCAAGCTAGACAGAATCAGACATACAGACCTACACTACTTGATATAGAGGCAGACATGTACAAAACAGTAAGTCAATAATTTGTCTGTATTTATAAGTGCAAATCTGAGTGCGTCTGTATTTATAAGTGCAAATCTGAGTGCAATGGCACGCAATTTGTGTGACATAGAAAACCTGGAAAAAGTGCTTCAATTTTTTTCGATGAATACACATGTTGATATTTGCATTTGAAATCTCTTCTTCGATTCCTTGTTAACACATCAAAAAAAGCAACAGATAAGAAATGGAAATGACATCCTAAATTATTTAATGCATATCAGATCCAAACTCACTATTCCAATGAGTATCCTTGATTCAAGGTTTGAAGAATGATAAATCATATTTCACATTTTGAAAAGTCATTAACTGTCCAGTGTTCTCTCCAGCCTAATAAGCTGTATCAGCCCCACTACAGCTTCGTGTATATCTATGTAATGCCCCATACAGCTTCAAAATTACCCCTACAGCTTAATTTCTCCAAAATGGTCACCAAGTAGAGACATTTTGAGGTATTTCATGTCAAAAACAGATAAATAATGCATTCTCATAAATTAAAATATGCCATTTCTTTATAAAAACCATAATGAGAAAAGAAATTGCTCAAATTGAGCAATTTCTTCTTTTCCCATTATGTTTTTATTCACAGTTATTTGTATGGACACAAATCTAATTTGCCCCTACGGCTTCAAATTATTCTGCAGAGAACCCTGCTGTGCAGTCTATAGTTCTGTAACTTATTTTCAGGTCCAAGAGTTGTCAGACGAAGGTCCCTGGACGTTGTTTGTAGAAACATTGAACCCAGAAAGTCCGCAACAGAGATTAGAACATTTTGACAAAGACAGTAAGTTTATTATTCCGTATGCATATGTGACCCGTCCTTGCTAAAAGGGACCTTTTCAGAACTCCAAAAATCCAAAATAGTCAGACTCAGCAAAGGACAACCAGATACTGTATGCGATAAATGAACATATTGTAAGATGGGGAAAACATTTGAGATTTAGAAAACTACATACAAGTGAAAAGTGTCGGCCTAGTCTGGCTGTGCGGACAACACAGACTGACTTGGGTTGATATTTTTCACACATCCTATAAGGTCCCTTTTAGCATGACGGGTCACATTTTCTTATCAAGTAACAGTCATTAAAATCAGAATCATCTACTACAGTGAAGGAGACTTTTCATATTCCCAGTATAGAACTGAAATTACTTGACAATCTGATTGGCGAATTAAGTAAACTTTCAAAGTAAGCAAAATAAGAGAGTAAACAATTGAATAACTCTTCCACTCATTTTAATGTCTAAATTCATTTTGTGAATACATGCTATTTGTTTTCTAAGCTAAGAATGCACAGGCTAAAAGATATGAAGGTATTCCTTTCTTACAATGAATTAACCCATTACCACACAGCGACTCTTTTTGACTCCCCTAAAGCAAAGGGCTTCGGAAAATATTATGGAAAATGGAAAAAAAAATGCTTGTGACTAGCAATTTCTTCATTTCACACAATGCTTTATACCAAAAAAGACCAAACAATTTTAATTTTCCTTAATTTGAAATTGTCATCTGCAACATCTTTTAATTTGGACCAGTCCAAATTTTTGCTGTTTGGGAACAGATAAAATTTCAGTTCTAAACTAGTCTGATCTATAGGCATTTTCTCCATAGTCATAGTCATATTCTTATACTTTTCTTTCTTGATTTGAAGGAATGTCTATTTTACCAAAAAGTAATACTTATTTGTAGGTGATGTTTTGCTGTTCCTAAAGATGTACGATGCACGGTCCAAAACAATCTCGTATTGTGGTCATGCATATGTACCCATCTCAGCTAAGGGAGGTAATGTACCTAATTAGTAATTATAGATATATGATAAAAAATGCAATTTGAGCATATTTGTAGCGCAACAGATGTGAAAATGAATGAATGCTACTTCTGTTAACCCTTTCCCAAGCAAGACCTGGTTTTGACGTCCCTAATTGAAATGGCTTGGGAAAACATTGAAACAAAAGAAGAAACTGCAGATAACCATCAGTTTCTCCTTTTGTCTCAATATTTTCTGTGCCATATTTTACACAAATCTTAACTTTAATAACATCCATTTTGTCATTTGTACCAGTTTTTGAAGTGGATCACCCTAAATTTTTGCCATTTGGGAAAGGGTTAATAGTAAATTCTACTGTATTTGAGTAAAGCATAACCATCTCTTGTTTGACTTTTAGTTTGATAAACTTACAAGCCTGTAATCTTATTTTGTTCAGAAATGAGATTGCATTTTAAATTATGAGCTCTAAAGGGAAATGAAGTGACATCAAATAAATAATGTGATATGAACAATTCTTCGTATTTTATTTTAGTCTTGTTATACGCCCGAAGGGTCGTATTATGTTATGGCCCTGCTCGTCCGTCCGTCCGTCTGTCAGTCCGTCCGTCAGCAATTTCTTGTGTGCGCAAGTCCTCCTACAGTTTTGATCGGAATTCGATCAAACTTGCCACAATGAATCTCCATAGTGTCTAGTTGTGCATGCCGCTTACGGAATTCAATTACCTCTTTTCGTTCTTGAATTATCTGCCCTTGAATGAAAAAAATGCCCATTTTCTTGCATGCGCAACTCCTCCTACAGTTTTGATCAGAATTTGATCAAACTTGCCACAATGAATTTCCATGGTGTCTAGTTGTGCATACTGCTTACGGAATTTAGATAACTGTTTTAGCCACAATGAATCTTTATGGTGTCTTGTTGTGCAATCAAAACTTTGATAACTTTTCATGTTTGAATTATCTGCCCTTGAATTGAAAAAAATGGCCAATTTTACTGACAAGCCCCTCTCGGGCATATATGCGCCGCTCTGCGAAGCTCTTGTAATTGAAATATTTAATGAAAGAAAAAATGTCTTTAGACTTAATCCATTGCAAATCTAAAATTGTACTGTCTGGTAATGGGATGAACAATCTTGGTTATGTCTGGTTATTATTGTATTTCTAGTGGAGCTGATGCCAGAGTTGAATAAACGAGCAGGATTCCCTCCAGATACACCTTTGGTATTGTTTGAGGTAACATTTTCACAATAATCAACCTCTCATTAACCCCTTCCCAATTGGCAATAGTTTTTGATAGTCCTACTTGTTCTACAGAGTGTCCCAATAAAAACGGAACCCATTTTTGAAAATGAATTGCTCATGTATAAAGTCATATGTCTCCACCAAATTTGAATATGCAATAGAAACGACAGCTTTCTATCAGTAATGAAAATTTGGTTGAAAAATGTTTATTAGTTTCGAAAATATTGGCATTTAAATGAATGCACCCGGAAAACCATTTTAACACGATATCGCTCTTTCCGTTCGCAGCGCGCGCCTACGCTTTACTCTTCACAATTGTTTAATAGGCCTACAATACAAAAGTGATATTGAAACTTTTTACTTACAATATGCATATTCGTTTCATTTTTACCGCTAACAAATAAACTGTTAAAGTAGAGCTGCGGTGTAATGAATACAAACAAAATATAAAAGTGTATCAAAGATTCATAATACATGTAATCATATGCAGTTATTTTATTACTCTACAACATGCCGGTCAGCGCTCAAATGCCAAGTACTTTAACCCTTTCCCAAACAAGACCTGGTTTTGACATCCATGAGAGAATTAGCTTGAGAAAGTATTTAGACCAAAGAAGAAAATAATGGTCACCAGCATTTTCTCCTTTTGCCTCTATATTTTCTGTGCAGTATTTTACGCAAATTCTGTCTTTATCAGCCTCAATTTTGTCATCAGCAACAGCTTTCAATCCAGTCTACCCTGACTTTTTGTGGTCTGGGAAAGGGTTAAAATTATTTTAGACAATCACCTTACGGACTCAATTTGCATATGCGGCACCTTTATATTAATAAATTTTGAGAAAATTGGTACGTACTTGTACAACGGTAAAGAACTCGACAGTTGACCGTCAGTGCGCTTTTACGAACAAACAAGACGCAAAAATCGATTTCGTGTTAAAACAGTTTTTTAGTGACTTTATTAAATTTTATATAACTTTCGAACCAATACATATTTTGAAGTGAAATTTAGAACACATATGCAAAAATAATGTACAGTCTAACCTGTATTAAGAGACCGTCTTTGGGATTCACCAAAAAAGGTCACATATGACAGGTGGTCTCTTAATTGAGGGTCAGACAGAATTGGTAAAATTTTCAAAGTACATGGTTACTTACTTACTTGGTTACTTACTTACATCTACGATCAATGTTTAGTATTTATTGCATGCTAAAATTTATTTACAAATGAATATACTCTACATATATAGATCTAATTTAACTAAATAAAATGATTGAAAGAACACGCCTTATATAGTAAGAATATCCGTCAATCGATCTACATTAAGTCTCCTTTACAATGCACTGACCGTCATGGTGAAAATCAGCATGTCAGCAGACCTTCAGACATGTCAAATAATGAACTGTCCTCGATCCAACATTTCCTATTTTGTCATTCCCACTGTGCAACATTAATTTTGAAGTTCTTCTTGATGAAAAGATCGGCCATTTCAAACAACCAAAACTGTAAATTGAATTCGAAAATTTGCCAAAAATTTCATCCTATCATTGTTTGTGCCTACTTGATTCACGGATTCGTAGTTGCCAATACTCAAGGGATCCTTAATCGAACAAATATTTCGGCCGTTTACAAGCCCATCCCTACTAAGGAAATTACAATCAAGTTCGACCTGGTGACATCATTTTTTTACGATAACTTATTTCTCACGCTATTTCATTTTGAACACCGTTAACTTTCGTTTCCGTCTCAAGAATCCATGTTTTGAAATTACGTCCCCGGGAAAAGTCGCTAAAAACAGTTTCGACGGTTGATTTAGGCACAGTTTTTAAGGTCGCTTGTCGGGTAAGGCAAGGAGTCGTTTAATTCAGGGTCAAATTATAGCAAAATGCTTCGGGAGGAAAAAATACGGTCGCATATGACAGGAAGTCGCTAAATTCAGAGGGTCGCTAGGGCAGGTTTGACTGTATCTTTAGTACTGCAAATTCAAAAATTAGAATCTATGCTTTCGCTTTAAAATATTTGACTTTGAAATAGGGTTCCGTTTTTTTTGGGACACTCTGTAGATGTCAAAATGAATGTTGATTTAGATTTGTGTACAATATAGCCCAGAAAATAATGAGGCGAAAGGAGAAAATGCTGGTTATCAGCAAATCATTCTTTTTCCTCAATGTTTTCCTAAGAATTTTCTGATAGGGACATCAAAACGAGGTCGTGTTTGGGAAAAATAATATTCCTATGGCCCAGAAATGTCTTAATACATGTATGTATTGTCCAGCAAGATCAAGCCGGGACCTCTGCATATGTAATGACCCCAATTCGGCATGTTTTGTTTAGACGCTCAATTAATGGACTTTGCACATGTAAATTAAGTTGTCATGGGTTAATTTGGATGGACAATAAGGCATAAAGTTTGTGTTTGTCGGAACATTCTTTCACTTGTCTGGCTGTTATGTTACCCACTGCCATGACCGTTAACTTTGGACCATAATCTTGTCCCATCACTTTGTAGTTCGACTGTTTCTCTGACAAGATTCTGTTAAGGCAAGCCAAGTTGTCTGCGGAAAAACTACTAAAATAAAATGTATCGGATTAAACATGCCCTAATCTAAACATTTTAACCCTTTCACTGCCAAATATTTTTTTCGGACGTGTTTCTCACTGCTGAATTAATTCGAAGAAATTTCCAAGAATCGATACCCTGTTCACAAAAACATGCATAACTTTTGACTCATTTGATGGATTCCTTTCAAATTTTCAGCACATACAGACAAATTAAGCACCTATATGTGACCAAAATTTAAAGGTAATTTATGAAATGACAATATTTTTTTCTTTTTTATGTTGTTGGTACTCATATATTTCGTCCCCATAAATTTGTCGACAAATGTCGCCTTTGGCAGGGACCCCCTATAGTCGACAAAAGTCGCCTATGGCAGTGAAAGGGTTAATTAACCCATTACTGCACAGTGACGCCTTATGACTCCTTCACAAGGAAAGGCTAGGGAAATCATTGTGGAAAATGAAGAAATTGCTTGTGACACAGCAATTTCTGCATTTTCCACAATGATTTCTAACCCAAAATGGTAAGATTTTTGAAATTTCATCAACTTGAAATTGTCGTCTGCAAAACCTTTCAAATTGGAACAGCCTAAAATTTTGCCGTCTGGTAATGGGTAAATGCATTACCACACAGTGACAGCTTTTGATGCCCGACAAGACAAATGCAGAGAAAGGCTTTGGAAATTATTGTGGAAAATGAAGAAATCACTTGTGACAAGCAATTTCTTAATTTCCAACAATGTTTTGTACCAGAAAAGACCAAACAATTCTAAATTTCATTCACTTGAAAGTTGTCTGCAACATCTTTAAAGTAAACTTTTCTAAAATTTTGTTTTCCGGTAATGGGTTAAGATTATATTTTCTTGCAGGAAGTAAAGCCTAACTTCCTGGAGTTATTACCCAGCCATGACCTGCCTATGGAAAAAATGTTGGAAGAGTTGATGGACGGAGACATTATAGTGTTTCAGAAATATGAACCGGATGCAAATCATTACGACTTGCCTACAGCGAAAGATTACTTTAGGTAGGAAGCTTTGAAAAGACGATGGCGAAAATCATTTAAATGATAATCAGGTTAAGACTTTTAAGTGCAAGAATAGGAATGTAAGTGCAAAGCCTTTTATTTCATTCCCACAGAATGATGATTCCTGACTCCTCACAAGAAATAGAGACATAAACTTGGAAAATGTTATGGAAAATGAAGAAATTGCTTGTTACAAGCAATTTCTTCATTTCCCATAATGCTTTTGACCAAGACACACATAAAAGATTAAATTCCCTTTACTTGAAAATTTTATCTTCAATGTATTTGAATTTGAACCAGTCTAAGGTTTTGCAATATGGGAATGAGTTAAGATGCTGACTAGTCAAAGATGATATAAGCTTAGCTGTGATAAGTTTGGTGGTAACTCAAGTAGGATTGAAACCTTGAATGGCCAACATCTTTTCTGAATTGTTTCTCGAATGGATGAATCTTTGTAGTATGAGCAGCTGGTGGCTCCAATTGAATATTGTGTTTGTACTGAGAGCATCCTTGGAATACTTGACTGAGAACTTAAGCCAATACAGAAAGGCTGATTATTTGTTGAATAAGGCAACAATAACCTGTTAGCTGGTTACCACTCATTGACACTTGGAAACCCTAAAAGATAAAACAGCTTTGGAGTACAAAGTGGCAAATGAATAAATTATAAGTCAAAACCCATTACTGCACAGTGACGCCTTGTGACAAGCAATTTCTTCATTTTCCACAATGTTTTCTAACCCAAAATTGTAAGATTTTTGAATTTTCATTATCTTGAAATTGTCGTCTGCATCACCTTTCAAATTGGAATGGTCCAAAATTTTGTCGTCTGGTAATGGGTTAAAGGCTTTGGAAAACATAGTCTCAAATGAAGAAATTGCTTGTGGCAAGCTTCATCTTCCTCATTTCCCACAATGTTTTCTACAAAGAAAGACAACAACTACTTGACATTGTCGTCAGCAACATATTTGAATTTGCACTAGTTTGATATTTTGCGTTTTGGTAATGTGTTCAATTGTTCACTTCTTCTTTTTATGCTCCCCGAAAAAATTTCGGGGGAGCATATAGTCGCCACGCTGTCCTTCTGTCCGTCCGTCTGTCCTTCCGTCCGTACAAAGCCAGATCTCAGCAACCCTTGAACCAAATTCAATGAAACTTCACATGTGAACTTGTGGGGTCAATACCTAGAGACCTTTTTTTCCGTTTCTTAATTTGAGGCTGCGTCATGGAAAAAGGGGCCTTAATGTAAAAATTAGTTTTTCTCCAATTTCTCTTTATCTAATGGGCAGAATTGAATGAAATTTTCTTCTTATGTGAGGAATGAGATGTTCTAGTTAATAATCTATAAATAATGCGTGTACAAAAAATCTGTCATGTGAAAAGGGGGCTTAATGTATGATAGTTGTTTTTTTTTTGTGACGAACACTTATTCGGGGAGCATTATCCGTCTATGACGGCTCTTGTTGTTTATATTTGCAGGGACTTGTACTACCGTGTAGAAATAACTTTCTGTGATAAAAACATCATCAATGAGCCTGGCTTTACTCTGGAACTCTCACAACGCATGAACTACGATCAGATGGCAAATGCTGTGGCAAAATATCTCAAAACAGATCCATATTTATTGCAGTTTTTTAAACCACAAGGGTAAGGATTGACAGAGTTTATCAATTGCCCCTCAGTTTAAACCCTGTCAAAAATGGCAAAATTTTAGGCGGTTCTAATTCAAAAGCTGCTGTAAACCACAAAAATGGATTTTGATAAGGATTTGTGTGTAATTGAGCTTGGAAAATATTGAGGTAAAAGGAGAAAATGCTGATTATCAGCATTTTCTTCTTTTGCCTCAAAGTTTGCCTAAGCCTTTTCTAATATGGATGTCAAAACTAGGTCTTGTGTGTGAAAGGGTAAATCTATTAAACGCTGTGGCAAAATATCTCAAAACAGATCCATATTTATTGCAGTTTTTTAAACTACAAGGGTAAGTTATGATGAAGTGAATCATTTTCTTAGCAATTCTCTGTTTGAATCCTTTCTCAAACAAGATCTAATTTTGACATTCCACTAGTGAGCATGATTGTTAAGTGGGTAGCAAGAGTCTATAAATCCAGGGATTATTCTGCGAACATCGGCAGGGTGAATATCGAAGAGGACATTTGTCAAAAGTCATTTGTCAATTCACCAAACGCCGACTGTCAATCAAAAACATCGATTAGCCAATGGACGATCAGAAAAATGTCATGCCCCAATTGTTCGTCGTTGTATGTGTTATTGTATCGATTTATCGACTGACAATCAAAACAACGGACATGCCAATGGCAAATAATTTTGTGCTAACAATAGAATATGTTTATCGTTATGTTTTGATAAACCGTCGGTGTTGTTAGCTCACCTGAGCACGAAGTGCTCAAGGTGAGCTATTGTGATCGCTTTTTGTCCGTCGTCCGTCTGTCCGTATGTCCGTCCGTCCGTCCGTCCGTCTGTCCGTCCGTCCGTCCGTCTGTCAACAATTTGGTGTTTACACTCTAGCATCTACAAATATAAGCCATTCTTGACCAAACTTGGTCAAAACATGTATGACCTTGAGTTCTCGGATGAGTTCGATTTTGGGTCAGATCGGACCTGAAAGTCAGGAGTTATCTGCCCTTGAATGTAAAAAATAGCTACTTTTGACATTGTTTACACTCTAGTATCTACAAATATTGACCAATCAATACAAAAGTTGGACAAAATGTTGGTGACTATAAGATCTCGGATGAGTTTAATTTTTGGGCTGATCGGATCAGAAAGTTTTAAGTTATCTGCCCTTGAATTTGACAAAATTGCCGTTTTTCACAGTTTTCGACTTTGTTTACACTATAGCTTCTACAATTATTGACCAATCAAGACAAAACTTGGACACAATGTTAGTGACCATAAGATCTTGGATGAGTTATATTTTGGGTCAGATTGGACTGGAAAGTCAGGAGTTATCTGCCCTTGAATGTAAAAAATAGCTACTTTTGACATTGTTTACACTCTAGCATCTACAAATATTGACCAATCAATACAAAAGTTGGACAAAATGTTGGTGACCATAAGAGCTCAGATGATTTTGATTTTTGATTCTGATCGGATCAAAAAGTCCTGAGTTATCTGCCCTTGAATTTGACAAAATTGAAGTTTTTCACAGATTCCGACTTTGTTTACACTATAGTATCTACAAATATTGACCAATCAAAACAAAGCTTGGACACAATATTAATTATGATAAGATCTTGGAAGAGTCTGATTTTGGGTCAGATTGGACAGGAAAGTCTGGAGTTATCTGCCCTTGAATGTAAAAAATAGCTACTTTTGACATTGTTTATACTCTAGCATCTACAAATATTGACCAATCAATACAAAAGTTTGACACAATGTTGGTGACCATAAGATCTTGGATGAGTTTGATTTTTGGTCTGATCAGGCCAGAAAGTTTTAAGTTATCTGCATCTGATCTGGCCGGAAAGACGAGAGCTATGTGCCCATGTATATTACAAAATTTTACAAAATTGCCATTTTCGGCTGTTTTCGACTTTGTTTACCCGCTCTAAAATCTACAATTGTTGACTAATCAAGGCAAAACTTGAACACAATGTTGGAGACTGTTAGAACTCGTATTAGTTTAATATTCAGCTCGATGGGATCAGAAAGTTGAGAGTTATGTGCCCTTTAATTTTACAAAATTGCTGTTTTCAACAGTTTTTGACCTTGTTTACAATCTAGAATCTACAATTTTTTTATCAATCAAGACAAAAATTGGACACAATGTTGGAGACCATAAGATCTTGGATGATCTGCCCTTCAAATTTTACCCCGACAACCACAAATAGTGACTAATCAGAACAAAACTTGACACAATGTTATTGACCATAAGTTTGTTTTCAGTCTTAAAGTCATAAATATTAATTGAATTGAACAAAACTGTGCCTAATATCATTTTGGTTCAGGTGAGCGATATAGGACCATCATGGTCCTCTTGTTATAAAATCTTGTAACTACGGCTTAATTTAAGCCGTAGTTACAAGATTTTATAACAACACCGACAAAATACTATTTTGTTTGTCCGAATTTACGTCACGATTAACTGGATAAAATCGTTCCCAATTAACGATCACATCCCCATTGTTTGTCCTAAATTCAATGTTGGGCGGAGCGATCTGTCGATTGGCGTTTGGTCAATTGATTAGTTGTTCATGAGTCATGTGAGATGATTAGCCGGAAGCTTGGGTTTTATGTGGCAATATTGGTGAGAGAAATGCTAGGAATCCATGGTTAGGTGATCCAGCCAAGGCAATGTGATAAAAATTCAGTGGAAAGCGGCATTAAACCATATTCAATCAATTTGATGTCTCTTTGAAAAATAAAAGCGCAAAATGTTGAAGATAAGGTAAGGTTGGTAACCAATAAACCCATTCCTGCGTGATGACGCTTTTTGATGCCCCAAAGATAAAGGCTTTGGAAAACATTTTGGAAAATGAAGAAATTTCATTGTGACAAGCAATTTCTTAATTTCCTACAATGCTTTCTATCCAGGACCAAAAATATAAAATTTCACTATCTTTTAATTGCCTGCATTATCTTTGAACTTGGACCAGTCTAAAAAAAATTACCATCTGGTAATGGGTCAGATTTGAAACACAAGGAAAGCTTGTTTCTTTTATGTTTAGTTGATAGGATTATGAAAGAATAGATGACTAGAAAATATGATGCATGCTGTGTTGTAATTTGATTGGGCGCGTTCGGAGTGTGCCGAATAGTCCGGTGCTCAATGGAACGACACAGAACAGTGTTCGGAACATGTTTTGTATGTTCCCGGAGAATAGGTGATGCAAACAGAACAATGACATCACTAGCATAGCGACATTCCATTACAACCGTGGCATGTCGAATAAATAAATATTTCTAATAAAACTGTACAATAAGAATTGAATAATTTCAGCAATTATTTGTGAATTTATGTGTTTTAGACCATATCGTCCCTTGACAGCCAGAAGTGGCTATCAGCAGTTAAATTTTAACTGCTTATAGCCACTTCTCGCTGTCAAGGGACGATATATGGCCAATTCACAACACCCAGCAGACGATCAAAGTTTATTTTTAGACCGGTATGCAGAGTTTGGTCTGCGTTTTAGAACTTCCCTCACCTTTTCTGGTCTGATAGCATTCCATTCGGCATGACTAGAACAGAACAGTAGGAACTGTAACGGACAGTCCATTTGAATGCACCCATTATCTCTTGTTGCTTTGCATCAATGTTACTATCCTATTTATGGTGTATAATGACGACCTCATTTCCATTACAGTTACAGAGATGGACCAGGAAATCCAATCCGTTGTACGTTTGAAGGAACTCTCAAAGAACTTCTCATGTACTCAAAACCACGGCAACAGAAAAAACTTTATTACCAGCAGGTATATATTAACCCTTTCCCAAACGGCAAAATTTTAGGGTGATCTACTTCAAAAACTGTCACAAATGACAAAATGGAAGTTATTAAAGATAGAATTTGTGTAAAATATGGCATAGAAAATATTGAGACAAAAGGAGAAACTGCTGATTATCAGCAGTTTCTTCTTTTGTTTCAATGTTTTCCAAAGTCTTTTCTATTAGGGACGTCAAAACCAGGTCTTGTTTGGGAAAGGGTTAAATGTCTGTTACAAACTATTGACTGTTATTTAAGATGAGTAGAAACATTGAATTATTGTTATACTCATGTCCATCTGTCTGTCCATCTGTCTGTCTGTCCATCCGTCTGTTTGTCCGAAAACTTAACATTTGCCTTTTCTCCAAAAGTATTTGACATACAAAGCTCAAATTTTGTATGTAACTTTCTTACAATGATATTTATCTGTTCCATGCAATATGGCCTTCCTTGATCAAGGTCATCTGTTAACCGTAATCAACCCTTTACACGAAAACTTAACATTTTAGAAAAATGGCCATTTCGGGGGCATTCGTGTTTCACAAACACATCTTGTTAACCTTGCCTTTTATAACAATAGAAATGCTTTAGACTCTTTTTTATGCCCCCATATTGAATGATCGGGGGCACATTGTTTTACTAGTGTTCGTCTGGCAGTCTGTCTGTCCGAAAACTTAACATTCGCCATTTTAGGGGCATTTGTGTTTCACAAACACATCTTGTTTCACCTACTTAAATTATGGTAGCCGTTGTTGACTGATTAAAGGCCATAAAGAAACTATCTGTCAAATTGAAGTCTCTTATTGCTTTGTATATATTATGCACATGATAGCAATATGCTAAAATTGCCCTGAAATATGATGGTGTCTTTTTGGACTTTGCATTCCCAATTCTTGTTATGCTTTTATGTGATAAAAAATATGATTTATTTTCTCTTTTCAGCTTAATATTAGAATAAATGAACTGGAGAATAAGCGCCAATTCAAGTGTATATATGTAAATAATAGGTTAAAAGAAGAAGTAAGTAGATTATCTTTGAGTAAGGATCTGGAAAAAGGTTTCTTGAGACCAACATGGATCCAGATCAGTCTGTGCATACGCACAATCTGATCAAGGCTCATATTATTCTCAAAAAGCTGTATTACCAGTAGCAACTGTAAGTTAACCCATTACCAAACGACAAATTTTGGACTGGTACAAATTCCAAAATGTTGCAGACGACATTTTCAAATGAATAAAATTTAGATTTTTGTTGTCTGTTGGGGTAGAAAACACTGTGGGAAATGAAGAAATGGCTTGTCACAAGCAATTTCTTCATTTTCCACAAGGTTTTCCAAAATCTCTATCTTGAAGGGTGTCAAAAAGTGTCAATGTTTGGGAAAGGGTTAACGGAATGAATCATTAATAGACTGAATCTGAAGACAGTCTTGCCGAGTCTGGATAGCTCGGTTGGTAACGTCGGAGTCTGTCGATCCAGGGGTCGTAAGTTTAAACCTGGTTCAACCAGTACCAATTCTGACATTGGACAAAAGCTGTTTGTCTCTCACCAATGGGTGTCTATCATCTTTGTGAGAGCAGCTGGGGTCTCGGTGTGGATATTGTGGTGGGACTAGTCAGAGAGATACCAGGAATCCACAGTTAGGTGCTCCAGCTGTTGTGATGGGACCATAGCAGTTGAAAACAGCATTAAACCCTGATAATTGAAGACAGCCTGATCTGGAAACATGCATGTCTAAGATGCTGTAAGACCCCTTTTCCAGATCCTGGCACATTAAGATGTACAAGATGAACATTTGAAAGATGTAATGGCTTTGTGTTCATGTTTAATGATCCTTTAATCATAATGCGTAGATTTCTTAACTAATCTAATCTGAATCACATATAATGATATTTACAGATTATCACACACTTCCTCCTTTTGCTTCAATACTTTCTGTACTATAGCAAACATGAATTTGATATTCATTTACACCCAAGCCCCGATATCTGAGTCCATAATGTCAGATTAATGAAGGGGTAAAAAGTTTGAACCCCGACTTGGCCATTATCCTTTTTGGCATTTGACAAAAATCATCCAATGGATGTGAATCATCTATGCTAAAGAGCAGTCGGAATTGGATTTTGTGGTAGTACTGGTCAGAGAATTTTCACAGTTACGTTTTCCAGCCACTGAAATATAACCATAACAGTTGAAAGATGCGTTAAACACAAATCAATATTTACACCCACTTAATTTTAAGCTCGACTTTTCAAAGAAAATGAGAGCTTATACTGTCACCCAGGCGTCGGTGTTGGCATTGGCGCCGGCGTTGGCGTCGGCATTGCAACAAAGGTTAAAGTTTTTTCAAACATCAATAACTTCCATACTATCAAAGGGATTCAACCCAAACTTGGAATACTTATTCACCATCACACCCTATACCTTACCACCAGGGCCCATGACCCTGGCTTCACTTTATTTGGAGTTATGCCCCTTTAATACTAAGCAACCTAGAAAGTTGAGTGCGCTGTCTTCGGACAGCTCTTGTTCTGCGTCGGTTTTGAAGATGGACGAGTCTAGATATTTGTTTTGCTGGAAAGGGTTAACCCTTTCCCAAACAAGACATGGTTTTGATGTTTTTAACAGAATAGGCTTGAGAAGACATTGAAACAAAAGAAGAAACTGCTGATAACCAGCAGTTTCTCCTTTTGTCTCAATATTTTCTAGGCCATATTTTACAGAAACCCTATCTTTAATAACATCCATTTTGTCATTTATGGCAGTTTTTTAAGTGGATCACCCTAAAATTGTGTCGTTTTGGAAAGGGTTAAGGGACTATTAGAGTCAGTGTTTCTCTTCAATTGTTTGTATTCCTAAAATAATACAGTGTGTGTTTTATTGGTTTCACAGAAAGAATTAGTGCTGTATCCAGATAAGACTGGTAGAGTAGCAGATCTTTTAGAAGAAGCAAAGAAACAAATAGAACTTACAGAGAGTGGAAAATTGAGGTATGGAATTTCATAAACAGTGTTAGTTGAGACCTTCAAATTTATGCATATTCTTTGAAATGTTGGTATTGTTTGTTTGTTTGTTTTATGTCTTTGTCTACAAAAACTGGCTCCCAACATTTAAATCAAAAGTGGTAGTGTTTAACTTAATTATTGGTGGGTTGATTATGACATGACCTTCCACTGATACAAAAGTTGTACCGTTATTTTGAGGACATCTCTCTAGAAATGCTCAGCTCGGCCGGTACCACCAAAACATTGCGAGTAGATGAGATAGGACCATCATGGTTCTCTTGTTTACACACATTTTCTTGTTCTTCACAGAATATTAGAGGTGATAGGCTGTAAGATTTACTTTATACAGCTAGAAGACATCAGTTTAGAAATGCTCAGCTCGGCTGGTACCACCAAAACATTGCACATACAGGATATAGGACCATCATGGTTCTCTTGTTTACACACATTTTCTTGTTATTCACAGATTATTAGAGGTGATAGGCTGTAAGATTTACTCTATACAGCTAGAAGACATCTCTCTAGAAATGCTCAGCTCGGCCGGTACCACCAAAACATTGCGAGTAGAGGAGATACCGAAGGATGAGATGAATCTGGGAGAAGATGAAACTCTTATACATGTAGCTCATTTTCATAAGGTAATGACAATCAATTTTGTGCTAAAATTAGAATGGGTTTACCATTATGTTTTGATAAACTGTCTGTGTTGTTATAAATTCTCACAACTACGGCTTGAATCAAGCCGTAGTTAAAAGAATTTATTACAACACCTACAAAATACTATTGTTTGTCTGAAATTACGTCATGGTTAACTGGATAAAATGGTTCCCTATTTGACATTGTGTTGCTTGATGGTTAAATTGTTTGACAACTAAGTTTGACCTCTAGAGCCGAGCCCGGATAGCTGAGTTGGTAATGTCGGAGTTTATCAATCAAGACCTGTAGTGAGTATGGACTCTGGCTCGGCCAGTATCCATTCTGACATGTGACAAAAGTCATTTTTCTCTCACCAATAGAACAAATTAACCTCTTGAGAAATCCAAATAATGTTTGTGGTATGAGATGCTTGCCAATGGAAACTTGAACATTTGTTTTGGCTTGGTAATTTAGGGTTCCAGCCTTGAATTGGTGAAGCAACATGTATTAAGAGAATTTAGTGAAAATTGACTGAAGTTATTTTGAATGTTAGGAAAGAAAATTTGAAGTCAGTACAAACAAAATTGATTTTAGCCTTTACAAGACAAGCCCAATTTGACGTTAAAATTGATAAATGACTTTCTAATTTTGGGTTAAAAACCATACTTTTACAGCATGCTAGTACCCCCTCTACAAGAAAAAAGAAGTCTGCTTGCAAAAACTATGTGTATAAGATTTAATTTAGGGGTAAAAAGAAGTCATTTGGAGGTTTTTGGAAACCCTGTTATGGCAGAGATTTCTATCATAACCCATTACCAGACGACAAGGTGTTGCAGACGACAATTTCAAGTTGATGAAATCTTAAAATTCTTTCTATTTTGGGTTAGAAAACATTGTGGAAAATGAAGAAATTGCTTGTCACAAGCGATTTCTTCCTTTACCACAATGTTTTCCCAAGCATTTTCTTGTGAGGGAGTCAAAAGGAGGTAATGGGATAATTGAACTCATAGAATACAAAAGGGCTTCTGCTTGCCGTCAATGAACAATTCGTTTAACCCTTTCCCAAACGAGAAAATTTTAGGGTGATCCACTTCAAAAACTGCCACAAATGACAAAATGGATGTTATTAAAGATAAGATTTGTGTAAAATGTGGCACAGAAAACATTGAGACAAAAGGAGAAACTGTTGGTTATAAGCAGTTTCTTCTTTTGTTTCAATGTTTTCCCAAGCCTATTCTATTAACCCTTTCTTAAACAACAGAATATAGGGTGGTCCAAATTCAAATCTGCAGCAGACAACAAAATGGATGTGGATAAACACAGCATTTGTGTATATTTTAGCAAAGAAAATATTGAGACAAAAGGAGAAACTGCTGGTTATCAGCAGTTTCTTCTTTTGTCTCAGTGTTTTCCCAAACCATATCTATTAGGGACGTCAAAACCAGGTCTTGTTTGGGAAAGCGTTAAAAAAGTAGACAGTCTTCATTTTGAAGCATTCTTCTGAGAGAGTCAGTGCTTACCATGACTTATCTATTCCTTAAACCCATTCCGAAACACAGATGTTTTTGACGCCCCCAAGAGAACGGCTTGGGAAAACATTATGTTATGTTAAGAAATTGCTTTTGACAAACAATTTCTTTATTTCCCACAATGTGTTCTACCAAGAAAGACCAAAATATGTAAAATTTCATTCACTTGGAATTGTTGTCTGCAATATCTACAGATTTAGTATAAAATTTTACTGTCGGATAATGTGTTAATATATCTTTTTCATGCTTTGCAGGAAGTGTTTTCAACGTTTGGTGTGCCCTTTTTATTGAAAATTAGAAACGTAAGTATTGATTCTAGATATTTTATGATTTAAGAGCGGATATATAAATGTATGCAATTATGATACTACATAAATATATAGGATATTAAAGTATATGCAACTTGAAAAAATTATTTCATATTTGCAAAATCTCTTTCAAATGGGCAAAACTGCATTGCTTCGAATTTACATATTATGTTATTCTTTTACCATTTCTTTAAAATATATCTGATTTGATAGAAAAAGACCAACAAGAATTAATTGTAAAACTTTGAAACAAATATATTGTCGTCTCCGTTTGAAAATGTCGTAACTAGAGCATGAATAAGCTTAGCTGTAGTTACGGCATTTTCGAACGAAGCCAACAATATGTAATACATAGATATAACTACATGCATAGGGTTTTATACACAGTATTCTATTCAATATCTCGAAATGGGTTCTAGGTTTGACAAACTTTATCGCTTTTATGAATATCTCTTCTCTTCATTTCAGAATGAAAAATTCTCAACTGTGAAAGAAAGAATACAAAAGAAATTAGATATTTTAGACAAAGAATTTGAAAAGGTTGGTTAAAAATTATTAATCCTTAAATCTCGCCCTTTCCCAAACAACAACATTTTAGGGTGATCCAATTTGAAAGCTGCTGCAGATGTTAAAATTGGTGATAATAAAGTTATGGTTTGTGTAAAATATGGCACAGAAAATATTGAGACAAAAGGAGAAACTGCTGGTTATCAGCAGTTTCTTTTTTTGTCTCAATGTTTTCCAAAGCCTGTTCTCTTAGGGATGTCAAAACCAGGTCTTGTTTGGGAAAGGGTTAAGTTTTAGCAGATTATCTAGTGTTTCATTGCAAATGCTGTCATGATTGTTCAGAGCATTTTGTATTGATAATATATCGCTGACATTCTTATCTCACCAATTCCTTGTTAATATAAGAATGGTTAACCCATAACCAGACAAAAAAATCAGACTGGTGTGAATTCAAAGATGTTGCAGTCGACAATATCAACTGATTGAAATTTTACATTTTTCTGTCGTTCTGGGTAGAAAACATTGTGGAAATTTTTGTACTATGTAATCCAAAGCCTTTAGGCACGTTTAAAGCGTCATCATGTAAGAATGGTTCAATGGTTTATAACTTTATATGAAAGTTCAGTAAGGTATTTTACAAATTTTTTAATTGATCGCAATATTTCAGTTCACTTTTTCTGTATATTTCATGTTGTTTCAAAACCATTATATTTATTACCTTTACAGTACAAGTTTGCTGTTATTGTGATGGGGAAGGTGGAATACATATCAGATGAAGACCAAGATCTGAAAGTCAACATTAGTCAGTTTTTACCTCATTCTCTGTCAGGTAGGGGAACTCTTTATCATTTGATTCTTTATATAAGAAGTTAAAATCCTTCCCCAAACAGCAAAAGTTTTTATACCTCGCTGGTGGCGGTCGTTTACTGGTGTCATCTTCTCTGTCCGTCCATTCATCCGTATATACCTCCGTTTTTAGCTCACCTGAGCACAAAGTGCTCAAGTGAGCTATTGTGATCACCTTTTGTCTGGCGTCCGTGAACAATTTCTTTAAATGACATCTCCTCCTAAAGTACTTGGCCAATTTCAACCAAACTTGGCAGGAATGTTCCTTAGATGATCCCCTTTGAGAATTGCTCAAAGAATTGAAATCAATAAAAAAAATCTGGTTGCCATGGCAACAAAAAAGGAGAAATTTGACTAAATCTCTATAACATCTTTGAACGACATCTCTTAAAGTACTTGGCCAATTTCAAACAAACTAGGCAGGAATGTTTCTTAGGTTAACCCCTTTAAGAATTGCTAAAAGAATTGAAATCCATAAAAAACTCTGGTTGCCATGGTAACAAAAAAGGAGAAATTTGACTAAATCTCTATAACATCTTTAAACGACATCTCTTAAAGTACTTGGCCAATTTCAAACAAACTAGGCAGGAATGTTTTTTAGGTTAACCCCTTTAAGAATTGCTAAAAGAATTGAAATCTATAAAAAACTCTGGCTGCCATGGCAACAAAAAAGGAGAAATTTGACTTAATCTCCATTACATCTTTGAACGACATCTCCTCCCAAACTATTTGGCCATTTTCAATCAAACTTGGAAGAATTATTCCTTAGGAGGTCTTTGTTAAAAATTGCTAAAAGAATTGAAATCCATTAAAAACTCTGTTTGCCATGGCAACAGAAAAGGAGAAATTTGACAAATCTCAATAATTTCTTTGAACAACATCTTCCTCTAAACTACTCGGCCAATTTCAACCAAACTTAGCAGAATTATTATGCCCCCTTTCGAAGAAAATGGGGGTATATTGTTTTGCAAGTGTCGGTCGGAAGGTCGGTCGGTCCGTAGGTCGGTCTGTCTGTCCGTAGACCAAACCTTGTCCGGAGCATAACTCGAAAAGTATTAAAGGTAGAATCATGAAACTTCACAGGTGGATAGATCTCATTATGGAGAGGTGCAGTGCACAAGAACCGTAACTCTGCCGATCAAATTTTTTGAGTTATTGCCCTTTGTTGATTTTCAAACTTGATTCTTGTCCGGAGCATAACTCAAAAAGTATGTAAGGTAGAATCATGAAACTTCACAGGTGGATAGATCTCATTATGTAGAGGTGCAGTGCACAAGAACCGTAACTCTGCCGATCAAATTTTTTGAGTTATTGCCCTTTGTTGATTTTCAAACTTGATTCTTGTCCGGAGCATAACTCAAAAAGTATGTAAGGTAGAATCATGAAACTTCACAGGTGGATAGATCTTATTATGGAGAGGTGCAGTGCACAAGAACCGTAACTCTGCCGATCAAATTTTTTGAGTTATTGCTCTTTGTTGATTTTCAAACTTGATTCTTGTCCGGAGCATAACTCGAAAAGTATTTAAGGTAGAAACATGAAACTTCACAGGTGGATAGCTCTCATTATGAAGAGGTGCAGTGCACAAGAACCGTAACTCTGCCGATCAAAATTTTTGAGTTATTGCCCTTTGTTGATTTTATAACTTGATTCTTGTCCGCAGCACAACTCAAAAAGTATGTAAGGTAGAATCATGAAACTTTACAGGTGGATAGATCTTATTATGGAGAGGTGCAGTGCACAAGAACCATAACCTTGCCGATCAACTTTTTGGAGTTATTGCCCTTTGTTGATTTTTACACTTAATTCTTAACAATGCCTATATCTCATGTATTTTTACACATACAGCCTTGATATCTCACACATAGATACCTCATATCAACATCATTCACAATTGACCATGATCCTGGACCTTGTGACCTTGACCTTGGAGATTGACCTACTTTTAAAAAAAATAACCGGGCATATATCTCATGACCTATTACACATACAGCCTTGATATTTCACACATGGACACCTCCTACCAAGACCTTTCACACTTGACCATGACCTTGGACCTTGTGACCTTGACCTTGGAGTTTGACCTACTTTTTAAAAACTTTAACCTGGCTGATATATCATGTCCTTTTACACATACAGCCTTGATATTTGACACATGGAAACCTCCGACCTAGACCTATCACATATGACTATGACCTTGGATCTTGTGACCCTGACCTTAGAGTTTGACCTACTTTTGAAAAAAATAAACTGCGCCTATATCTCATGTTCTATTACACATGCAGCCTTGATATTTCACATGTGGACACATCCTACCAAGACCTTTCACATTTGACAATGACCCTGGACCTTGTGACCTTGACCTTGGACTTTAACCTACTTTTATAAAAACTTTAACCTAGCTGATATATCATGTCCTTTTACACATACAGCCTTGATATTTGACACATGGACACCTACGACCAAGACCTTTCACATTTGACCATGACCTTGGACCTTGTGACCTTGACCTTGGTGTTTGACCTACTTTTATAATACATTAACCTGGCCTATATTTAATGTCATTTTACACATACAGCATTGATATTTCACACATGGTCACTTCCAACCAAGACATTTCACTTTTGACCATGACCTTGACCTTGAAGTTTGATCTACTTTTAAAAAACTTAAACTAGGCCTATATCTCATGTCCTGTTACCTATACAGTCTCGATATTTTACACATTGACACCTCCTACCAAGACCTTTCACATTTGACCATGACCTTGAATATTGCAACCTTGACCTTGGAGTTTGACCTACTTTTAAAAAGACTTAAACCAGGCATATATATCATGTCCTTTTACACCTACAGCCTTGATATTTCACACATGGACACCTCCAACCAAGACCTTTCACATTTGACCATGACCTTGACCTTGGCATTTGGCCTACTTTTAAAAACTTTAACCTGGCCTATATTTCATTTTACTTTTACATATACAGCCTTGATATTTCACACATATACACCTCCTACCAAGACCTTTCATATTTGACCATGACCTTGGACCTTGTTAACTTGACCTTGGACTTTGACCTACATAAAATGTAGGCCCTTGAGGGGGCATATATGTTTTACAAACATCTCTTGTTCCTTAGGAGGTTCCTTTGAAGATTTGCTAAAATAAGTGAAATCTGTCAAAAGCTGTGGTTGCCATGGCAACAGAAAAGAAGAAATTCGACCAAATCTCAAAGGCATCTTTGAATGACATCTCCTAAACTACCAGGCTAATTTCAACCAAATTTTGCAGAAATATTCCTTAGGAAGTCCCCTTTAAAATTACTTAAAGAATTGAAATCTATAAACAAAAAAATCTGGTTGCCATGGCAACATAAAAAGAGAAATTACATGAAATCTTTCAGGAGCAATTTCTCCATACCGCAGAGCCAAATTTGACTAAACTTCATATTTGCATTACTTATGATATTGCTAAGAGGTACTTTTCTTTGTTTTTCAATATGAAGCCTTGTCACAGTAAAAGGGGACTTCTTCTTAAAATCTGCTTATCAGGGGCATTATAGCATCTACTTCATTACATTACCTGTAAAAGATCTGATTTGTTATAAAAAACCCATCTCAGGTGAGCGACCTAGGGCCAACGGCCCTCTTGTTCATGTCAACGCAACTCCTCCCAAGTTTCTGGCTGGATCTTTTTTAAACTTGTTCAATGTTATCACCTTAATGGGTAGATGTGCATGAAGTAAGGATTTTATGGCTCATTGATTTTTGCCTGAGTTATGCCCCCTTAAAACTTAGTCTCATGGGCTTATATTGCGGGGTATATTGTGACTATGGCACTCTAGTTTCTATTTGAGAGCAGCTGCCCCAAACAACAAAGTATTGATGAGACATTTCAAATGAGTACCCACAATATAGGTTTTGATAAACCATAATTGAACAAACAAAATTTGAAAAGCCACTTATCTGTAGCTCTGGTCAAGAATATGAAGTTTCTGTTTGCTAAATGGCCTAAATTGTTCAGTTGGTAACATAAACAGTTTATCAATTGAGGAGTCGTAGGTTTGAACCCTGTCGTGTCCAATATCCTTTCTGACAATGTCTGTCACCAGCGGGTGTGAATCATCTATGTGGGAGAGCAGCTGGAGGCTCGGATTGATAATTGCGGTAGTACTTGTAAGAGAAATTCCTGGAATCCATGGTTAGGTGCTCCAGCCTCTGCAATATGACCATAGCAGTTGAAAGAGGGGTTAAACCCCAATAAATAAAACACTTTTCATGTTGACTGTTTATGCACGTTTTGATTTGATTGTTGTAATTACAGGAGGAAATATACAGGCTCGACCATGGTTAGGTTTAGACCACGTGAATAAAACACCAAAACGATCACGCGTCGGTAATTACCTGGAGAAATCTATCAAAATTCACAACTGACGTCCGGGCATCCAAGCTGACTGAGACGGAGAGAAACTGTCACGGATGTTACAAGATGATGCAATTTCTGTTTTTACGTGTTCGAGGCACTCTTCACAACCTGAATGAACTTCTTCAATGCAAATTAACCCTTTCCCAAATGAGATTTTAGAGTGATTCAATTTGAAAGATGTTGAAAATGACAATATGGATATGTTTCCAGAAAAAAAGATGTGTACAATATAGAACAAATATTGAGACAAAAGGAGAAAATGCTGGTTATCAGCATTTTCTTCTTTTGTCTCAATATTTTTTCTAGTATTTTTCATTTTTGGGATGTCAAATGCAGGTCTTGTTTGGGAAAGGATTAAACCCTTTCACAGATAAGACAAGCAATGGTCTAAATTGAAATAGTTTTGAGAAACAAAATTGTTACTAAGGAATTATGATGTTTATTACTTGTAAGGTTTGAGAACCATTGAATGCATGTATTCAAAAGCTTTATCAAGTAATAAAACAAAAGTGAACCCTTAGTAGTCCCTCTCAGTTAAAGCTGTATTTCTAAAGGGATGGGTCATCTCAATGTTTTCAATAAACAAAAACCATGTAACAGCAGCTTGTTTTAAGCTGCAGTTATGAGGTTTTTGTTGAAATGCAGCTTATTGCATAATCATGAATCAAAATGCAAGGACCATTTTAATAAACAACTTATGCAGGGAGGGAAAGAAACCATGATCATCCAAGTTAACAACCAGCGGTTGTAAAACCAGGATTAATGTTATGCTACTATCCCTTTCACAAACAAAACCGGATTTTGACATCAGTTAGAAAAGATGTTTGGGAAAATATTGAGACAAAAGAAGAAAATGCTGATGATCAGCATTTTCTCCTTTTGCCTCAATATTTTCTAAGCTATTTTGTACTCAAATCTGATCTTTATTAACATCTATTTTGTCGCCTACAGCAGCCTTTGAATTGTACCACCCTAAAATTTTGATGTTTGGGAAAGGGCTATGAGTCAATGAAGAATGTCTATCTTCTGTAATCCTGTTGAATGTTGTGTAGATGATGAATGAAATGGTTCACGGTGTATAATCATGTGACTCAGAATTTCCGATAATCTTTAATATCTTATTTAATACTTGACGAATTTTAATTCGGTTTGAAGCAGAGAAGGTGGGAAAATGCAAAGAATAAGCTTGACGTGATGGATTTTTGAAAAATCAACTGATAAAATAGTTATTGAAGATGAACCAAAATTTTGGTTTATCTTCAATAACTTTTTTATCAGTTGAATTTTCAAAAATAAACCACATCTATCTAATACTTGAAGTCTGTCCACATTCTCTGCTTCAAACCGAATTCAAATCGGACCAGTATTAACAAAAATATTGAAGATTTTCTGAAAACGTTGTATCACATGATTATCCACTGTGTGGCTCTCAACTGTTAAACATAGTACTGACACATTCTCATGTGCTAACATTTTTGACATGTTCAAAACAAAAACATTATAAAAAAAATACAAACATAATAAAAAAGAAATTACAGCTAATGGTCAACTTTTATAAGAAATTACAGCTAATGGTCAACTTTTAGATTGCTATAATTTGAATGAAGGTGCAGACGACAAAAGGAAAATGCTTCAGGTAGAATTTGTGTACAAAACAGCATAGAAAATATTGAGTCAAAAAGAGAGAAAATGATGATAATCATCATCTTCCTTTGCGTCAATGCTTTCCATAGACACAATGAGAAAATGCTGTTATTCAGAATTTTCTTCTTTCGTCTCAACATTTTCCTAAGCCTTATCTACTAGGGATATCAAAACAATGACACGTTTTGGAAAGGGTTGATAATTTCTTTGCTACTCCAGCATAATTATTCAAACATTTTCTGGCAGCAATGGATAAAATCAGCATGCATTTGCAAATTGGCTAAATGCTTCATTTGAGATTGGTCAATACTAGCAGCTTATATAGGGGATCATTTTCGGTGAAATATAAGTCTAAAAGGTATTAAACAAATAATGCTAAGTCATTTTTAATTTCTAAGGAATAAATTGTCATCTGATATCTGTGTTACGCTATTATGTTTTGAAATTATTTGGAGGTATAAACTGTTTGCAACTTTAACTATCACAAATTTAAAGCCCTTTTTTTTTTGTTATCAATGTTTGTTTGGGGCATAAATTTCGGTCACTATGTTTTAAATAAGAAATATGTGATTTTATACTTCGTTCATACAATCGATCATTAGTGGGAGATCAAAACCTTGAATCTACAGCTCGAAAGGCAGAGATAAGATCTCCGACCAATGATTCTGCACTTGCTTATATGTATTAATGAATTACATTTTAGATCGATTTAAGCTTTATAAATTGCAATTAGCTTGAGCCATAGTTAAATCTGCTCATTCTTTTTTCATTTATTTTAGTATTATATCCATGGATTATTTATTTTCAAATAATCTTATTGATTGTTGAATGCAGAAAACTTTGGATTTGATTGAATAGATTTTACCTGATATATTTGCATGTACATGTAACTTGAATCAAATGACTTGTTATTCTGGAAAATTGTTTTATTTTCGGTGGAAAATTGTAATAATGTCAGTGGAAAATTGTAATATTTTCAGTGGAAATTGTAATATTTTCAGAGGAAAATTGTAATATTTTCAGTGGAAATTGTAATATTTTCAGAGGAAAATTGTAATATTTTCCATGGAACATTGTAATATTTACGGTGCCTATAATGCATAATAGCTGCAAATATAACAGTATTGGTGTTTACCAAATGATGAAAGTAGACTGCTCCAATTGAAAATGATTTTCAGACTATGAAATATAGTCTCTTCCTCAAAAACCCTGTAACTGCATCTCGAAATAAAGTTTTGGAAGAAAAACCTATCCATAGGTGGATAATGAAATACAGTCGACACTCCTTATGTCGACATTGGATATGTCGGATTTCGCTTAAGTCGAAGTTCAAATCTGGTCCCGTCCTCATCAATGGACATAATTTTTTTCAAACAAAATAATTTCGAACTCAATATAGCTATTGAAATATAGTAGGAAACGAGCAATTTCTTTCCTTTTCCTACTATATTTCAAAAATAATCGTACTTGATTAGTTTCAAAAACGATCAAATATCATCTTTATCGAAGCCGAACAAAATCGAATGAGTCAAACTCCTAATATGTCGAGGTATTTTGACGGCCTTTCCGACACAACGTTTTTCGTTTTTCGACACAACGAGTGTTGACTGTAGGTATCATCAGTGAGAGGTCAATACCTCGTAACTATAGCTTGGATAAGCTGGAGTTACGAGGTTTTTACCTCCCACCATCGATATATTATTGTTGAAATGATCAACTGGAGTCTCAAAAAAGATGTTTTACTGGCGAGAGAAATACCAAGAATCCATGGGTAGGTGATCCAGCAACCACAGTATCAATGAAATAGTGTTAATCCTTTCCAACTTAGGCACTTTGATGCCTTAAAAGATAAAGGTTTTAGAAAGCATTGTGGAAATTTAAGAAATTGCTCATAAAAAATTGCATGTGACAAGCAATTTCTTCATTTCCACTATGCTTTCTACTCACAAAGGCAAAAAACGTAAAAAATCCATTTTCTTGAAAATGTCGTCTGCAATATCTTTGAATTTGGACCAGTCTAAAATGTTGTTGCTTGGTAATGGGTGAACAGAGGCGTTTAACCTCGGTTACTCAATTTTACTTCAAACATAGCCGTGTATGTGTAATGAATGATATTGTATTGTTGTCATAAAAACACAGTTTGTAAATTTTTAGAGTAAATGAAACAAGAAAACTTTCTTGAAAATAAATTAATTCTTCATGCATTGTGTTTTCCTTTTAAACAAATGTTCCCCAACCACGAAACATTTAACCCTTTCCGAAATAAGACCTGGTTTTGACGTCCCTAATGGAAAAGGTTTGGGAAAACATTGAGACAAAAGAAGAAACTGCTGATAGTCAGCAGTTTCTCCTTTTGGCTCAATATTTTCTGTGCAATATTTTACACAAACAATATCTTTACGAACCCATACTTTGTCGGTTAAAGCAGCTTTCAAATTGGATGACCCTAAAATTCTGTCGTTTGGGAAAGGGTAAAGACATTCCATAGATATTTTGCATACATTTTATTTTATGCTCCCCCCAAAAAATTCGGGGGAGCATATAGTCGCCACGATGTCCTTCCGTCCGTCCGTCTGTCCGTCCGTCCGTCCTTCCGTCCGTCCACAGCCAGATCTCAGCAACCCTTGGACCAAATTCAATGAAACTTCACATGTGAACTCCCTGGGGTCAATCCCTAGAGACCTTTTTCTCCGTTTCTTGATTTGAGGCTGCGTCATGGAAAAAGGAGCCTTAATGTAAAAATTAGTTTTTCTCTAATTTCTCTTCATCTAATGGGCAGAAGTTAATAAAATTTTGTATTTTTGTGACAAATGAGCTGTGCTAGACTATATTCTATAAATAATGTGTGTATAAAAAATCCGTCATGGGAAAAGGGGGCTTAATGTATGATATTTTTTTTTTGTGACAAACACTTATTCGGGGAGCATAATCCGTCTTTGACGGCTCTTGTTATATGAAAGCCCTAATGAAAAAGGGCTTTGGGAAATAATGCGGCGAAAGAATATTGCGATGATCAACGTATTCTCCTCTTGCCTTAATAGTTTCTTGGACATATTCTACACAAATCTTACCTCTCAAAACCCATTTAGTCAGCTCTTAAATTGGACCTTCCTTGAATTTGGCTGTTTGTGAACGGGTTTTAAAAGCCTTGATGTTCTCTAATGTGAGCGATATAGGGCCGCCTTGGTCCTCTTGTTTCCCGGATTGTTTGGAAAAGGTTAAGAGATACAAGCTTAAAGTTTAATTAAGGATACTGTATAAATATGATCTGTTTAATTAATATTGACAATCTTTGCTTGTAGATTGTATTAAGTGTTTAACCCTTTCACGAACAACACATTTTTTAACGTCCTTAACCCTCTCCCAAACACCAATTTTGTTAGCCAGCTATTCAAAACCATAAAATAAACGCCAACAAAGAGAAGGTTTATGTCTAAAACTGCATAGAAATAATTGAGGCAAAAGGAGAAATTGCTGGTTATCGGCATTTTCTTCTTTTGCATCAATGTTTTCCCAAACATTTTCTTTTATGGACGTTAAACCCAAGTCTTTTGGGAAAAGGGTTCTAAGGATGTGGAAAACATTAAAGCAAGTTAAACATGCTGCCTGACCATTGTGGGAAATTGTGCACATACGACCTCTTATCTTCGCTAGCCAATATTGTCAGCCCATCTACGTTTCTTTAGTCATTCCTTTGAACGCATCATTTACTTTGCATCGATTGGGAAGCAAGTTTCTTCAACTTATTAGCTCACCTGAGCACAAAGTGTTCAAGGTGAGCTATTGTGATCACTTTTTGTCCGTCCGTCCGTCTGTCTGTCCGTCCACAATTTGGTGTTTACACTCTAGCATCCACAAATATTTATCAATCTTGATTAAGCTTTGTCAAAACAAGTATGGTCATAAGTTCTCTGATGAGTTCGATTATGGGCCAGATCGGATCAGAATGTTATCTGCCCTTGAATGTCAAAATATGCTGTTTTTGACTTTGTTTATACTCTAGCATCTACAATTATTGATCAATCAAAACAAAACTTGGAGACAATATTGGAGACCATAAGATCTCGGATTAGCTCTGTTTTCAGTATGATCTGATCAGAAAGATGAGAGTTATGTGAATTCGACAAAATTGCTATTTTCGGCTTTTTTTGACCTTGTTTACAGTCTAGAATCCACAATTATAAATCAATCAAGACGAAACTTGGACACAATGTTGGAGACCATAAGATCTTGGATGAGATCGATTTTCAGTTTGATCTGATCAGAAAGTCCAGAGTTACGTGCCCTTGAATTTGACAAAATTGCCATATTCGGCTGGTTTTGACCTTGTTAACACTTTAGAATCTACAATTATTTATCAATCAAGACAAAACTTGGAGATAATGTTGGGGACTATAAGATCTTGGATGATTTCGATTTTCAGTCTGATCTGATCAGAAAGTCGAGAGTTATGTGCCCTTGAATTTGATAAAATGCCGTTTTCAGCGGTTTTCGACCTTGTTTATACTCTAGAATCTACAATTATTTATCATGCAAGACAAAACTTGGACACAATGTTGTATACTGTTGCATCTCGGATGAGTTTGATTTTCACAATATTATTGATCATAAGTTCGTTTTCAGTCTTAAAGTCATAAATATCAATTGAATTGAACAAAAATGTTGCTCATAACACTTTGGTTAAGGTGAGCGATATAGGACCATCATGGTCCTCTTGTTTTAATCCCTCTCGATTGAGCTTCCTGGAAATCCACCAGTACTCGCGCCGAATATGTGGGCCAATGAGAAGCCAAGAACAACCGTTAGTATACAGAAACGACGTCGTAGATTTCACCATTCCCTTGAGAAGATGGCGATATCTTGGCCACAACACCCCAACCCCCACCGATTCTAGTTTAATAGGCAACGGAATGAAATTTGATATGTCGGGTCGAGTTCAATACAATTTGAAGTGTCAAGATATTGAACCTAATTCAGAACAAATGTTAGATCTACTCCCACAATTTAACCCATTACTAGACCACAAAAATTTAGACAGTGCTAATTAAGAAGAAATTTCAAATGACAATTTCAAGACGGATTTTTTTTTAAATTTTTGTTCTCTCTGTGTTGAAAATATTGTTGGAAATTAAGAAATTCTTCATTTCCCACGACGTTTTCCAAAGCGTTTATATTTTGAGTTCTTCAAAAACTGCCAATATATTGTAATGGGTTTACATATTGACGCCCCCCCCCCCCCCCCCCCCAAGAAAAAGCTTTGGAAAACATGGTGAATGACTTCGTTTTCCACAATGTTTTCTTCCTAGAAAGTCATAACATCTTTAAGTTTCATTAACTCTGCAACTTCTTTCAATTTTGGAGTAGTCCAAAATTTTGCCGTCATGTAATGGGGTTTAAGGTCTTTATTTGATGTTGACATATTTTTTGTGTGTGACGATTGGATTGCCCGTACTTCTAGCACGTATAATTTAGACCAAGGCCCGATTCTACCGAGCCCACCAACGGCGATGCAATCTATTTCCCGAACATCTAAATCACGACGGGGTAAAACATTTCAGTACTTCTCAATAATTCTCTTAGTATATGACCGAGATTTGTTGAGTGCTAAGCATCTGTTAAACAGCACTTGATAAAAAAGTTATTGCTGACGAACCAATTTTTTTTTAAACTTTTTTATCAGGTGTTGGTTAAAATGTTCTCTAAATCCAGAAAACTCGTTTGCTTTTCCCCCTCTTCTCTGATTCAAAGCATTTTTAAATCGGTCACATTTCAACAAAATAATTGCAGGTTTTCTGCATTTGTTGTTGTAGTTGTTGTACTATCAACGTATATATATCTTTATTATAGTCTCATTCATGTACATCATTTACAGACAATAATACAAACATTAAAAAGTACATGACCATTCACATATAGAATTATAAGAGACTTACATGATTAAAACAATACTAAACGTAAACATCACTTACTACATATAAAAAGACAGGATTAGAACCAGTTGCTAATGGAGCAGTTATTTTTAAATATAATTTTAATAAACAGAGCAGACTAGTTTCTGTTATTTCGAATTGTCTTTTTTCTAAGGTAAAGGGAAATTTATGATTTGTTTGAATTACTATGAAAAAGACAATTAACTCTTTCATGGTGTACATAATTAGCACCTGGTTCTTGGTAATGTGTTAAAATGTATATTACATGTGAACTTGTTAAAAAGTTATTTACACATAAGCAAAGATCTTTTATTTAAATTTGAAAAGCAGGTTTCGGCTGTTATTCTTATCAATTTATGGTTGGTAAATAGTATTTTAATTTTCTCTATATCGTTCATATTTTTGAAATTATGATTCCATGTGATTCCCCAGTGTGTTAATTGTTCCTTCTTGTGACAAAATTAATGCAATCTGATTTAATTAACCCTTTCCCAAACAAGACCTTGTTTTGACGTCCCTGTTAGTAAGGCTTGGGAAACATTGAAACAAAAGAAGAAACTGCTGATAATCAGCAGTTTCTCCTTTTGACTCAATATTTTCTATGCCATATTTTACACAAATTATATCTTGGATAACTTCCATTTTGTCATTTGTTGTAGTTTTGGAAGTGAACCACCCAAAAATTTTGCCTCTTCTAAAGGAAAGGGTTAAAACCAGATATAAATAACCACTATTACCAATTGCTGAAAAGTTAACATAGGATTTAAATCAGATTTGAATTGATGGCACTGAAAATTGAAAACGTGTAGGCCTAAATCTTAACAAGGAAAATATGTGAAAAGAGGGAAAATGTTTTTTTTTTTTTTTTTTTTTTTTTTTTTTTTTTTTTTTTTTTTTTCCAAATCGTTTTCTCCTTTCCCCTTTATGTGCTAAATTATTTGAAGGCTACCTGTTTCAAGTTTAGAGTACGTCCCAGGTTACGAAATGTTTATGGGTGGAAATTCTAGTCTCCTTATTGAAAAGTGACATCACATTTCAAAAAACTCAAATTAACATAATAATGACCTTTACAAACGGAATATCGTTCAAAAATCGATATGTACCCTTCCCTTTAGGTTCATTTCCCAAACAGCTTGATAATGGACTAATCCAATCTAAAAAAATGTTCTAAAGAGCAGAATATCTGTATGAATTAGCATACACTGTTTAGAAAATATGCAGATTATCCTCATTTCTTCTCTTTTTCAACGTGTTCACAAAGTCATAGCCAATGCTTATTTTTGGAAAAAGGTTGACATGACTTTAATGTACTGTTATTTGTACTTTATTTTCAATTAAAATATTACTTGATGTCGCATGAAAAGATACCAGCAAAACATGTGAATACATTAAAATCTGCAATCTACTGATATTTTGATGATACGATTTTATAATCCCTTTCATAAACGGCAAACTTTTTAGGATGATCCACTTCAAAAACTGCCATAAATGACAAAATTTATTAAAGACAGAATTTATGTAAAATATAGGATGGAAACTATTGGTTATCAGCAGTTTCTCCTTTTGTCTCAATATTTTCCCAAGCCCTTTCTAATAGGGACGTCGAAATCAGGTCTTGTTTGGGAAAGGATTAACCCCTTTCTCAATCAGGTCTTGGTTTTGACGGATGGCGCCCGAAAATTGACGAGCGTATATGTTCGTTAATTCCCGTTGTCACGGATGACGCTGGAATTGGCATGAAGTATTTGGTATCTTATTATGAATGTAATACCTTAAGTTCGGAAGTCTTTTAGCACATGCGAGGACTTGGAATGCATGCTAACGTCCCCAATACATGCACTACTACTAAAACACGAAGTAATCAGTCTAAACTCGCACATGTGGCAAAATTCTTCCGAACAAGATGGGGTTCTCAAGATTTTGAGAAAAAACGTAGAACTCATTATTTGTACAATAATAATTGCTTTGCTTTATTTGTTTAGAAAGTATGCTTTAAAATATATCCTTTCACGAATCCAAAAAATGCAGCTTTTTGCATGGCGGGTCACATTAGAATTTTAATCAAAATTAATGGATAGACTTTTGAATATAGGTCATTAAAATCACTGTCAATGGAATACTGGAAAACTTTATATCTTAAAAACTCAATCCTTTCCTAATCGACAAAAATTAGATCGTTCCAAATATTAAGTTGTGCATACAAACCTTTTCTATGACAGTTATTGCATGGAAACTATTGAGAGGAAAGTAGAATGTGGCTCTTTCTTTTATACTATGATTTTGAAAAAAATGATTTTGAAAATGTATTTCAAACTCGACAAAATTATAGACTGTTCCAAATTTTTGGGCGATATAGATATCAAAATAAATGTAATTAAGACTTTTCATTTGTCCTTCCAATGTCCTACGAAACAGTCAAAGCGTCAATCGCATAGCCTAGGTCTTGATAGACTTGCGATACGCGATTATTGTCCCAGAAATTTAAAATGTTTTGAGGAAAATGGCCCCTGTTCATGTATAAACTCACGTCCACATTGCGTCCGAAAATTTGAACCAGCGATAGTGTATGTGACCAGGCCTTAAGATGAACATAAGTCTCAATCGTTTTGATGAAATTACGCACTCACGTATAACCGTATACGTTCACGATAAAAAAAAAGACGTTTGACCGATTTAGTACGCCATATTTCAAGATGATGGGGCCAGTACACAAGAGTCACCAAGCTGGGTTTATTCCTGGTACATTATCATGGCAGAGTTCCGGGCTAGTATTGATGATATTGAACTGTCCTAGATAGTAGGTGAACCTAGTCATGATTGGGTTGTATAATTGATTAGCCTAACCCTTCCCCCAACAAAACCGAGTTTTTACGTCCCCAATGGAAAACGCTTGGGAAAACATTGGGACAATAGAAAAAAAAATAAAGAAAATGCTGATATTGTAGAGTCCTCTCCTTCTTTTGCAATTATTAAATCTTGGATAAAGGAATTCCAGCGGGACAGGGGGATAAAGAAAACGAAAATGATGCAATGACAATTGAAGAGATCGGGTTGGGGTTCCACGACGTGTACTTCTATAGATCAGGTATCAATGATTTACAGAATAGTTGGAACAATATATAGTGATTTTCCCACGATGTTGTCTATCCGGAAAGACAGATAAATGTAAAATTCCATTGAATTTCAATTTTCGTCTGTAGCATCTTTGAGTTTGGGCCAGGCTAAGATTTTGTCATTTGGTAATGGGTTAACAGATTTCTAAGCAATGTCGGGCATTGGCGACCTTTAGAAATAAAACCATGTAAAGCATTTATAGCGTTTTCTCATTTTCTCTGATTGGTTTCTATTTCGTCAATTTATTTCACAGCATGCATCATCTATGAATTCGTGCCAGCCAATTAAATTGGAAACTGACATGGGCTTAGTCCTTTCACATGCAATGTCCCATTTTAACATACCAAGAAATGAAAGATCTTTATTAGAGAAAAGAAGAATGCTAATTGTCAACATTTCCCCCTTTTCTCTCAGTAACTTATATCGTACTTACTTTAAATTTCGTAAATTATATTAAATGAATTTTGTTGGTTTCATATCCTACAATATTGAAAGCCTGTGTTTCCGTTGATTCCGTTGTCAGTGAAAGGGTTATTCATTAGTTACAATCTTCAATCCTTTCCTAAACGACAAAAATAGAATTCAACTTTTAAAAAGCCGCTATAAATGACTCAATGGATGTTGATGAAGATAAAATTTTTGTATGATATAGCATAGAAAATATTTAGGCAAAAGGAGAAAATGCTGGTTACCAGCATTTTCTTCATTTGTCTCAATATTTTCTCAAGTATTGTTATTGCTCGTCAAAACGTGGTCTTGTTTGGGAAAAGGAATAAATAGCACAAAAGGTCATTTGTTGACATATTCGCCAGTGTTCAAAACAATTCGCATCCACTAGCAACCAATAAAACACTGCCAAACAGTTATTGGGTTTTTCATGGTTAAGAATTCATGAAAAACTTGGTCGAATGTCAATAAAATTATTTTTTCTATTGACCGACAGAGAGACAATCCTTTGATTTTCTATCGATTTTATACTGGTAAAAATTATAAAGGGCAATCTGTAGGCTAATTAACGCACATTAGAATCTAGTTCATTTTTCATATTTCCACTTTATTTCGAGTAAATATCTTAAAGCTCTAAAACTGGTGCGCTGTTGTCTGGTGATAAGACACAAACTTCTGGATTGAAGTGTCCTAGGTACAAATCCAGCCAGTGCCATAGGAATTTTTCTTAGCAAAAAAGTTACCGCACGTAAGCATACGTTGCGCATCTTCAAACGAGCATTATACAGTCGACACTCGTTGTGTCGAAGTCAGAGGGGCCGTCAAAATACCTCGACATATCCGGAGTTCGACTCATCCGATTTTGATTATTTTCGATGAAAACGATATCTAACCATTCTTGATGGACATAATATGTGTCCATGATTGAAATATAGTAGGAAAAAGAAAGAAATTGCTCGATACGAGCAATTTCTATCCCTTTCCGATAAAATTTCAATGGCTGTATTTGTTTCGAAATTATTTTGATTAAACACTTTGATATCCATACGTTGAGGACGGGGCATGACTTTCACTTCGACCTTAAGCCGAATTTCGACTTATCCGATGTCGAGACAACGAGTGTCGACTGTAAATGGAAAAGCGTGAGTTTACGTGAGAGTTGGAAGTGATGTGACTGCCAGAGACTCAGACTGTTAACCCATTACCACACATTGACTCTTAACGTATACAACCCATCATTAGCACTGAAGGGCCAGAGGTGAAATTTGAAAAGTGCCAGTTAATCCTAAACTGTGTTGCATTTCCATTCCAAATACAAACATAATCATTTTGAACGGTTTAGAATTTTAAATTAATGCATACTTATGGAAATATTTGACAAAAATGTTCCAAATTACCTCCCTTGTATATGAATATAGAGTAAAATAATATTTGTAAATTATTTTCTTCTTGAAGCATAATCTGGAAATCCGGCAAGGTGAATCACCTTATGTGAAGAGTATTTACAAATTTGTGTAATTTAATGCATTTCGTATGGCTAGAAAGTAGTGTTTTTAATGATGGGTCATAATGTCTTAAACATTCGGTGGTCGAATCATTTCGACGCCGGGTGAATCTCATAAGGATAGGACTCACTGGTGGTGAACTCGGCCACAGCGTGGGACGTTTTTTCGCGATCATTGTATTCCGTCGGTGTTGTTATAAACTGTCGTAACTACGGCTTCGATAAAGCCGTAGTTACGAGATATTATAACAACACCGACGGTTTGTCAATACATATCGGTAAACCCGGTCTATTTTTAGAACATATTCATTGTTATTAGAAAAAAACTATCCAATCAAATCTTTAAACTCACATTTAAACGCAAAATATCTGTACCCTATTGTAGCGAAAAGGGACTACGTTACACAATTTTGAACAGCATATCCAGAGTCAATTCCTTCTATGCTTGAGTTACGCCGATAATTCGCTCTTATTGAACGGAATGTTTGGAATGATTTTATGACACTAACTAGTGTAGTTTGGAGACCACTTTTACAAATCGCCACTTTTTCAAAAACCTCGTTACTGCAGCTTATTTAAAGCTGTAGAGCGACGTTTGTTTTATTTAAGAAAGGCAGAGAAATTCCCTATATTCCGGCGATTTTTAACAATAAAGAATAAATAGCCCATTATTTGAAGTAGCTGATAAATTAACACATAATCAAAAAACTGCAAATTTCAAGGCTTAGAAATTAATGATATACTATGGAAAAAATGAAAAAACCCAAACCGTTAACTTCAGATTGTTTCATTTAAGAAATCCGAGTTTTCTCTAAAGAAATTCGCTCTTTGATATGTTGATGTCGCTCATTTACGAGAAAACTCGGAAGCGAAGGTGAAAATTTGAAAGGCGAACTATTAGCACGCTGTTTGAATCAGACGTTTCTGATTTTGTTAACCCTTTCCCAAACGACACAATTTTAAACTGTCACAATTTGAAATCTGTGGATAACAAAGTGGATATTGAAAATTGAAGGTAGAAATTGGAGCACAACATAACAAAGAAAAATATTGAGACAAAAGGAGAAAATGCTGTTCATCAGCATTTTCTTCTTTTGTCTCTATGTTTTCTCGTATGTTTTTTTACTACTAAGGACGCTTTGTTTGGGAAATGATTATATTATTTCATCTTTCTAGATTCAAATTTCTCAAACCAAGACTGTTGTCGTCGTGGTGATGCACGTTAGAAACAAATGTAGGATTCATTTAACAAGTTCGTCTCTAAACAAATGCTGTCTCCATATGAATAAATCCTTCCAAAAACAAGACAGGATTTTGACGTATCTAAGAAAAGGTAAATAAAAATGCTGATTGCTGATCACCGCCATTTTCTCTGGTTCCCTTAATATTTTCTGCGATAGAATTTTCATTTAAATCAATTTCAGACATTTTTGCAAGATGGCCCATATTTCACAGAGCATGTCCGACTGCATTGTCACATGAAAAAGGTGTTGTTTTTTTCTCTACACATTCAAAAGGGGACTCGGGTCCCTGGACCCCACCTTCGGTTCCGCGCAGACAGACAGACAGACACAGATGGATTGACAGACAAACATTTAAACAGACAGACAAGTAAACATTTAGTGACTGCTTTAACCCATTTCCACACAATAACTCTTTTTGACTCCCTTCAAGATAGCCTAAACGGATTGAGAAAACAAGCAGTTGCTTCATTCCCCACAATGTTATCTTTTGATAAAAGATCAAAACATGTAAAACTTTAATATAATTACCCGTCACGCTAAAAGGGACCTTATAGGAAGTGTGAAAAATATCGACCCTAGTCTGTCTGCGCAATCCGCGCAGCCAGACTACGGCCGACACTTTTCACTTTTATGTAATTTTCTAATTCAGAAAGATTTCTCTGTCTTACCATATGTTCATTTTTCGCATACAGTATCTGGTTGACCTGTGTTGAGTCTGATAAGTTTGTCAAATTTTGGATTTTTTGAGTTTGGTTAAGGTCCCTTTTAGCGTGACGGGCACTATTATTAGTCGTCTGCAGCATATTTGAATTTTGTTAAGACTAACATTTGTCGTCTGGTAATAGGTTAACCCATTATCAAACAACAAAATTTTGGGGTAGTCCAAATTCAAAGATGTTGCAGACGACAATTTCAAATGAATGGAATTTAAATTGTTGTTGTCTATTTGGGTAGAAAACACTGTGGCAAATGAAGAAATTGCTTGTTACAAGCAATTTCTCCATTTTCCACAATGTTTTCCAAAGCCATATATTGTGGGGAGTCAAAAGGAGTCACTGTGTGGTAATGGGTTAAAATTGATAGGCTAGAAACATGTCACATTTTCCGAATAAAGGGAGATTTTTTTTTCTTTTTCTAATTAACGAGAGTGGCAGTAAACATTATAGATTGACTCGTTATTTAAATTTTTAATTCAAATTTACTTTTCAATTTTTAATCTGTTCTATCAATGACAATAGTTTGCTTTAAGGTTTAGTCCATGCCCTTCACATAAAGTTTGATCGACTGTCCATAATTTATGTCAGTTCATTTAAAAAGGCGGATACGTAAAATATTGGTCATTTTCGTAGAGATACTGTCAATTTTTGTGCAGACATTCTACACATTCCTATACGGCAAAAAAGCTTTGTCAAATTCAAAGATGTTGCAGACAACAATGTTGAGTGAATAAAATTCAACATGCTTGGTCTTTCTATACAGAAACTTTAAACACAGGGATCGCTGGTTCGATCCGCCGCTTCTCCAGTCTTTCGGATAAGACTTTAAACCGAGGTCCCGTCTCCATATGATCTTAGCTGTTGAGTGGGACGTAAAACTCCCTACAATCCAATCCAATTCTATACAGAAATTACTTTTAGAAATTGTAGAAAAAATGCTAAACACAGGTTGTTGTCACAAGCAATTATATTTTTGCCAAAAACATTTATATTGTGGTGCTTTATAATGTGGAAAAGGGTTAAAGCCTACAGACGGCGTGATCATGGCGGGGAATCACGTGATACAATATTTGCAGGAATTCCCTAAATAAGTATGAGCCAGGATCTGGAAAAAACGTCCCTTATAGCATTTGAGACAGCCAGGTTTCAAGATCAGGCTGTGCCTAGATGCAGTCTAACCAGCATCCATGTTACTCTCAAATGGTTGCTGCAGACCATAACAAAGCTAGTTGAGAACAACATGGTTCCTGGTCAGACTGCGTGTATACGCAGGCTGATCTGGAACCATGTTGTTCTCAAATGCTATAAGGGACGTTTTTCCAGATCCTGGCTCGTATGTCAATATGTGGCCGATTTGAAAACGTTTGAAAGCAGAGAAGGCGGAAATGCGTCGGGGATTAGATGGATGTGGCACATGTTTTGGTTGGTCGTCAATAACTTTTTATTCCTATTTTTTATATGTCCTTCGCATTATATGAATCCCAAATGTTTTCCCTTTCAATTTGCTGGGACAAGAAATGAAAATCCCTACAGTCATTATTCAGAGATGTCATGAAATGACGCGGTCCCCGATAGTATTTCTTTCAATAATCAACGTCGATCTCTTAACGTAGTAGTATCCACTTGTTAGAACAAGAATGAATCGGTATTCATAGATATATTCAGAGAATTCGACATTTTCCTCTCTTCGGATATCTTAAGGTAGATCATCCCTAATGAGAATCACGCGACGTCGGAATTATTCGGGCGACATTCGTTACATATCCGAACATATTCGGGCGACGTCGAAAACATTCGGCGGTGGAATATTCCACCGCCGGATGTTTACGACGACGCCCGAATGATTCTGACGTCGTGCGAATCTCATTAGGGGTGAACTACCTTAAGCCAATCCAGCCGTAATGAGATTCACGCTACATCAGATATTTCATGCGACGTCGTTTTAAGCATTCGTTACATTTCCGTACCTACTCGAACGACGTCATAAATAGTCGGTGGTTGTACGTTCCACCGCCTTATGTTTACGACGTCGCCCGAAAAATTCTGACTTGCGAATCTCATTAGGGGTGAACTACCTTAACCCAATCCACCCGTAATGAGATTCACGCTACATATTTTGTGCGACCTCGTTTTAAGCATTCCATACGTTCCACCACCGAATGTTTACGACGTCGCCCGAAAAAGTCTGACCTCGCATGAATTTCAGTAGGGGTGTACTACCTTAAAATAATTATCCAAAAACCGATTTTTCTTTAAAAAAATGAGCTTTCAGGATGCTACCACATACAAGCTAGGATTAATGCATTTAATTGCGGGGACGGGGTTCAATGGCTTTTTTGTGTTAAGAAAATGCTTCTTTTGCCTAATCGTAAATGTTTCCCGCCCCTTTTCTATCAGGGACGTCAAAACCGGGTCTTGTTTTGTGAAAGGCTTATTTTTGATATATTTAATATGCATGTATACTTATTTATATATATATCCAGAGCAAATCAGGTTACAATCATTATAGATACAAAATGAAGTGTGAAAGATCAAATACCAAATTTAAATGATAAATGGTTGAGGCAATCTTGAATTTATGTATTTCAAAAATGTTTTTTAATCTTTTTTTAAATAAAAACTTTTATGAATATTATGAATGCTTTGAATAAACTCTGAGATTGTAAAGTATCTAAAAAATGAGTAGGCCTGTCGTCTTAAAATGAACATGAATGAATGGGATATAAACTCATTACCAAATGACAAGAGTTTAGGGTGGTCCAATATGATAGCTGCTGCAGACGATAAAATGGATGTTGACAAATGTGACCCGTCACGCTAAAAGGGACCTTATCCGAACTCCAAAAATCCAAGTTTTTACACGGGTCACAAATATAGGATTTCCCAATGTTATAGGACAGAATATGTTGAGGTAAACGCAGAAAAATACTGATCATCAGTATTTTCTTCGTTTGTCTCAATGTTTTCCTAAGTATTTTCTATTAGGGACGCCAAAAACGAGCTTTTGTTTGGGAGTGGTTTAAAGACTCATCCCCCGCCCGTGTCTTTTCATTTCTTGGGTTCATAAAAAATGCTGTTCTATTTTGCTGATTTTCTTCCAAAGTCTGAAAATCGACGATTTGCTAAATGACAGGATTCTAGTCAAAATGCGTATGATGCGTTTTATCCCATTACCAGTTGCACATTTTTAGACAGGTTAAGATTCGTAATGTTGCAGACAAGTTTTGCAAGCTGCGGGAGATGGACAATGACAATATTAAATAAAAATACTGAAATTACTGTTGGGAAGCAAATTTGTTGATAATGTGGGCCTGTCCAGAAGTAGAGTACTTTGATAAGGTACTTTGATTATCCATTTGAATACCTTGAATACTTTGATTCCATGCTGGAGTTGTTGTATCTATTCTTAGCACAACCTTCATGCATATTAATCGTTGTGTAAATTAACTATTTATAGATTTGAATATATTTCATAGTTCAGTAAACTTGACTGACCCATTTACAAGGAAGACCATTGGACAATATCTACCAATAGATGTCGCCACGCGTCGATTATCATCTATCTATGGTGGGCATTCTGGGTTAACTACTTTCAAGATGTCAGCGCCCATAAAGTGCATGCACGTGGTACTTCCTGTCACGCGGCACATTTGCTTCACATGCTTGTATAAAGTAAAATGAATAATCCGATTTGAATTAATTATTTTATTCGATAAAATTGAGACGAAAATCAAACTTAATTTTGCTGCAAATGTTGTTTTTATTTCAATTTTCTGCTTGCTACTTTTTGGCGGCAGGATTTTGGAGTTATGCGCACCGCGTAGTGATTTATCCAAAAATGGATAAAGTGATGCGTCAAATTAGTCAGTCCGAAAATAATAAAAAAAAATTAGACTGGAAATTGTAGACTGGCTACTTAGTCAATGGACCATTGGACTGATCTTTGAACAATACTAAAGCAAATTACTACGTCGGTCTTTTTTCCTCTTAGAGACATGATTTATTGAATGTTTCATTTTCAGTCACATAATTCAATATTATATAACTCCAGACTTACATAATGAACATTCGAATGACTGTTACCTCATTAATCTTTGCTTTTGGTAGATCTATTTATAGTGATGAGGACCGGAAGATATTGTGTGGTATGCAGAGAATGGTAAAGTGCAGAGAGAGAGGTGGCTGTATAGAGAAGCAAATTTTGCAAAATTTGCTTCCCAAAACACGGTGGTTAATCACGTGACTAAGAATTTCAAGAAATCATCAATATTTCACCACAACATCCTAACCGAGCCTCCAGCTTCTCGCCCACATAGGTTAAACTTACAGATATCATTGGTGGATGAAGAAGTTGTTTTAGGAAAAAGTTTTAAGCTGCAGTTTTCGAAGAAAATCAGCGATATGTAAGCTCAAGAGAGAACGTTGTCATATATTATTTATGTGTTTTGTATCAGATGTCTGTCCCCACTTTAACCCATTTCCACACATTAACTCCTTTTGACTCCTTACAAAATATGGCTTTGGAAAACATTGTGGGAAATGAAGAAATTGCTTGTGACAAGCAATTTCTTCATTTTCCACATTGTTTTCTACACAAAAATACAAAAAAGTTAAATTTCATTCACTTGAAATTGTTGTCTGCAACATCTTTGAAATTGGACCAGTCAAAAATATTGTCGTTTGGTAATGGGTTAAACAAACATCGACACTTTCTTTGAAAACATCGTTACTACACTTTGTTTATAGCTGTACTTACGAGGTTTGTTTTAAGAATTGACTTGACTGAATTCGGTTTGAAGCAGAGAAGGTGGACAGACGTTATATTACGCATTAGATGGACGTGTAGTATTTTTGAAGGATTATCTGATAAAAAAATATTGAAGATCCAAAATTTTGGTTGATCTTCAATAACTTTTTTATCGGTTGAGTTTCAGTTACGAGTTTTTCGTTGAAAAGTGACGATTTCCTATCTGTCTCACTAAAGGTCTGAATCTTCTAAGAAGACCATAAAATCAAATTTCCAGAATCAAATCTGACTCATGCTTTTCAACGAAAACCTCTCAACCGCAGCTTGTGTTGCATCTGGATCATATATAAAGAAAACAATCTACATTAAGGTAGTCAACCCCCATGAGATAAATACAAAGTCGGAATTATTCGGGCGACGTCGCGAACGTTCCACCGCCGAATGATTACGACGTCTCCCGAATAAGTTTTGATAAGTAACGAATGATAACGACGCAGCATGAACAAGTTCGAAGTCGCATGAATATCATTAGGGATTGACTACCTTACGAAAAAAAATCTTTAGAGTGACAATCCGCGCAGATTGACAAGGATCGATACCTTTTTTTCACTTCCGATAAGGTCCCTTTTAGTGTGACGGGTCACAATTATATAATATATTCATTTTTTAACCCTTTCCCAAAAGGCAAATTTTTAGGGTGATCCTCTTCAAAAACCACCACAATTGACAAAATGGAAGTTATTAAAGATAGAATTTGTGTACATTATGACTTAAAAAATATTGAGACAAAAGGAGAAACTGCTGGTTATCAGCAGTTTCTTCTTTTGTTTCAATGTTTTCACAAGCCTTTTCTATTAGGGTCGTCAAAACCAGGTCGTGTTTGGGAAAGGGTTTTAGGTCAGCAACATAATTGAACTTGTATTCGTCAATACTTTTGAGAGTGAAAATGCAAAGGATCTAAGGGTAAAATTACTGGTCGCAAAATAGGCCAAATCTTCAACAATTATTGTACAAATATAATTACGCCTTCTCAATTTTAGAAATATTTTCTTTAGAAAATCTAGTTTAGTTATTGACATAATTATGCGAGAGCGCGATTCTAATCTTTCAATGCCAACGAAAATTGTCATATCGTCAAATTTCTTTAGAAGAAAGAACATACAAACATCTCACAACAACAGTTTTTAGCTGGAGTTTCGATGTTTACGAAGAAAGCGGTGAAAAGCCTTTACACAAATCAACATGATAAATTTGTAAAGGTATCGATAAATGACCTGGCAGTTCATCTCTAGCTAATAGCTATTAGCTAGAGATGATCTGCCAGGTCATTTATCAAGATCTATACATAACGCAAGGCCTATATGTTAACGCAAGGCCTATATTTGAACTAAAACACACTTAAACAAAACGTGGACACTGATGACAAAAGAACCTTCCTTCATATCGGAGAAATCATAATAGATAGCTCACATACAGAATTCATTTACAGGGATGCATGTTAGTTTGTCAAACATACTAAAAGGTCAACAAGGATGCCACGGTCACAATATACGCCGCCCCAGAGACTAAGTTTTAAGGGGACATAACTCAGGCAAAAATCAATGAACTATAAAATCCTTCCTTCATGCACATCTACCAATTGAGGTGATAACATTCACCAAGTTTCAAAAAAATCCAACCAGAAACTTAGGAGCAGTTGCGTTGACAAGAAAAGTGGACGGACGTACGTACGGATGGACGGACTTATGTTGTTCTGATGCTTGAAATATCTAGCATGGGTCATTTTGACGATAAGGTTGGTACAAAAAGGTCACGTTTTCTCAACATTCAGAATAAATATCTTTTGAAATGTAGTAAAGAATTGAACTATCTGCACTTAGTGTAGTATAAGGTGCACTTATACCATCTCGCCGTACATAAATACGAACGAAATGTATATGAGCCGAATTGGAAATAGGATTCTTATGGCATCTGAGAACACTTTAGATCTAGATCAGTTTGTACAATAATTCCGAGTTTTCTCTGATGAATTTCGCCCTTTGATATGTTGATGTCGCTCATTTAAATGAGCGACATCAACATATCGAAGAGCGAATTTCACCAGAGAAAACTCGGATTATTTGTACATAGGAACCGTCTGATCATGATCCACGCGGCTGGCCAGAGCTACACGTATTATAGCCTGATGTGCGTTCTTTAGAGCGAGATTTCTTAAGATACATGTATATCAAGATTTCTTAAGATATTTTAAGATAAAGCGTTCTTTAGATTAAGATTTTTACGTCGCTTTATGGGAGGCGCCACTACTCTACTTCATGCGGAACCCTTGGTCAACTCTGTAGACACGATATAAAGAAAATTGACCGAGTGGTTCCGAACGCTCTATAATTTGAAAACCGCAGTGTTCCGAATGCTCCATACTTTATACAAATGACGTCATGATGACGTCATTTGTATAAAGTATGGAACATTCGGAACAACTCGGTGAAAACATCTTAAGAAATCTTAAAATATCTCGCTCTAAAGAACGCGCCTCTGGTGTGGCATATGGGACGCTAAATTGGCAAAAATAATCTAATTACAGAACAACATGGGTCTTGATCAGACTGTGTGTACGCGCAGACTGACATACAGTCGACACTCGTTGTGTCGAAGTCGGAGGGGCCGTCAATTACCTCGACATATCCGGAGTTCGACTCATGCGAATTTGTTCGGCTGTGATAAAGTTGATATTTGACCGTTTTTGAAACTAAACAAGTACGATTTTTAGTGAAATATAGCAGGAAAAGGAAAAAAGTTGCTCGTGTCGAGCAATTTCTATCCTTTTCCTACTTTATTTCAATGACTATATTCAGTTCGAAATTATTTTGTTAAAAAAAGTCCATTGATTAGGATGGGACCAGATTTGAACTTCGACTTACGCGAAAATTCGACTTATCCGATGTCGACATAATATAACGAGTGTCGGCTGTATATTCATGTTCGTCTAAAATGAATTCATACTGTCCCTTTTTTATATACCGTCTTTTGAATTATTTGAATGATTCGACTTGTTGAAATTAACCGCGATAAATAAAAAAAGGAAACTGATAAAAACAAAGTTATAAATATAGGCATTGTATACGATTGTGGCGTGTGCGTCGCGTTACACTAAACAACGGCACGGTGGATAATCACGTGATACAATATTTTCAGAAAATCTTCAATAACTTTGTAAATACTGGACCGATTTGAATTCGGTTTGAAGCAGAGAATGCGGACAGATGTCTCGCATTATATGGACGTGGTTGATTTTTGAAAAATCAACTGATAAAAAAGTGATTGGAGATAGACCAAAATTTTGATTTATCTTCAATAACTTTTTTATTAGTTGCTTTTTTTAAAAATCCAACACGTCCAGCTTATTCCTGGCATTTTCGCACCTTCTCTGCTTCAAACCGAATTCAAATTGGTCAAGTATTAAAAAAGATATTGAAGATTATCGGAAATTCTGAGTCACGTGATTATACACCGTGAACGGGTCGATTGATATTCGAAATTGTCTAAAAATAAAAGAGATTAGCCGGTTGAACATCGGCAATATTTTCAAATCTGATTTCTTTTTTATTTTTCAATAGAATGTCCCGATCGGCCCATTCCTTGTTGCAGTCTGATCGGGATCCATTCCACGGTTTCTACAAGCTATCAAAATGTTTTTGTGATAACAGTATGGGTTATGATCAGACTGCGTGTAGGCGCAGGTTTGTCTTGATCCAGGCTGATATCAAGAGTCATATGGACCTTTTAATAGAGCCCGGCTCATTTTAATTAACTGCCCTAATGTATTTTTTATGAAAGGATATCTACTCGATCTTTAACCCTTTCCTATTCGCTAAAAGATATGGTAATAATAGGAATAAATCAGACTGTTTGAATTTGAAAGCTGTTGTAGGATTTTCATTAAATGTAGGAATGAAAGTATTGAGACAAAAGGAGAAAGTTGTAGTCACCAATATTTTCTGCTTTTGTCTCAATAATTTTCCAAAGATTTCTTTGATAGGAATCTCAATAACATACATTCTTTTTAAAAAGTGCCAGTAATAATGGTGATAAAAAGTTCTTTCCCAATGTGTGCGAGAAAAAAAATGATCAGAATTTCACAGGCCCTTTATAAAACATAAAAAAATGAAATAATCAATTAGAAAATAATATAGCAAATAGGGAAACATTTAGTCAAAAGAAGAAACGCTGCTCATCATCTTTTTCAGGGAGGCAAAGACCACGTTTTGTTTGGAAAAGGATTAAGGTATTCCATCCACCATTATCGAAAAACACTTCGTGCAACCCGTGGCAACGTAAATTGACCACGTTACCATGGATAATGCCCGGAAAAAACATGAAGTTATTCGGATTTCAAGATCGGGTACCATCGTTAATTTCCGTTGCCACGGGTGACGACTCAAGTTGAATGAAGTGTTTCTAATGACGGATGGAATACCTTAATAAATTATAAATGAAAGGATATTCATTCGATCTTTATTGATTTTTAGAGTAAAATCATGCGCCTTTTTAACGCGGATTCATCTTGATTAATCAGCGTCCGTAATAGGATTAAATTTGCACTTAACCCTTTCCCAAACAAGACCTCGTTTTGACATCCTTAATGCAAAAGGCTTGGGAAAATATTGAAACTAAAGAAGGAACTGCTGATAACCAGAAGTCTCTCCTTTTGTCTCAATACTTTCTGTGTCACATTTTACACGAATTATCATCATTAATAACATCCATTTTGTCATTTGTGAAGTGGACAACCCTAAAATTCTGTTGTTTGGGAAAGGGTTAACCCTGTCCCAAACAGCAACAAAAACTAACCTATGCCGCTTATCATTGGAAGCTGGGGTAGATCACAAATATAGCACTAGTAATGGCAATGAATTTTGTTCTAAAAATAGACTGGGTTTACCTTTATGATTCAATAAACCGTCGGTGTTGTTGTAAAATCTCGTAACTACGGCTTGAATCAAGCCGTAGTTGCGAGATTTCATTGCAATACCAACGAAATACCGTCTGTTTGTCCGAAATTACGTCACTGTTAGGTTTGAAAAAATCGTTCCCTATTGTATAGTGTTGTTTTTTCTGAGTGAACAGTTTTGGGTTCTTATTATCAACTCATCGTTCTTTTATTTCAATGGATGGGAAATCAATGTCCTATCTGACAGAAAATGGTCATGATAAAGATTGAAAGACTTAATTAAAACAAAAAACTGATTCACTAAAATAATAGTTTCGTGAATGTTTTAGTTTGAATCCAATATTCTAGCACTTGCAGCCGTATACGTTGCATTGAAACATTATCAGACCGCAAAATTTTTATACTAGTCCAAATTTCAAAATGTTGACCAGCAGACGACAATTTCGAGGTAGGGGAGACCGGGAAGAGTCGGAACGAAAATATTGTGTTCGGGCATTGCACACGTCTCTTGGACCTTTTTTGATCAGGCCCCAGTTTCTCGAAAATACTGAAGTACGTTCTCATGCTCAAATCTGAGCACCGTACTCAAATCACACGAAATCCACGTGAACTTCAATCGAATACCCTTCAACGTTGGAGAGTATTCCTTTGAAGTTGAGCATGTTCTCATGAGAATATACTTTTAAGTTTTTTCGAGAAACCGGGGCCTGGAAGAGTAGGAACGAAAATATTGTGTTCTGGTATTGCGCACGTCTCTTAGTCTTTTTTTTTTTGACCAGGCCCCGATTTCTCGAAAAAAACTTAAGTTGGGAGATCATGGTGACCCTTCCAGGTGACTTTTTGGAAACGTACACACGCAAAAACCGATTGCTTACATGTGTTTCCCTAATTTTTCGACTTAGCCTATACTCAGTTTAGCATAAGCCTCGAAAAGAGAAAAAAAACTGCCATGGAGCAAAAATGCGTGTGTCACCACCCTGGAGATGAAACAAGGAAATTTTGTAGATTATGTGATACTCTTGGGGAAATGCCGAAGTTTTAGGGCCAGAATATAGACCAGTTAGATTTAGGACTAATCATAATCACTATTGAATTCCAGTCCAATAGCAAAACCTCGGAAATAAGAACCGATTATCATTCAAAGTACATTTCTGACACAAAGAAAGTAAATTAACGGAAATATGAAAACGATTGTCAAATCGATCAAGGTCGACGTCCGCTTTTTATCGTGAAAATTCGATTGAATCCTTTACCAAGCAAAACTTTTTCGTAACGACGTTAACCCTTTCCCAAACGACAAAATTTTAGGGTGATCCGCTTCAAAAACTGTCACAAATGACAAAATGTATGTTATTAAAGATAAGATTTGTGTTAAATATGGCAGAGAAAATATTGAGACAAAAGGAGAAACTGCTTGGGAAAGGGTTAAGCAAGTGATTATCATCATGTAATACTATGGTGGCTAATTTCCGTCACGAATTACGAGGTATAACTCGTCGGTTATAACTGTAGACTTGTATACAAACACTATACTGCTTGTTGATGAAAATTGACCCAACACAAACCATTTCTCTTTCGAGAATAAACGAGTTAGGACATGAATTCGCCCGTGCAGCTCACGATAAATGGTTTGATAAATGTTAAAACTATGTATTTGATTTTTAGTGTTTGTATACAAGTCTATAGTTATAACCGATATGCTATAGCAGCCCTTATCGTTTAAAAAATAAAAAAAATAGTGCGATGAAATTCATTTTTCGAGGAAATTCTATGTTGACCAACTTTGGAATAGGATAGTAAAAAGGGTTGCAAATGTCATGAAATAGCGTTCGATTTTTTCGTGAAACAAATACGTCATCGTCACGCCTCACTGGTCTAAAAATAGATTGGGAATCCCTTATCGTACAAATATGGCTGTAAATCTCGCGAAGTTTTTCCACGTTCAACTTGCCGAAGATGACAATCTAAGAGATGGATGGCCGTAATCATTTGTTGAGAAACATTCTAATTCAGAGTTGAGAAGGTTGCTGCACTGTCGTGTACTTTTTAAGATCGGTATAGCGGACGAGAATTGAACTGGCAGAGCTTTCCATTCGATTAGCATGGGCTGCTCTGCCAGGTCATTTATCGTGAAGTATAACTATGAAATAAGCAGTTGACAAGTAATGTTTACACATACTGTCCTGTCTTGGCTTCGTCGTGCCGCTCGTGCGTACTCGCTTACCCTTTCCAAAACGACAAAATGTCATGTTGGGCCAAATTGAAAAAAGTGATGATGACAAAACGGATATGAATACTTTTAGTGTTTTATCTCAGAGAAAATATTGAGGCAAAAGAAGAATGAACATCAATATCCAAAGAAGTTATTCACATCGATTTTGTCTGCCTTTTTCAATTTGGTCGATCATCATTTTCTTCTTTTGCCTCAATGTTTTCCCAAGAATTTTCTGTTGGGGACGTCAAAACCGGTCTTGTTTGGGAAAGGGTTAGTATAGAAAAAAGCTAGAATTTGTCGCTGAATGTGATTTGATACCCCCACAGGCTTTCACTACTACAAAGGGCAAAATAAGCAAGGTAGAATTATGCTCCTTGTACGTTCCACGTCTCCTTGGTGAGATCTATCTACCCGAGAAGTTTCATGATCATAGCTACTTTACTTTCTGACTTTTCGATGTTTTTCTGGTTAAGCTGTTGAGGAATCTCAAGAAAAAAAAAACGTTTGTCATTTCTGGTCTGTCTCCGTATCTGGAAGCAATGTTGCATGATGCATATGCGCAATGTTTCGTAGTTTTAGTTCCCGCCTGCATTATCTATGATCGACTAATATCTCGCTTGAAAATAATAATTCTATGCTAACACTGTTACGAAAAAATGTCCGATTCATGACCGATAAACAAAATATTAGACTGGTACCCGGCAAACGTTGTTGGGGGTATTCCCATCAGAAATATATTTTTAGCACACGAGCGCGCGAAAACTGTTCGCTATTGTAACCAAAAGCATATTTTTGTTATGGTCAAGAACATGTTGAGGGCAAACGGTAACGAATAATGTTTGTTATCAGCATTTTCTTCTTTTTTCGCGATGTTTTTTCCCAAAGCTTCCTTTCACACAGATGTCAAATCCAGATCTTGTTTGGTAAAGAGTCAAGCAAAGTAAAATAATGAAAATATGGAAACAATTTTCAAATCGATAAACAGAGCCGCGTTCTTTAGAGCGAGATTTCTTGAGATATCTTGAGATTTCTTAAGATGTTTAAGGATAAAGCGCTGTTTTGACCAAGATTTTTTAGACGGTCGCTGCGAGCCGACATTGCTCTATACTTCTTTCGGAATCTCTCGATAAATTCTGTAGAACCTATATGGGAGAGAATTGACCGAGTTGTTCCGAATGCTCCATGATTCATAAACCGCGGAGTTCCTAATGCTCCATACGTCATACAAATGACGTCATGATGACGTCATTTGCATGAAGCATGGAACATTCGGAACACCTCGCTTATAATCTCGGTCTCAAAGACGCTGTATCAAAGACACCTTAAGAAATCTTTAAAAAAAACCTCGCTCTAAAGAACGAGCCTCTTGTCAACGTCTGCTTTTCATGTTGAAAATTCTACCAAAATTCTATAGACTCTACTATTTTTTCGAGACAAAGAAGAAAATGTTGATAATAAAGTTTTTCGTTTTTTTTTTTTGTTTCTGTTTTTGTTACATGCCAGCCCTAAGATGTACAAGTTTTCCAGTTCTTCTAACATTCATTTCGTCATCTGCACACCCGGTCAATTTCATTTTGTTTGTGAATAAGTTTTTTTTTCGTGTACAGACGCGTTTTCCCTCTCTTTTTGTCATCAAAAATCAATAAGATTTTTTTTCTTTTCATTGGAGAGATAGTTAGGTCTAGTAGACCATGTCATTTGATCAAATATTCTATAAGAAAAAAATCTCTTTGTCAAATCTCAATGACTATAAAATACGACACCCTTTTAGGTGAAAAGAATTTTAAGATGCTTTCAAAATTGAAAAGCGTTTAGCACAAAAAATATCCAATTTGAGTTAGAAACTGGAAAAATCTTTAACCCTATCCCAAACGACAAAACTTTAGGGTGCTCCAATTTTGAAGACTTCTGCATGCGACGAAAGGGGTGTTAGTGAAAATAGTATTTTGGGTAATAAAACAGCCCAGAAAATGTTAGGCTAAATGGGAAAATGCTGATTATCAGCATTTTCTTCTTTTGCCTCAATGTTTTTTCCAAGCCTTTTCTATTAGAGACGTCAAAACCAGGTCTTAACCCATTACTGCACAGTGACGCCTTTTGACTACCTCACAAGAAAAGGCATGAGAAAACATTGTGGAAAATGAAGAAATTGCTTGTAACAAGCAATTTCTTCATTTTCCAAAGTGTTTTCTTACCAAAAATGGAAATATTTTCAAAATTTCATAACTTGTAATTGCCATCTGCAACACGTTTCAAATTTGAGGAGTCCAAAATTGTGCCGTCTGGTAATGGATTAACCCTTTCCCAAACGGCAAAAATTTGGACCGCTTCGGTTTGGAAGTTCCTCAAGACGACAATATCGTCCGTTTAAAACCAGACCCTCGTATCTCATTATTTTCAAATTTTTCAGTAGAAGGGAAAAACGTTCGCAAATTTTTAATAAACGATATTTTAAGGTAATATTCCACTTTGATTGGCTCTGATATAATTCTAAATCAGTAATATATCAGTTTAATCATTTTACATTTTATAAAGGGAGATTTGGTCAATTTTGCCTTTAGAATGAAAAACAGCTCTAAAATTCACATTTTTCCAATAGCTAAAACATCTGTTCTAGAGATAAGAGATTCTGGTTTTGGTGCAAACATACAATTTGTTACATTTTAAGACAGTAAGACTATCGCATATTGAGATACACGGTTATGGCTTGTGGATGTTAATGATTTTTTCAAACAAATATTGTACCAGAACATTGTATCTTGCTGTACTAGGGTACGGTTTTCGTGAAATGGATCAAAGTTGTTTAATATAGAATAGTAAAAACATTGCATATAGCTGTAAGATACTCTGGTTTTAAGTAAAACAAACCGCAAGACTAACATTTGTATTGCCACACACTCTTATATATCTATACATTCATATGGTATTTCTGAACTATGTAAAAAGTAAAAGGAAAATGAGTCACAATAGAGTATCTACATTTAGCATCATCTGGTACACAAAATATTCCTATCTTATCACCCGACACAAAATTAAAGTATAGCATCTATATTCGATATAAATCCTTTTAATACATTTTTAAGTCAATATCAGTGTCTTTTTCACTTTCTTCCATGTCTGGCTCTGGGAGCCTTTCTTACACGTTCTGGTTGGATGGTAGTCCCTTGTAAAACTGATATTCCGTGGAAATAACACCTTGTTTGCACAAATGGACTACGTCCTTTTTCTTTGGACTTGAAATGTGTAGTTTCGTAAAGGGACAAAGGTGTTTCAGTACTCTTCTTACTCTTGGTAAAATTCTCACTCTCTGAAAATCTGTATCGTTGTCATGTTCATATTTGTACAGACACATTTCTGATTCTTCTTTTACGAATCTCATCCACCTCATGCTGGTCCATCAAGTCCTTTCCCACTCTTTGCTTTGCTGGTCTTCGGGCTTTTGAATCTCATCGATTTAAAGTCTTTAAAGTCATAATATTTCAGGGAAATGACGTTGTATGGATTTTTCTTTCTCCACATTGTAATTACCGTTTCCCTTTGACTAGGCACGAATATCTTCGTTTTTGATTTTGATAATTCAATAACACATTGCATAGAATCGCATTTCATCTGGCAGTGTCCACTTTCAAGGTCGATTATCTTGAGATGTGGAATTGTTGACAAGGAGTACAAAAGAGTTGTGGCCACGATCTAGTTTCGATTTTGTCTTATACACGCGTCAGAATACAGTATCACATGTTCCACCTCTGTATCAAGGCCAGCAAAATATAGTTTCAAGCGATTTGAAATTTCATTTGATCCACGTTTACCGTCTGTTCCCGACCATAAATAGCATAAAGCTTGTTTGTCACCTGCACTGTACACCGACAACTTGTAACAGCAGAATTTTCTCACACTAACCAATGAACATGGAGTGAAAAGAACCGACTGTAGAACGAATGCACATGTGTGTACTCTTTGTTAGTCACGTCCCAACATTTTTCTTCCGGTTTTCAGGTGTGGCTTTTCTTTTGCGAACAGTTCGCCTTTTGCTGGAGAAACGAATTTCGCTGATTTTTTGGTGCTTCTACTGGCACTTCCCCCCGCAGTTCGTGCTTCTTCTGTGTCGACCTTTTCTAGATTTAGAATAGGTCTCCCTGTATATATCTCTGGATCTTTACTTTGGAAACAAGTGTCAAAATGCTCCATGACATTTGGGATGGATATGTACGTGATATTTGTCCCACTGCTTCTTTCAATTTGGCTCAAAGTAGGCGTTATTACGATTTTCGGAAGCGAAAATAGTTCTTCGAAGTTGCATTCTTCTTTTGAGTTGTTATGTTTGTTTTGGGGGAAACCAATATACTCTGCAGCATTTTCCACTAAATGAGAACAAATCGACTGTCTGAGCTGAGTAAACGACTCCGATTTGTGAGCCGAATGACAGGCTGTTTCAAACAAGCAGTTCCCTTGTGGAAACACTCTTACTCGAGATAATCCTTCTTTATTCAAGTTATCATCTAGTCGGTCTTCATTTTCCATAATCAGTGTTTCTGATAATTTCCTCTTGGAAACTTATCTGTATTTGCCTAGTAATTTCTTGCTCATCTCTGGCGATCTCATGATCAGTAACAGTTGAAGTAGAGGCATGCTAATCACATAAAATATCTGATGGTTTTGATTTTACTTTATCCACATCTTTCTGAATGCCTCATCTTTTTCTTTCTGTTTTTATGCACTGTCAGATAGATAAGAAAAGTATTCTAAGTCAGAAGAATTAAGCACTTTAGACTTTGGGATATATGTTTCATCCTTGGAACTAGATAAGTAACTTTGTTCATTACATCGATTTAAAAGAACACATAGAGATATGTTATCATCATCTTCAGAGCTTGAACTCGATTTCATCCCCTTTATTAAGTGCTTCTGTGCTTTCCTTGTCGCACGTTTTGTACTTTGGGGAACATTTTTGGTAGCCCGTAAGTCGTCTAAAATTACAGCCACATTATCTTTCTTTTCACTATGGACTCTTGTATTGTCTTCTTTCAGAGAAGTTTTCTTAGAAACAGTTTTATTTCCATTTTGTTCGGGGATATCAACATCAAGTACATCGTTTATATTTTCAGTCTCGGAAAAACCATCACAAAGCTGTCAGTATTCCATATCGTCTGTGGATTTTTATTAATTTTCTTTATTTGAAATCATCTTCCTTTCAAAGAATTGTTGTAACCAAGTCATTCTTAAGCTGCATGTGCTTTTTCTCCATCGAGATATGTTTTGTCTTTGCTTATACTCTCAGCATCATTGTTAAACAGTGAAAATGTTGGTTCTGCCTCAAGGATGTTCTGTTCAATTTGCAGTGCTATTTGAACAAGATCACTGCCTTCTTCCTCAAATCACATCTACAAATTAAAACAGCTTAAAGTCACATGTTTCTAAAACAATTAACACAAATGTATTAGACGAAGGAAATAGCTTCTTAATATACACATTCTTAAAGTATTATATAACTTCTGATTAGCGATTTTCAAAGGAAATCAAACAAACTGCTTAGTACGTGTAATTAATACAATCTTGGATTATATCAAATAAGAATATTATGGACATTGTTGTAAAATTTATATGGCTCCATATAAGAATTTTTTCCAAAAAAGAGGGGAAAAAGGCTTTGTTACATGTATTTATTATATAAAAAAAAGGAAAGATAAAAGTATTGAACATAAGATTTACCTTAAAATTATGGATTCTCTATTGAAAAATGTATACCAAATTCCCTTTTCTGCAAAGTTCTGTTTTGACAATAGCATAACTGGTTCACTAAATGACTGTAAAATACAGTTTTACTCGTTATTAAAAATATCTCATAAATTGTTTACATGCCATGACCCTATGTCGGTAATATTAATAGAAATTGTAGCTGTCATTTAATGGAGAAGGTCATAAAAATAAATTGATGCCATGCTACATCAATGCTCTGATACGTTGTTATCAACACCAATTAGCTGTCCGCGGTGAGATATCCGGAATGAAAAACATATCATTTACAGATAGAATTGACTGGTTTGGAAAAAATCAGTTTCAATCACAGTATATGAAAAAGCCAAAGTCACCTATAGCTAAATGATATAGTATGGTCTGGACCATGTAAGAATCACTCTCTAACAAACATATATTATCGCTAGATACAATGTTCTGGTATGACATAGACGGGGAATAAATGTTTGACACGTGAAAACCATAACAGTGCACCAATATATGATACAATCTGGCTGGACATTTCCTTGAAAAAATCCATAATCCGTAAAAGCCATAGTGCTGTATTCACAGTTGCCATCGTTTGGCAGAACAAATTGTTGCTAAAACTGAATAAAATAAACGTATCTGAAAATACGTTCTTCTTTTTCTAGAACTTGTGCTCAATCTTAGATACGAGGTTTGATCTTTGTTCAATATCTTAAAAAGTATTTAAGATAGAGGGCTGAAATTTCGGGAGGATATGGATCTAAGCATTATTCACCAAAAAAGCAAAAAAAGATTTTTCGAAAAAATACGAGATACTATTGTCTGGTTTTCAATAGACGATATGGGCATTGGAGAATATAAGATTTGTGTACAAAATAAACAGGAAAATATTGAGGCAAAAGGAGAAAATGCTGATCATCATGTTTTCCCAAGCCTATTCGGTTTTGGACGTCAAAACCAGGTCTTGTTTGGGAAAGGGTTAAAGGCATATGTCACCAACGTGGATACAAATCAGCCTGGGTATACACGCAGTCTGATCAAGATCGATGTTGTCTTTAAATAGTGACCAAAACGCCCTGTTGCAACAGACTTTAGGGCCTGCTGCAACCCATTCACAAACAATGACGCTTTAGATGCATAATAGAAAATGCTTGTGAAAACATTGGGACAAGATATGGAAGTGCTGATTTAATATAAGACAGATGAAAAAAACACACAAACAAAGAAAAAAAAAAAGAAAAAAAGAAAGACAAAAACACCTAGCAAAAGATAATGATTTGACATTGATTTACATGGCCGAACTGTGCAGACTGACCAGGATCAATATTTTCGAATTAAAAAAAAAAAAAAAAAAAAAAAATCATTCAGCAGCAAAAGTTCGAATATCACCTTTTCAACAATAGCATAATTTTCATGTCGTTTTGGTAAATGTTTAACGCCTTTAAGGTAGTCAACCCCTAATAAGATTCGCGCGTAGTCGGAATTATTCAGGCAACGTCGAAAACAATCGTCGGTCCGAATAAGTTCGGATACGTAACGACGACGCTCGGGAAAAAACCCTGATGCTTTACGTATCTCAAAATGGCCACAATACGGATATTCTACCTTAAACTTTTCGAACTGCGCAGACTGGCCAGGATCGTTACTTTTCATCAACATTTTCATTAATCCCCCTTTTATCATGGTGTGACGAAATAAGGGTCATTTTATAGGTTTGCTTTACAAGTCTGGACAAGCGTACAAAAACAAATTTCGGCAGATTTTTATCAAAAATGGGTTTATTGGTACAATTATGCAATATTTATATACTAACTGTAAACGAGAATTTTGACATTTTGTGACAATTAACCATTTGCCTGAGGACAAATATTATGGACTAATTGAAATTGTCTGATAAATAAATTGAAAATCAATTTAATGAAAGTTAAAGACGAATGCGCTGTGGAATACAAATGGGCCAGGATCTGGAAAAACGTCCCTTTAGGCTTTGGAGCCAAACATGGATCCAGATCAGCCTGTGCATACGCACAGTCTGATCATGATTCATGTTGTTCTCTAATAGCTTCTCTGTGACCTTTAAGTTGACGACAGACTGATCTTGAAAGTTCATTTTTAAAAATGCTATAAGGGACGTTTTTCCAGATTCTGGCTCAAATGCCAGTAATTTTGATAAAATAGAAATTATTTCGATAAGTCAGCTTCTATTTTTATTATACAGTCGACACTCGTTGTCTCGAAGTCGGAGGGGCGTCAAAATATCTCGACATATCCGGAGTTCGACTCATCCGATTTTGTTCGGCTTCGATACTGTTGATATTTGACCGTTTTGAAACTAATCAAGTATGATTATTATTGAAATATAGTAGGAAAAGGAAAGAAATTGCTCGTGTCGAGCAATTTCTATCCTTTTCCTTCTATATTTCAATAGCTATATTCAGTTTAAAATTATTTTGCTTGAAGAAATTATGTCTATTGATGAGGACGGGACCAGATTGGAACTTCGACTTAAGCGAAAATTCGACTTATCCGATGTCGACATAACGAGTGTCGACTGTTTACAGCTTTCTCAAACAACACATCGTTTTTATGTCTCCAAAATTAGAAGATTTTTTTTCCTAGTCATCGATTTTTTTTAATTCTGTGGAAAAGAAGCCGTCATGAGATTAGCCTGTAATAATTATTGCACATACAAATTAAAAACAAATCTTAGATAATACATAGCAACATCGTTCCACAAAAGCCATGACTACCCTCCCCCCCCCCCCCCCCCCCCCCAAAAAAAATGTCCCTTGTTGCTACACATTGCACAATGGCAATGAATTTTGTGCTAAAAATAGAATTTGTTCATCGTTATGTTTAGATAAACCGTCGGTGTTGTTATACAATCTCGTAACTACGGCTTGAATCAAGCCGTAGTTACGAGATTTTATAATAGCACCTACGAAATACTAATGTTTGTCCGAATTTACGTCACGATTTACTTGACAAAGTCGTTCTCTATTATAATACAATATAGTCAGACTCGAAAATCTGGAACCAAAATGGGTATCATTATAATCATGTAATCCGAAACGCCCTCTCAATATACAAGTCAAAATAGAAATTGATCTTCAAAATAAACATGGATTGTTATCCAAACACCGCATTGTATGCCTAAACGATTTACAAATTCATTCTTTTACATCGATGTTTTTCAAAGATTTCTCTTATTGTCTAAATTAACCCTTTCTCAAACAACCAGTTGAGTGTGTTCCAATTTAAAAGCTGTTGCCTGATGCCAAAATGCTTGATGATTAAAGTTTGATTTCAATACAATTTAACACAGAAAATCGAGAAAAAACATTCTGTTTTCAGCATGCTCTTCTTTTGTCTCAATGTTTCCCAAAACCTTTTTATATCAAATGTCAAAACCAGGCTTTGTTTGAGAAAGGGGTTAACATGGAGATTTATTCAAATAACACTGCATTGTGTACATAACTGATTTACAGAACTGAAAAAAAGACCTTTCCATGGCAAACTAACCTTGTACGATTGATTAACCCATTACCAGACGATAACATTTTTGGGCTGGCTCAAATTCAAAAATCCCGAAGACGACAATTTCAAGTAAATTTTTTTGTATTTTGGGATTGAAAACATTGTGGGAAATGAAGAAATTGCTTGTCACAAGCAATTTCTTCATTTTCCACATTGTTTTCCAAGACCTCTATCTTGTGGGTGTGTCAAGAGACGTCACCGTGCAGCTATGGACTAGAATACCGATATAAATCCATTTCTTCTGTTCTTTTCGAGATTTTCTATGCTTCACAATGAACCCCTTCAGTTTTTAGTACTATCTGGCAGTACTATCTGGCCTATTTTGTCTTCTATAAATGATTTCGAGACGGACAAGGTCACAATTTTGTTGTTTGTGAAAGGGTTAGCATCGACCTTGCTTAACAATTGCTTATATCAATTACTTTTGAACTATCTAATTTAACTTATTAAGCTCAATTTTGCCGACAAAACATATTTCAACCCAACATTCGAAAAGGAACAATCACAAAGAGCGAATAGTATTTACCGCGATCAGCCTGTGCCATTCCTCACACGGGTGGAGGGTAGTTGCAATAATGTAACCGAAACCTTTTGGAATTTTGATCTGGGTTTCGGGTACAATTCCTTCCTATGCGTTTCAATGGAGCAGGTGCTGGAATGATTCATTCCAGCAAGTTTAGCATAGTCAAACTTCAAAATAAAGCTATGGAATATAGTAAGAATGTTACCTGACAACAGGTTAACTATTTTTCTGTTAATCCAGCATTGTTTTAAGTTGGAATCACTTTCAAATAAAGTTCAATTCAATTTTAAAGTGGAGTACCCACCCATTTTATTCTACTGAGACTTGAATTTTCCGTTGGAAGAAATAATTGGAAACAATTCTTGTTGATACTTTTTAACTGAATTTGTGCCATGGAATATCTTTTTATGGGATACACATCTGCTTAGATATGTTAGTATTCAAAAAATTATACAAGAAAATGTGTTTTCCACTCTTTTGTCTTGCTCCACAAGAAGGAATAGGGTGGACTCGTAGCCACAAACCAATACCCATCATCAAGTTTGTGGCTACGATATCGCAGCTAGGGTGGAGGGGTGCCCGACAGAGCCTACATACAATTCTAACCATTCCCACCCGGTGATTTTTTTTTCTGTTCCAATTTGAAAGAAGTTGCAGAATAGGCTAGAAGACAATTTCGTTGCTTTTTTGAGTAAGATTTTACGACTTTTTGTGTGTCTAGAAAACACTGTGGGAAATGAAGTAACTGTTTGTCACAATTTCTTCATTTGCACACCGTTTTCTTAAGCCTTTATCTAGATTGGCGTCAAAAAGCGTCTTTTTGTTGGAATGTGTTAATGCAGTGTAAAATCAACAACCTGGATAGAAGGAAACATGTATACTAGCTGCTTATTTAATAAATCGGCGCTCCCAAAGAAAGAAGACATCCGATGTAGGAACCTTATGTTTGTTAACCTTCTTTTGAGCAAAAATCGAGGGTGTGTTGGTGGTGCTGGTGGTGTGTGTGTGTGTGTGGGGGGGGGGGGGGGGGGGTGTTCGGCCCCCGGCCCGAATCTTGATCCGCTCTTTGTAGAGTGGCATCGGTCAAAACGCTACGTGAAGTTTAATGTTATGTTAATATTTTCCCCAAAACAAAGTTCAAAAATTTGAAAATTATTGATACAAAAGAACAAAATATTCGTGCCCATGCCAACAAATTTCTTCTTTTGTCTTAATATTTTTAACACTGATTTTATCGTTATCCAATATCGTCTACAACAGCATTCAATTTGGAGTAGTCTATTTTTTCCCATTCGGGGTAAGTATTAATCTAAATTAGCTTGAAGCTCCCTTTTTGCTTGCCGCGACACTAAACTATCGATATTTTCATTAAGGTGGATGCTCCCTATGGCCAATAAAAACTTTCATATTTTTTCCGATTTTTGGTTTTGTCCCATTCGGTTAGTTTACTACACGTCGAAAGAGTGTTTAGAATTTTTACAATGGAAACTTTTAATAAATTAGATTTTATTCCAAATCGGTGTTTTTGGAAATATTGTGGTATTAAATCATTTTTTAAATATTTATTATTATTTACATTTGGAATGACTATGTTGGGATTATCATCAGTTTATGTACATTTACAATTTTATACTCGATGTTCGGATAATGCCGGTTTAGAGAAAATACGACAAACGGTAAGAAAATTTGTTAACCCATTACCAAACAACAAAATTTTAGACTGTTCCAAATTCAAAGATGTAGCAGATGACAATTTTAAATGAATGATTTTTTAAACTTTTATAGTCATTTTGTGTAGAAAACATTGTGGGAAATGAAGAAATTGCTTGTCACAAGCAATTTCTTCATTTTCCACAATGTTTTCCAAAGCCATTATCTTGCGGGGAGTCAAAAAGAGACACTGTGTGGTAATGGGTTGATTAGTATTTTCTTCAATTTTCACTTGAATATTTAAAGTAAATCGAAATAAATGATGTTAGAAAACGAAAATAAACTTTATTTCTAGACTGTTCAAAACAATTAACCCGTTACCAGATGGCAAAATTTTTGACAGTTCCAAATTAAAAGATGTTGCAGACGACAATTTCAAGTAAACGAAATGTTACTTTTTGTCTTTTTGAGAAGAAAAATGTTGTGGATAAAAAAAAAAAAAAAAAAAAAAAAAAAAAAAAAAAAAAATTGCTTGTCTTTTTCGTGAGGGGCGTCAAAATGCGTCAATGTATTGGAATTGGTAAAGGAAAACGGAATAATGGACTTTAGTTGCTCAGTAGGCCTGTATTCGTGTCCTTAAATGCGTATGGTAATTGTATAGTGTTCACTCTGGTCATGAATTATTCCCTGCTTTGTCGAAATCTGAATTATCTATCAAGGCCAGATTTTTGCAGAGCTATCTAGGCTTTTTCGTCAAGGTCCCAATTTTTCAAGGCATAGCCTTGCGCGAGAGTAGGTATTTAATTCATCATTGAGATTGTGCTAACGATTAATTGAAAGAAAATTCAATCTAATGAAAAAAAGAAAAAAGAAAACAACAACAACAACACACACAAAAAAAAAGAAAAAAGAAAAACGTTGCAGATAATGGAATGGTAAAGTTTGTCGAAGTGTGGCTTATCTAATTGGACCCCCCCCCCCCCCAAAAAAAAAAAAAAAAAAAAAAAAAAAACCTTGCAAAATTACGCAGTTATGTGTAAATTCAAAATTTAGTTTAAAACAAATTTATTGTGAGCTTTAACACATCATTTCCGTTATCAAAAAGATACAATAAATATGAAAACCGTCATTTAACCCTTTCCCAAATAAGAGGCTTTGACGTCCGTAACAGAAATGACTTGGAAAAGCACTGAGACAAACAAAATCAGCATTTTCTTCTTTTGCCCCAATATTTTTTGTGCTATTTGATACGTGAATTCTGTCTTTATCATTATCTTTTTGTCATCTGTAGCATAGGGGTCTGTAATTTGACCCTTGGCACAAAAGGTCAAATTACAGACCCCTATGATCTATAGCAGCTTGGACAACCCTATACTTTTGCTGTTTGTTGCGAAAGGTATAATTCTTTTTGAGGTCTATTTAGCAACATACCTCTTAACCCATTACCCCACAGTGACTCTTTTTGACTCCCTACAAGATAATGACTTAGGAAAACATTGAGACAAAAGAAGAAACTGCTGATAGCCAGCAGTTTCTTCTTTTGTCTTAATATTTTCTGTGTCATATTTTACACAAATCATGTCTTTATTATCATCAATGGTGTCGTCTGCAGCAGCTTTCAATTTGGATCACCCTAAGATTTTGTCGTTTGGGAAAGGGTTAAATGATTTACCTAGCAAAAGAAAATCGTCGGTGGAATATCAAACCATCACGATACGGAAACTCCAGAAACAGAGCCAATGGCTCCGCACAGAAAATCATCTGGGGGCTTCTCTTGGGGCAAGATTTTTAGTATACATTTTCCACTTTGTTGTCGAATTATTTTCTTTTTGTGATTAAATGCGAAAAAAAGGGAGTTTGTCATGCTCCGCTACATCCATTTATCCGTCTGTTTTAATTATTTCGGCTTCAAAAATCGGCCGAATTTTCACAGGAGCCATTGGCTCGGTTTCTGTAGTTTCTGTACCGTGAACATCGTAACTCCAGCTTAAAAAAGTTTTGCACTTCTTCTAAGGAGATACAGATCACATCTGTAGTTTCAAACTGTTTATGGTGTTCTCATTTGCATCGAGATATAGGCTATGTAGTTCGACAATTCCCACTATTGGATACGTGCGACGAACAAATTTTTTTTCAACCATTTTCACATTTTCCCCAGTAAAACACCCAGTGGTAAAATATAGTCCTGTGATGAAAAAATTCTCTCGCTTTTCTGTTGTAGGCTATTTATTTCGATGAAATTTTGATTCAGAATGATTTTATTATCTTTTTCTTATTCATACTGATAAACAAGAGACCAGGGGCCCGTTTTACTAACAAACTTACGAACATTTTTGAAACAACAACAAATCTGATTAGCCGAATAATTACTGTTATTATTTCTCTTTCAATCAGATGTGTTGTTACAAGGTTTTTGCAAAAATCTATGTTAGTAAAACGCGGCCCAGGGTCCTGTTTCATCAAAGTATTTAAGACGTATTTTTGACTTGCCGACGACTTAAAAACGCTTAAAACAACAATCGCATTACATATCTTTTGGCTGATTGGCGATACGTGATTTTCAATTTGACATGAATGTGATTCGAGTTTACAGGTGTCGAATAAATATGTGTCCATAGGTTTTCATTATATCGCTGCTTTACAACGTAAACCTAGTAGCTGCAGTTTAAAACAAGCTCTGCAGTTACGAGGTTTTCGTTGAAAAGTGACGATATTTGGTTATCGCTTCGATATAACCAGTTATTTGAGATATAGAATAATCTGATTGAAAATAATGACAATAAACTGTACAGTTAACCCTTTCCCAAACAAGACCTGGTTTTGACGTCACTGATAGAAAAGGCTTGGGAAAACATTGAAACAAAAGAAGAAACTGCTGATTACCAGCAGTTTCTCCTTTTGTGTCAATATTTTCCGTGCCATATTTTACACAAATCTGATCTTAAACAACTACTATTTTGTCATTGTGACAGTTTTTGAAGTGGATCACCCTAAAATTTTGTCGCTCGGGAAAGGGAAGGGTTAAAACTCGTTATGTCGAAGTCGTAGGAATCGTCTTTTTACCTCGAGATATCAGGAGTTCATCTTATCGAATTTCTGTTTAGTTTCGATATACATGTACACGAATGTGTAATTTGCTTCTAAAATTGCTTCTATACCTAGTACGTTCATAGTTGAATCAAAGCGCTGAAAGCGCTGAAGGCCTTGAAGAATTTGAACACATGCAGATTATTGGTATGAGAAAGTTTAAATATTCTTCAACTTCAGCAATAATCAAAGCGCTGAAAGTGCTGAAGGCCTGGAAAGTGTACGAAAAATAACAAGAGTAACATTTTAATCTTTTATTTTCTTTTGAAGAAGTTTCGAACAAATTTGAACACATGCAGATTTTTGGTATAAAACAAAAGTAAAATGAACAGAAATCATCTGTATGGTATGAAACAAAAGTAAAATGAACAGAAATCATCTGTACTGGATGACCACTAGAATCATGGGGGCCAAATTATCAAGGATCAGGTAAGAAGGATTTCGATTGCAGATCTATCCTTTTTATTTATTGCATGATCAATTCCTGTCCAAATTGTGTTAACAATAAATCTGCGACCAAAAGCGGTCTTAAGACCATGAATAATTTGGGCCCTGCCCCCTGGTTAATAAATCATCGAAACACAATAGCATATTATCAGAACATTATATAAAAAATAAGTGCATGTCGTTCTTTAAACCCTTTATCATTCCATTACCAAACGGCAAAATTTTAGACTTGACCAAATTCAAAGATGTTGCAGACGACAATTTCAAGTAATTACTAAATATAATTTCACATTTTTTCACAATGTTTTTTTCAAACCCATTATCTCTAGGGGAGTCAAAAACAGTCATTATGTGGGAATGGGTTAATAAATCTGTTATTATTTTGCTGCTGAAGCTAGAAGTTTTTTTTAAATTTCCCTTTGTGGGCATTTTCTTATGTTGAAAAAGACATGTTTTGGTTAAATTTCAATTATAACATGCAGGTCAAAACATATAAGAGAACATGAAATATCATGGAAACACAATAGCAAATTATCTTGACATTATATAAAAATATGCGAGCAAAACTAATTATATACAAGAGGGCCATGATGGCCCTATATCGCTCACCTGAGTTTCCGATTCTACAGACAAGTATAGTCTGGTCTTGGATTGGATACAGTTTGGTAGGTCATTTATATAGACTAAGAAAAGACATGGACAGAGCACTGAACCCTGAGGGACGCCTAAGAGAACTGGTAGAGTAGTTGATGAGTGATCATCAATACCTACTCTTTGAGAACGATCCTTTTAGAAGGATTATATCCATCTTGAGATCAGTGGAAGGACACCCAGCTTATTCAATTTGGATATTTAATTGCTGTGATCAACCTTCTTCTTCTTCCGGTTTAGGTCAGGGTTCTTCATAGAATGTATATTTGACCTACGATGGGATGAGACAATCACCTCTTCCATTGGTTATGTATAGCTAAAAGTCTATACGGTACAGTTAAAACTATGTACACCCATCAACCGGTTACTTGCTACTGGGTAGGGCCGCAGAATGCTGTGGTAGGGCGACCCTGAGCCCCTGAGCGTAGTAGCATCTGAGACGGCTATAGGGAGGTGGTTCCAAATCAAATGCCTTACTAAAATCCATTTCAAGTATATATCCGCTTGTTGACCATTTTCAAGATTGTCGTATGCTTCTTGGGTAAGGCTAATCGATTGAGATTCACAGGTATGTTTTGCTCTGAAGCCATGCTGGTACTGGCTAAGTAGATTATTCTTATCAAAGTGACCCATGATGTTTGTTATCAGGATGCGCGCCATAATTGTTGATGCTTTGCAGATTAAAGAGATTGGCCTATACTTGCTGGATTTATACTTTGGACAGCTTTTTATAGACGGGTGCTACTGTTTTACTTCTCTAATCTTTGGGGACAATACCTGTTTCTAGAGAAAGATTGGAGATGACCTTGACAATAGATCAACTGTATATCTTGTAATATTTCTTTACACCTCTGGTAAAATATGTTTTTTGGATAACAATGCGGCATAATTAGAAAATGTACGTTCTGCTCAGTATTTTTTTTGTGTGTGCTATATTGAGCACAATTTCCAAATTTATTAATGCCCATTATGTCGTCTGCATTAGCTTTGGAATTTGACAAGTCAAAAGTTTTTACATTTTGGAATGGGTGAGATAATGGTAAATTCCATATTTTATATCTTGTTCAAACAATCAAGATGAAGTAATGGATTGAATAACGATTTATTAAATGAAGTTAAAGCATTGCCGACAAATCGTGATGTTATTTCTATATATCTTCACAATATATCATTTAGAACCTTATTAAATCATAAATCTGCCTATTAAAACATAACTATCTAACACATACAAATACATAGATATATAAATAACAAATTTTTAAAACAGATTAAAGAATAACAAATCGTTACTATTACCTACGGTATTGGAAAACCAAATATTTCAAGTGTGTATCGGTAATCACTGACGCGTTCCGTGTGTTCCGGTAATTACTATGCGTTCCATGGTGTTCCGGTATTTCTATGGACCCAATAGTTCTTTCGCGGGGGAAAACGAACATTTACGGAAAATTTTGCAATGAACGAGTTTCTTTAAATATTAGAGGAACGTATGGTACTTTCGGACAGTTAAGTGATCGTCAGCCATTATTTAGATAGGTGAAGACAAAAACTGTATCTTATGTCACAATCAGAAAATTCTAAGCCTTTTCCCCGGCATCGGTAGGCCTAATGAGAAGTATTAAGCGTATAAAACCGGGTAGGAGGAAAACAAAATTAGTCATCAACGACAGGTTATTTCGGACACATCGGGTCTGATCGGACAGGCCGATAATCGAGCTAGATTTATTTCAAATAATTATGTTTGCACTTTTACGTAATTAATTTGGAACAATCTAAAATTTTGTTTGGAAAGGTTTTAGGTAAGGTAAAATACAAATGAACGATCTAAGATATTTATTGCACATCGAGTATTTCGTAAAAAAAAAATAAAAATTATACGCTGATGGCTGGAGTTGAACGTCGGTCCCCAGAGTTCTGAGACTTCGCCATTACCGCTCGACCACTGAACTTGTTGAACAACGTGTGACATAGAGTAGGTTATATATGAAGGCGAATGGATCCGCGCATAATATTATGTTGCAATCGATTTCTTGATTGTAAATATTTTACGATTTTAAATGCCTTTACTGCTATCAACGTATGTATTTACTTCTTTTGTAATGTACATGGGTCGAAATTTACAAAATCTGCATAAAGTAGTATAAATCTAGTCCAGTTCCGATTTACTTTTCATCGCGCAAGAACACTATATATCTGCGTTCAACGTTTTCACAAGATAAAAATTCAGCACGCCCTGAGAAAAATGACATGCTAAATTTGGCCTCTTCAAGGCCAAAAATAGTAGTAGAAGAAAAGAATTGCTCGAACAGCGTTTTTTACTGCATTTCGATGGCTATATCTATTTTCAAAATTCTTCCATTTAACACCTCTGATATCCGTTTATGAGGACTGGGCCATGTTTTCACTTCGAATTAAGCGGAAAATCGACTGATCCGATGTCGACATGACAAGTATGACGAATACCAATTATACAGTCGACACTCGTTATGTCGACATCGGATAAGTCGAATTTTCGTTTAAGTCGAAGTTTAAATCTAGTCCCGTCTTCATCAATGGACATAATTTTTTCAAACAAAATAATTTTGAACTCAATAGATCTATAGCTATTGAAATATAGTAGGAAAAGGATAGAAATTGCTCGAAACGAGCAATTTCTCTCCTTTTCCTATTATATTTCAATAAAAATCGTACTATATTACTTTCAGAAACGGCCAAATATCAACTTTATCGAAGCCGAACAAAATCGGATGAGTCGATCTCCGGATATGTCGAGGTATTTTGACGGCACCTCCGACTTCGACACAGCGAGTGTCGACTGTATTTGGTTTTATTACTATCCCAATAATTTACCCGGAAACGGCAAATTCAATTTATACTCATTTCCTCGAAGTCGTTCACGCTGTCAAATCGCATTGACATATATCTACCTTCTTAGTGTGATATTCACTGGTGGTGAACTCGGCCAAAGCGATGGGCGTTTTTCACTACAACAAGGTACAAATATTTTGCGTTAACAATGTGAGTTCAAAGATCTGATTGGATAGTTTTTCTAATAACAATGAATTTGTTCTAAAAATAGACCGGGTTTATTGATATGTATTGACAAACCGTCGGTGTTGTTTTAAAATCTCGTAACTACGACTTTATCGAAGCCGTAGTTACGATATTTTATAATAACACCGATGGAATGCGATGCTCGCGAAAAAAAAACGTCCCACGCTTTGGCCGAGTTTACGCTCCGCTCAGCACTTCGCCGGTCATACAGGACCTACGACAATCCAACACCATTGATTCTTTCAAGAAAGGCCTGAAAACCCTGTTTTTTAAAGACTTCGACGCTCTGTTCAACTGAACGCGAGTAGTGCTGCATGCGTATCCTTTATGTATCCTTTTACATTTTTATTTTAGCACACTTTACTTTTGTACAACGCCAGTGAATATGCTTTGCGTAAAATTAGGCGTTTAAGTAAATCAAACAGTTTCAGTTTCAGTTTCATATATCGGTGGATGAAGCATCTAACCACTTATACTGTCAGGCGTCAAGGGGGGTAGAGTCGGCATCAATTTGATGCCTGAGGGAAGCATTTATATAGAGGCTGATAATGGCAAATCCCGGTCATGTCTCTGCAGTGTATGCACGTCGTATAATCACGTGACTCAGAATTTCCGATAATCTTCAATATCTTTTTTAACACTTGACCAATTTGAATTCGGATTGAAGCAGAGAAGGTGGGGAAAGGAATTGAATTTTTGAAAAAAAACCAACTGGTTAAAAAGTTATTGAAGATAAACCAAAATTTTGGTTTATCTTCAATAACTTTTTTATCAGTTGATTTTTCAAAAATTAACCACGTCCATCTAATGCGTGATGTCTGTCCACATTCTCTGCTTCAAACCGAATTCAAATCGGTCCAGTAATTACAAAATTATTGAAGATTGTTTTGAAAATATTGTATCACTTGATTATCCACCGTAGTATGTACAGAGGGTGTTTTCCAGAGCAATAGATAAGAGAGGATAGAGGCTTTCTGAATTTGGGTACTCATTGTAATCGTCTCGTTGGCGCTGTTCCAATAAGTACCCACAACACAACCTTTTATGAAAGATAAACTATATTTAACCCTTTCCCAAACAAGACCTTGTATTGACGTCCCTAACAGAAAAGGCTTGGGAAAACATTGAGGCAAAAGAATAAAATGCTGTTAATCAGCATTTTCTCCCTTTGCCTTATTATTTTCTAAGCTAAATTTTACAAAAATCCTGTCTTTATCAACATTCATTTTGTGTTCAGCAGCAGCTTTCAAATTTGGCCACCTTAAAATTTTGTTGTTTGGGAAAGGGTTAACACATTTTTAAAAGCTATTACCCCCACTTATTCTGTAGCTCTATTTTTTTTAGATAATCAATGATCCGACATTATAGGAGCTCGTATTATATTTTAGTTATGCCAGAGCGACCGATGGTTTAGGGATCAATTTTATCAAGTAAACAGTGACGTAATTTCGGACAAACAATAGTATTTTCGTGGGTGTTGTTACAAAATCTCGTAACTACGCCTTGATCCAAGCCGTAGTTACGAGATTTTATAACAACACTGACGGTTCATCAAAGCATAACGGTAAACCCGGTCTATTTTTAGCGTTAATTATTGCTATTGGGAAAAGATATTCTGAAATAGTTATTCTGATTTCAAACCGTATTTTGTTGGATACTCATTTAAAACGTCCAAAGGAGTCGATTTATATGAGTACCGACAATACAGGGATTGATGAAAAACGATAAGCCCTACATATTCATTGATTTAGAAAAGGCATTGAGGGAGAATACACGTAATAATTATGGCCATTTTGAGATTCATAAAACATCGTGTTTTTTTTTTTCAGTGACGTCGTTGCGTATCCCAACATATCCGCGTGTGGTCGTTTTCGACTTCGCCCGAATAATTCCGGCGTCGTGCGAATCTCATTAGGGGCACACTACCTTAGCATAATCTTATCCCCATCTCAAACGATTGAATTTTCGATCAGTCGAATTTGATTGCAGACGACAAAGAGAGATGTTTCCAAAACCTTTATTTTATGGAGAGGTCAATATCATGACTTATTTTGGTAGAATGTAAAATTACGACTGCACTTAAACGACGGTGGCGATGCGGCTGCAATTTAAAGGGCCCCATGCTAGGTTGTCGGAGTTAAAACATAAATTAATCAAGAAAAATTGTATGGATGGGTCAATCTGCATAGTTAGATTATTTCTGTCCAAGGGAATTTCGAATGAAGTTCATTTAGTCCTTGTATATAATTGACTGACCCGCCATTTATATTTATTGTAACATCTATGGGAAACTTGCACTAAAATTCCTTTCTTTTTGATCCTAGATAATGCAATGCACCACACAACAATGCAAACTCTGACTGTCCCCATGTTGTTCTGATCAAACCTAGCATGTTCCCATTAACAAAGCTCTGACAGCGCACTTATATATACTTGCCGTTGCTCGTTCGTGCCCAAAACGTGTATCAACTTAATAATTTGACCAATGTAGTGAAACTGTGCCGTTTGATATTGTATAAATCTATTATATGCTAAATGTATATTTGTTTAATTCATATTTGAGCGACAGGCCTTTATAAAAATAATTGAAATTAAGCCGGAATCTAGAAAATGGGACTTTAGGACATTTGATATTAACTTGGTTCTTGATCAGCCTGTGTTTACACTCAGTCTGATCAGGACCCATGTTGTTCTCCAACAGCTTCATCGTGGCATGTAGCAACTTTTGGAAGTAGGATAATGTGGATCATGATGAGAACTATACATTCAGGCACAAACAGATCTTTAGTTATCTAAATTATGTTAGTCTACAATGTCATTAGGACTATTCTCCAGACCCTGACTTAAGGTATATGACCCATCATTAAAAACTCCACTTTCTAGCCATGGGACATGCATCAAATTGAACACTCTTGTAAATACACTTCAAATAAGTTGATTCGCCGTGTCGGATTTCAAGATTATGCTTCAAGAAGAAAATAATTTACAAATATCTTTTTACTCTGTATTCATATGCAAGGGAGGTAATTTATAACATTTTTTGTCAAATATCTCCATAATTATGCATTTATTCAAAATTCTAATTCGTTCGAAATGCTTATGTTTGTATTTGGAATGGAAAATAACACAGTCTAGGGTTAACTGGCTCTTTTTAAATTTCGCCTCTGGTTCTTTGGTGCTAATGGTGGGTTGTGTACGTTAAGTTAGAAAACCCGTATTGTGGCCATTTTGAGATTCATAAAACATCGGATTCTTTCGAGCGTTGTCGTTAGGTATCCGACCTTATTCGGGCGCGGTCGTAAACATTCGGCGGTGGAAAGTTCCACCGCCGAATGTTTTCGACTTCGCCCGAATAATTTCGACGTCGTGCAAATCTTATTAGGGGAAGACTACCTTAAATCTATGTTAGTCTACAATGACATTAGGACTATATTTCCAGATCCTGACTCAATTAGGTGTTATGTAACTTCACAGTTGTTTTGCAAGGCGAGGAATCACGTGACCCCAGTCATGCAGTCTGTGCAAATTTTCTAGACATTGATTGAGTTTTGGCGTTCTTATTAGAGAAGACTTGGGAAAACATTAACACAAAGGATGAAAATGCGGTTAATCAGCATTGTTTCCTTTGCCTTAATACTTTATATGCTATATTTCACACAATTAATCTTTATGAACTATCCATTTTGTGGTCTGCAACAGCTTTTTAAGTTAACCCTTTCCCAAACAAGACCTGGTTTAGATGTCCCTAATAGAAAACGCTTGGAAAAACATTGAGACAAAAGAAGAAACTGCTGGTAACCAGCAGTTTCTCCTTTTGTCTCAATATTTTCTTTGCCATATTTTACACAAATTTTATCATTTTGTCATTTGTGGCAGTTTTTGAAGTGATCACTCTAAAATTTTGCCGTTTAAAAAATGGGTTAATTTGACCATCCTTGTCTTTTACCGTTTTGGAAATGGCTATGTTTTGTATCATAATTCATTAGTATTCTAATTCTATTTTCAGTGTCAGAACTATTATAACAAAGAAATCGTGGGCAGCATGTGTTCAAAGCTCTGTGATGAAAACATCTTCCGGTTTACACAATGCGCAGGGAACCTCAACGACAAAAGTGTCCAAATTCTAGAATGCGACGGCTGCATTAAAGAGGGGATAACTTCAAGAGTGGTTCTCAAATCAGAGACAACTGATTTTTTTAAACACGCGGAAAGTTTAAAAGTGTTTCATAACAACGATTCCACAGAAATTAAAGCTCAGAAAACGTTTAATGATATTGTGTCAAAAGTTAAAAAGCGTTACCAAATTGATATTTCAAAACAGCATAATCTTCTGGATTATTATCTTGGGGATAATTATACAAAAGTGATAGAAGATTTAAACATTACAAATGCAGATACCGTAGTTTTTAGAAATATATTAGCGTTAGTTTTCCAGAAAGAATTTCTAGGAATGAAAGTGTTCTCAGGAGTTTCTCTTATTCCAAAATTATACGGAACATGTGGTCAGACTTATTTTGTGGAATATACCCCGCCATTGAGTATGTTCAACTATGTTTTATTCCAGGGAAAGATCTCAGAAATCATCAAAATTAACCAACGTCTTCCAACTTGGTCTGAGAGAGCCCAAATAGCCCTTCGTGTTTTATCTCTTATCCGAAAAATGGAGAATGCCTACGAACGACCTCTTCGTTTATGTGACTCGGCCCCGAGTAATTACGGAATTCGGGACTCGGGTGACATCGTGCTTCCCGATCTTGGTTCCGTATATTTTCAAATTCCGGTGTTGAAGCCCTGCACGAACGATTCTCACTGTGGCAGATTGGCCTGTACAGGCGTTTGTGACACAAAACTTGGACGATGTCGACGAGAAATGACAAACACAAACTTGCAAGTAGGTAGAAGAGTCGATGATTGTTTTTTTTTAAATCCTTTCCAAACAAAACGTTTTTGTCCCGTGAGAAAATAGTGAAAGCACACTCTCTTGCACATGGTTCATTCATTACATTCACCTCTGTAGTTGCCTCAGAGGGTATTGCGTCATCATCTGCTAGATTACGTCATCTTATATCACATCAAAATGGCAATAACAAATAATATTTCTTTTCCGAAGTCCAAAATATATCACACTCCACGTACCTTAAAATTTGATATCATTTTCCAACGATAATAATTTAAAATTTTTAAATTGATGTCATTCATTCAAGGGCGCAGTAATTTTTCTGTACATTTCATTGTGATAGGGAACGATTTTATCCAGCTAACTGTGACGTAATTTCGGACAAACAAAAGTATTTCGTAAGTGTTGTTATAAAGTCTCGCAACTAGGGCTTGATTCAAGTCGAAGATACGAGATTTTATAACAAAACCGACGGTTCATAAAAACAAAACAACAAATCGAGTCTATTTTTAGCACAAAATTCATTGAGATTGGTAAAGAGGCTTGAGAAAATAGTTCCATTGTATATGTGTAAATTCATCAGTTATAATGCCTTTCAAATATAACCGGAATCATAATTTGTTTGTCTACTTTATTATGCAACACATGGAACAGTTAAAAAGTAATGATACACGTTTTCCTTGGTTTGACAAGATTCTTGTCAAACATGGCGTCAGCCCGTTGCATAGATGTATGTGAGAGTAACGAACGACAACTCTGCTCGGAGATTGGTGAAAGCATTGTAATAAAAAAAGACAAAAATGCTTGATATCAGCATTTTCTTTTCTCCGTGTATGTTTTTCATTTTATCCAGGCCCGTAGGAACAGGGGGGGGAGGAAGCTAGGGGGCTAAGCCCCCCCCCCCCAATGTTTGCCAAAAATGCCAAATTTTCTTAATTTTACACTGAAAATTTTGGGAAAATCCAATTTAGCCCCCCCCCCCACCAATATTCATGACAATGGCTTTAGCCCCCCCCCCCCCCCATATGATATTGCTTCCTACGGGCCTGTTATCATAGTAGGGAAGCCAAATGTAGGCTACTTGCAAGTAGTGTTTAAAAAAAGCTGAGCCTTTAAGGTAGAATACTAGTACCCGTAATGTAGCCATTTGGAGATTCATAAAACATCGGATTTCTTTTTTCGAGCGGCGTCATTTCATATCCGAACCGATATTCGGGCGCGGTCGTAAATATTCGGCGGTGGAAAGTTCCACCGCCGAATGTTTTCGACTTCGCCCGAAAAATTCCGATGTCGCACGAATCATATTAGGATGGTCTACCTTAGGAGAAGAATTTTTGATCGATTTGAACAAAGTAAAACGCCGCTGTACAAAACAAGTACACGCATTTCTAAAAAATATGTGAATTTCAAGTTTTCCTTTCAAGTTTAACCAATGAATACTATATGGGGGTCGATATATGAACCGGTCAATGGAAATAGTAAGATTTCTCTGTTTCTCGGATAATTATCAAATTCCTTTTTGTCAATTGTTAAAGTTGAATTATTTACTAACTATTTGTATGAAGTGTTGTCGCCAGGCAATTATTCACTTCAATATTGCGACCTCGTACGAAATATCCAGTTTCGAAAATCGTTGAATAAAGTACAAGTTTTAACCGTTTCTGAAACGACAAAGGCTTAAAGTGATTTTGTTGCCCAGAAGATATAGGCCTTTGGAAGAAAATGGAGAAAACGCTGATTAATACCGGGATCTTATTTTGTCCTGTTAAAGCAATGTTTTCCTCAACGTTTTCTTTTATTGACATCGAAACCACGCCTTAACCCTTTCCCAAGCAAGACCTGATTTTGACGTTCTTAATATAAAAGGCTTGGGAAAACATTGAAACAAAAGAAGAAACTGCTGATAACCAGCAGTTTCTCCTTTTGTCTCAATATTTCCTATGCCATATTTTACACAAATCATATCTTTAATAACACCCATTTTGTCATTTCTGGCATTTTTTGAAGTGGACCACCGTAAAATTTTGCTGTTTTGGAAAGGGTTAAATGGGATAGCGTGTACCCATTTAGTTATTCCACTTAGGGTCTATTTGAACTGAGAAAAAAGGAAAAAAACGCCGGTCATATTGGAAACATTTAGAGAAAATGATAAACTAACTGCTTACTCATTTTCTAGCATTTTCTTCGTTTAAAAATCATTTGTTTTGTTGTTTATATAATTTTGTCGTTTTTGAAATGATCAAATTGTGCATTTTTTTGTCTTTTTTGATCTCGAATAAAACATTTAATGTACTTTTCTGTTAATTTTTCAGGTGATATGTCGGAAAATTTTCCTCAGTGCTGTAGAAACATTCGGTCTGCTCCGTAACCCACCGTCGGAGATCTCGGACCAGCTACATTCCTTGTTGGATCGGTGTGTGAGCTTTGAACATGGTCCCCGACAACCAGAAGAGAATTATTCCGATGAAAATATGTTGAAACAGTTTGAATCTCTTCTACAAGCAAGTTTAGATATGAGAGGGTCATTATCGGGTTATTTTTCGTTCTCATGGACTTGATTCAATAACCCACTACATTTCTTCGCAATAGGCCCTGTGCTGCTCAGTTGTTGATCCGTTCCCAAACATCAAAATAATAGACCGAATGTAGAAAACAATGTCGGAAATGAAGAAATTGCTTGTCACAAGCGTTTTCGTCATTTTCCACAATGTTTTCTAAGACTTGGGGCAGTTTCATCAAATCGTTTGAAACGTATTTTGTCTTACAGATGACTTGAGACAAGTTCAGGACAAGAAACGCGTATCGCCAATCTATCAAGACCTTGGTTATGCGTGTGTTATTTTAAGCGATTTTAAAGACATTGGTGAGTCAAAAAAAAAAAAAAAAAAAAACGTCTTAAATGTGTTGATGAAACAGGTCCCCGTATCTTTTGGGGCGTCCAAAAGCGTTATCGTCTTCGATACAAAAAATGAACTAAGGGAAATAATCACCAGAATGCTGGAATTGTGTTACAGTTAGAGTTATCTTTCTTACGAACACGATGAATTACACGGTAAAAGGGACATTATGGGAACTGAAAGTCTATCATTGACTTTCTAATAAGTTCATTTCAGCGCGACACAAATACTTGTTTTAGTTGAATTTCCGCATTACAGAAATGATTCAATACAAGATTGTTTAAAGATACGTGGCCGATTTGAAAATGGATTGAGACAGAGAACGCGAAAAAGGGATATCATGGATGCACTAGATCTAATTTTCTTTAAAAAAAAAAAAAAAAAAAAAAAAAAAAAAACAGATGAAAAAAATATTGACCAACACGGTAAAACTTTGTTCAGCAAAAATACAAGACGATCCACAAATTTTAGCGAATTCCTGACGTTTTTCCGCCTTCGCTGCTTCGAACCAAATTCAGATCGGCAACGTATTGAAAGATTCATGAAAGATTTTCAGCATATCCTCAGTTTTATAACAAAATTTCGTAACTCAAGTATTGCTCAAGCTGGAGTTACAATGGTTTGTACTAACACCGACGATATGCTGATGCTGTTGTATCACATTATTATTTCCCATCGTTTCATAATAATTATGTTGTGCCATTGATCGTGAGATTTAAGAGGTGCTACATAATTAATTACAATGCACTGGTACATGATATTTAATTAATATTGCTCAATCATTACCCATTATCATTTTAACTCCTTTCTCGAAAACGTCGGAGCCCTTGCTCCGTATCATCAACGATCGAATGACAAATAGCAAAGAAATGACTTTATGCTATAAATAGATTAGGTTTACCGTTATGTTTTGATGAAATGTCGGTGTTGTTAAAAGAATCTCGTAACTACGGCTTGTATCAAGCCGTAGTTACGTGATCTTTTAACAACACCTACGAAAAGCTGTTTGTTTGTCCTAAATTACTTCTATACAATGACGCGCACTTTTCTACTTGTGACATCGTATTTATGTCGACTGTAACTTCTTAGAATTGGGATTTTTTACCCAACCACAGTACTGAAGCTTGGGAAATTTAGAATAAAAAGAAGAAAATGTTGATTACTTGTTATTTCCCCTCTTTTACTCAGTTATTGCCATAACATACATGTAAAAGAGAATGGTTATTCTGTGAGTAGCCTAAATACTGAGAATTATATATATTTGGGAAAGGGTTGTGGCATTTTCGTCTTAAGGGGAAAAGCTCCAGTTTCCTAAATTTTTTCCCAATAATAGAATTTGATCATATTTTGTATGTTGAAATTACATATTATTACCAATTAAAAAATAAAATAAAAATGGATGGTCAGCGATCTTGTTTGAATTTTATAGGCATTCGTATAACATACCCCTACATCGAAAAAATGCACAATTTCTTTCACCTGTCCAAGGTCACTAAAATGCTAATAAAATGCTGTATATTCATCGTTTAGTCCCGAAAACGGATTTAAAGTAATGTCTTACATTTAATAAGAACAGAAAACCCAAAATGTGTGCTATCATAAACGCTTAAATGTATAAAACAGCATGCTCTCGTGTTCGGGTAGATCAACGAAGCTGGAGTGTTTTATGTCAAAATTTGCATATTTTTGGAAATATTTCAAGTTCTACATAATAGAATTTGATAAAACTCCCTCATTGTATTAAGCAACATGTCCTGGTAAAAATTCAACAAGAAAATGTATAGGTCAGCGCACTTATTAGTGAATTACAGCAATTTTTATCAGCTACACATGAATAAAATGACGCAAAACAGTTGTAACTGCATACACATTTACGACAGTCTTGTTCTAAATAATCGATTTCCATCATGAGGAAATCAGTTTCGCATAATAAATACACTTTAACCGTCGAAAATGGTAAATTGTAATGATGTGTTATATTATTGAAAATATGGTAGCGAAACATATTGGTACGAAACATTTAATTTACTACAGTAATGACCGAGTGTTCCGAAAAACTGGAGCATTCCCCCTTAAGGTAGCCTACTCCTAATGAAATTCACGTGGAGTCGAAATTTTTTCGGAGACGTCTTAAAAATTTGATGGTGGAACTTTCCGCCACCGAATGGTTACGACGTCACTCGAATAGGTTCGGCTACGTAACGAATGTTTACAAGGTCGCACGAAAAGTTCCGACATAGCATGATTCACATTAGGGACGGACTGCCTTATACTGTATCATTGAATTAATCTACATGTATTTCATATGATTCAATAGTCTTCATATATCATATTTAAGACAATGAGATTGCATTTACAATTCGGTGAATCGCGTGATACAACAACAACGTCGTCGTCGTCGACGACGACGACGACGACGACGACGACGACCACCACCACCACCACAACAACAACAACAACAACAGCAGCAGCAGCAACAGTCATCACAGACAATTTCCTATAAATCGGTTAATGCATTTATTACCGATTTGAATCCGGTGTGAAATGGGGAATGTGTAGAAATGTCAGGGAATTGTTAGATGCGATGGATCCAATCGGCGCTAAAATTTTGTTTGTTATTCAATCAGCTTTTTTATCATGTGCACATTCACACGGTGTATAATCACGTGACTCAGAAATTCCGATAATCTTCAATATCTGTTTTAATACTTGACCAATTTGAATTTGGTTTGAAGCAGAGAAGGTTGGAAAATGCCAGGAATAAGCTTGACGTGTTGAATTTTTACAAAATCAACTGATAAAAAAGTTATTGAAGATAAACCAAAATTTTGGTTTATCTTCAATAACTTTTTTATCAATTGATTTTTTAAGGATCAACTACGTCCATCTAGTGCGTAACGTCTGTCCACATTCTTTGCTTCAAACCGAATTCAAATCAGTCCCATATTAACAAAGTTATTGAAGATTTTCTGAAAATAATGTATCTCGTGATTATCATGTGCACATTCAGCAAACCCCCTGACATTTTGCGTCTTCTCTGCTTCATTTTTCTTTAAATCGGTCAAGTATTACATTGACAGAATTATTGAATATTATAGAAAATGTTGTGCCACGGGATTCCCGCCGTTATTTATATCTATTTATTTGGATATACAGGCATCTAGTTCATGTGCTTTTTAATTTGGTAGATTCTTTGTTTTTATACATAATATATATATTGATGTCCGTATATTTTTATTCATTTTATGCTATTTTTGTTTAACATACATTAAAATGTTTTAGACTTTCAGAACAGGAATGCAAATGTACAATAAAAATCCTCAAATAATACTAGATCTACTCTGGTGTAACCTTTTTTACTTTTCAATCCTGTTTATCAATACCAAGCAGGGGCAGTTTAGCAGCACCACGACGACAACGAGAGGGCCTAAGAAGCTCGATCAATGTCGATCAAGCTCAATAACCCCGACCATCTATAATGACCGAGCTCGACCTGTACTCGATTGCATGTTCAGGCTAAATTCTAGGGTTCTACTGCCGATCAGATCAATTCGATCAAGCCCGATCAATTGATCGAGTACCGATCGTGCTCGGTCGGCGTGAGTGATCGGGAGTGGTCGGGAACTCGTGTGATTGAGATTGATCTGCATCGACAGTGAGAACCTAGCATGAAAGAACACGATGTATAATCACGTGACTTAGAATTTCGAGTAATCTTCAATATACACGCATTTGTCAATACTTGATTTTTTAATTCGGTTTAAAGCAGAGAAGATGGAAAAATGTCAGGAATAACCTGGACGTGGTAGATTTTTGAAAAATCAACTGATAAAAAAATAATTGAAGATCAACCGACATGTTGGTTGATCTTCAATGACTTTTTCATCAGTTGATTTTTCAAAAATCCACCACATCTATCTTATTATATGCGTAGCGTCTGCCCACATTCTCTGCTTGAAACCGAATTCAAATCAGTCCAGTATTGGCAAAATTAATGAAGATTTTCTGAAAGTATTGCATCACGTGATTATCCACCGTGAAGAAGTATACGAGCTCTTGTCTCAATCACAGGTAGTGGGCGAGGGAGGATGATAGAAAAGAACAAACAAACGAACCACCAATCATTTCCAGGATATGCCCAATTTTGACGAACATGTAAAGAAAACTGTAGGAAATATCGTGAGAAATGAAGCATGATTATGCTGATCACTAACCAGCATTTTCCCTTTCCGCCATCATTTACGACTCCCATTTTCTTGCTGTCTTAAGAACAGAGCACATTCTCTCTTCATTCCATTATGATATAATAATATTTGATGGTTAATCAATAGACCTCGGCTTTGGAGAGTACCGTTTTCTATATTCCAAATATCATTTATCTTATTTTGTCGTCTACAAAGACTCGGAACTTCTCGTATCTTAACGAAATAGCAATGAATTTTGTGCTAGAAATAGACTGGGTTTGCCGTTATGTTTTGATAATCCGTCGGTGTTGTTAGAAAATCTCGTAACTACGGCTTGAATCAAGCCGTAGTTACGAGATTTTATAACAACACCCATGAAATAATATTTGTTTGTCCGAAATACCGTCACGATTAACTTGATAAAATCGTTCTCTATTCGCCGTTTGGCGAATAGGCTTTGGCATTTGACATGGCGAGGGATAACGTGACAATTGCTGGAATTGTTCAATATTTGCATCTATAGGTGCAACCGATTTGAATTTGGTTTTCAGAAGCAGTGAATGTGCTACACAAGTAGGCCTATAGCAGAAGCTTTTAAAATAATACGACATACATGTGTATCGCTGCTTTTCAAGTGACATTTCACAATTATTTTTACATAAATTTTACTTTTATTCTATCTGAAAGAGCATCTTTTCTTATGAAAATTCTGAAAATTTCAAGTCAAAATATTGAACCGTTTACGATAAATGTATATGTTTGTGCTAAAATTAAACAAATTGTTGTGGACAACAGTTCAGATTTATATAGAATTTGTCATTTCTGTCTCAACTTTAAAGGCATATTTCTCGCTTATAAATAATAACTTCAAAATACTGATAGCATGTCTATGCATTACAATAAACAATCTTTGCACCAAGACATACTTTTAAAAAATGAAATAAAAGTGAAATGTCACTTTAAACGAAAACAAGCAACAAGCTGCAGTTACGTGGTTTTCGTTGAAAAGCGACGATATATTGTATAAAATACGCGTGTGTGCAGCCTGACAAGGGTGTATGTTGGTCACACATGCGCTTGTCCAGCCCTAATTCATTGGGGCCCAGTGGCGGATCCAGGATTTCTGTGAAGGGTGTTCAGACATTCAAAAGGAATATTCGGACATACATATGGGGGGTCGTTTTCTTAGTTTTATGCAATTTTGACTGAATTTCTGCAAGAAAATGAAATAATCTGGCTACAAAGGGGGGAGGGGGTCGTTCGAACCCCGTCTCGATCCGCCACTGCATGGGGCCATGATCCGGCTAAAGGGTCCTTATAAATAGCATTCTAAAGCAAATCCTGTGTTTACAAAAAAGTCTGATAACGATAAAATCATTACCGTTAAAGGGACATTTCATTCCAATTTCAATTTTTCAAGTATGTCTTGATGCCAAGATTGGTTGTTCTAATGAGTACAAATACTATTAGTTTTTTGAAGTTTTTGCCAATAAGCGAGAAACGCGCATTTAAAAATGAGACATACCGGTACTCGATAAATTGCACATAAATCTTAACTGTTATCCACAACAATTTGTTCAATTTTAACACATAAATATAAATTTCTCGTAAACGGCGCAATATTTTGGCTTGAAATTTTCAGAACTTTCATAAGGAAATACGCTCTTTCATATCAAAATAAAAGTAAAATTTATGACAAAAAAATCTGAAATGTCACTTTAACTTGCAGTTGCTACACACAATGAAGAAGCTATGAGAGAACAATATGGATATTTATCAGACTGTGCGTGTATACAGGTTGATATGGGTCCATTTTATTCTCCGATGCCATAAATGATCTCTCTCCAGACTCATTTTCAGGGCTACAGATAAGAGGGAGTGATGTTTTTTTCAAAATGTTATGTTTCACTAAATATTCACCAAATATTCACTAAATATTCGCCAAATATTCACTAAATATTCACCAAACCTATGCTGTGGGTACTCATCATCCCCTATATCAGTTGTTCTACGTTTATATATTTTCATGTTGTTCGTTTATACTTGAGTAGGCCTAATTTCAATTTGTCCTTTCTTTTTATTGCTTGATATAAGACATGGAATGCATAGTAGATAAAACTGCATTTTATTTTAAAGTTTTCTTAGGCCTATGTGCTTTCTTTTTCGAAAAAAAAAAAATATATTATTTTTGTCGTTAGCAATCGTTTCAAAGTTGACTAGCCTGAAGTTTTATCGTCTGCAAAATGGTTAGGCACAGATCCAAATTACTCTACGATTTTGAAATGTGTGTTTTATACAACAAATATTGATTATAAAATACAAATATATTATCTTTATGTAAATTTGACCTTTACTGATAACCTGACATGAGAAAATGGGTCAAAAACGACAATGGGATATTTAGTCAAAATTATGTCAAAATTATGTAGGCTAATAAAAGGAGAATGATCCCCCCCCCCCCCCCCCCATTTGTAGGTATATGCTCGATCCCCGTCTCTTCACAGAAGTCCTGGATCCGCCACAGGAGGCTGGAACTAAATCAATAAACAGAATTCGCTGCTTTTCAACGAAAAACCTCGTAACTGCAGCTTAAAACAAGCTTCAGTTACGAGGTTTTCGTTGAAAAGCGACGATATCAAGCTTGAATCCCACATCTATAGACGCATACCAGTCCGTGCACTCAGACTGATTGGGCCAGGGTGTACGCTGTTCTCCTATAACTAACTCATTGTTTGGCCCTTTCCCATACAAGTTCAGCTTTTGGTGCCCTTGATGCTATAAAGGATTTGGAAAACATTGAGACAAAAGAAGAAAATGCTGATAATCAGCATTTTCTACTTTTGTCTCAATAGTTCCTATAGTCTACTAGTTTGTACTTGATCAAATACTATCTTTCGCAATGTCAATTTTTGTCATCTGTAGAGCTTTCAAATAGGAATTATATGTCAGTTTAGTCTTTTTTTTTTTTTGGAACGGTTAAACTTTTAAATAACACGGGTCCTGATCAAGTCGTGAAAATTTATGAAGACAAACAGGCTTATATATGCCTATCAATAGGTCCCAGTGGTTTAGGCCCTATGTATGGTTTACTCCCCGTTCGAATATACAAAATTAATGAGAGTCGTTTTCCTGTTAATAGATAGAGGCCTTCACAATTTTGACAGAATTTAGTGCGTGAAAATATCATTAGCCTAGACTACAGAAGGAAGTTCGTTTATTCCCCCCCCACCGTCCCCAAACCTCCTCTGGATCCGTATTGTTCTCAAATACCCCCCCCCCCCCCCCCAAAAAAAAGAAAAAAAAAAACGGCCCACTTTTTCGTAGATATGCCTAGGTTCTACCAGCTTTTTAATCTATCTGGATCTATATCCCCCAGCTTTTCCCCCAAACAACAAAATTTTGAACTGTTCTAGTTTTAAAAGACACTGCAGATGACAAATTGTATCTGGAATTCTGGATAGATCTAAATAGATCTAGATCTACATGTAGATCTAATTTGTATCATTATCGCTCAAAATGTTCAAATCAAAGCGAAGATTAGATCTAGCTGAACCTGCAGTTTTGTCTCAATGCAAGGGCAGACCCAGGATTTTCTTCCAGGGGGTCCAAGCCCAAATGATGGCTTAAAGTGTGATAAGTATATTTAGATCTAGTTTCTTTTCAACGAAAACCTCGTAACTGCAGCTTGTTTTAAGCTGCAGTTACAAGGTCTTCATTGAAAAGCAGCGATATGTAACATTACACTAAAGTTATACGGTCATGATTTAATTTTTCGGCTGATGCCAGGGGGGGTCCGGACCCCCTGACCCCCTCTAGATCCGCCCATGATTGTTTTCTCAAATCTAAATGCTAGATCTAGATCATCTAGTAGGGTTAACCCATTTTTAACATACGAAGACTGTTTTTGACTCCCCTTTTAAGATAATGGCTCAAATGGAAAACATTTTCCAGAATGTTTTCTTATCCAGAAAGACCACCCAATGTAATTTCGTAAATTTGAAATTGTCGTCTGCAGCTTATTTAAATTTTGGCAAGCTTAGAATTTCGTCGTTTGGGAAAGGGTTGATAAATCTGCAGTCACAGAGGCTCAGAGCAATTTTCTACGGGTCAAAAACACACGGGCTCCTTTAGGCGCGACGCCAAGTAACCCGTGACAATACACATCGTTCTCAATGGGTGCGTTCAGGGTTCTCCCATCGGTAGCCATCGGTGCCGTTGGTAACCATCGGTAGCCATCGGTAACCGTCGGCATACCGATGGATATTTTGTTGGTAACCAATATTGTCCCGAGAGTAGACAAGTCGGGTAGCATCGGTAGCCTCGTTTTCATTACAGTAAGATGTCGGATAACAATCCAACTACGGCGATCCTAATCATATATTTTCTTCAATAGCAAGCGAATAGCATTCTAACCGTTCTTGATACATGTGATAGAATTTATTGTAATAGTTGAAGCTACAGTTATTTTATTTAGCCATTTATTTCTGAAAATATCTTTTTATTCCTAATTTTTGAAAACGAACGATCACTCTGCGGGGAGAATACGCTCTTGGTAATTGATTATCCGCCTTTTTTTACCGATCGGTACGATTTTCGTTCAGAGTTCGTTGGTTGCCGATCGGTAGCCGACGGTAAATACACTCGGTTACCGATGGGAGAACCCTGAACGCACCCGTTATCAATCGTTTCAAAGTTGACTAGCCTGAAGTTTTATCGTCTGCAAAATGGTTAGGCATAGATCTAAGTTACTCTACGGTTTTGAAATGTGTGTTTTATACAATAAATATTGATTATGAAATACAAATATATTCTCTTTAAGTAAATTTGACCTTTACTGATAACCTGTCATGAGAAAATGGGTCAAAAACGACAATGGGATATTAAGTCAAAATTATGTAATAACAGGAGAATGAGCCCCCCCCCCCCCCCCCCATTTGTAGGCCTTTGCTCGACCCCCTCCCCTCATAGAAATCCTGGATCCGCCACAGGAGCTAAATCAATAAACAGAATTCGCTGCTTTTCAACGAAAATCTCGTAACTGCAGCTTAAAACAAGCTTCAGTTACGAGGTTTTCGTTGCAAAGCGACGATATTTAGTTTGAATACCACATCCCACATCTATATATAGACGCAGAGCAGTCCGTGCACACAGACTGATTGGGCCAGGGTGCAAGGGCGGATCCAGGATTTTTTCCAGGGGGGGGGGTCCAAGCCCAATTTTTTTCCAGGGGGGGGGGGGGTGAGTCCAAGTCCAAATTATGGCTTAAAATGTAGTAAATATGTAACGTTACACTAAATCTATAAAGTCAAAATTTAATTTTCGGCCAATGCCAGGGGGTCCGGATCCCCCTGACCCCCCTCTAGATCCGCCCATGGGATGTGTGCTGTTCTCCTATAACTCATTGTTTAAAGCCCTTTCTCATACAAATTCAGCTTTTGATGCCCCTGATGCTATAAAGGATTTGGAAAACATTGAGACAAAAGAAGAAAATGCTGATAGTCAGCATTTTCTACTTTTGTCTCAATAGTTCCTATAGTCTACTAGTTTGTACTCAAATACTATCTTTCGCCATGTCATTTTTTGTCATCTGTGGACTTTCAAATAGGAATATGTCAGTTTAGTCATTTTTTGGAACGGTTAAACTTTTAAATAACACGGGCCCTGATCAAGTCGTGAAAATTTATGAAGACAAACAGGCTTATATATGCCTATCAATAGGTCCCAGTGGTTTAGGCCCTATGTATGGTTTACTCCCCGTTCGAATATACAAAATTAATGAGAGTCGTTTTCCTGTTAATAGATAGAGGCCTTCACAATTTTGACAGAATTTAGTGCGTGAAAATATCATTAGCCTAGACTACAGAAGGAAGTTCGTTTATTCCCCCCCCCCCCACCGTCCCCAAACCTCCTCTGGATCCGTATTGTTCTCAAATACCCCCCCCCCCCCCCAAAAAAAAAAAAAAAAGAAAAAAAAACGGCCCACTTTTTCGTAGATATGCCTAGGTTCTACCAGCTTTTTAATCTATCTGGATCTATATCCCCCAGCTTTTCCCCCAAACAACAAAATTTTGAACTGTTCTAGTTTTAAAAGACACTGCAGATGACAAATTGTATCTGGAATTCTGGATAGATCTAAATAGATCTAGATCTACATGTAGATCTAATTTGTATCATTATCGCTCAAAATGTTCAAATCAAAGCGAAGATTAGATCTAGCTGAACCTGCAGTTTTGTCTCAATGCAAGGGCAGACCCAGGATTTTCTTCCAGGGGGTCCAAGCCCAAATGATGGCTTAAAGTGTGATAAGTATATTTAGATCTAGTTTCTTTTCAACGAAAACCTCGTAACTGCAGCTTGTTTTAAGCTGCAGTTACAAGGTCTTCATTGAAAAGCAGCGATATGTAACATTACACTAAAGTTATACGGTCATGATTTAATTTTTCGGCTGATGCCAGGGGGGTCCGGACCCCCTGACCCCCTCTAGATCCGCCCATGATTGTTTTCTCAAATCTAAATGCTAGATCTAGATCATCTAGTAGGGTTAACCCATTTTTAACATACGAAGACTGTTTTTGACTCCCCTTTTAAGATAATGGCTCAAATGGAAAACATTTTCCAGAATGTTTTCTTATCCAGAAAGACCACCCAATGTAATTTCGTAAATTTGAAATTGTCGTCTGCAGCTTATTTAAATTTTGGCAAGCTTAGAATTTCGTCGTTTGGGAAAGGGTTGATAAATCTGCAGTCACAGAGGCTCAGAGCAATTTTCTACGGGTCAAAAACACACGGGCTCCTTTAGGCGCGACGCCAAGTAACCCGTGACAATACACATCGTTCTCAATGGGTGCGTTCAGGGTTCTCCCATCGGTAGCCATCGGTGCCGTTGGTAACCATCGGTAGCCATCGGTAACCGTCGGCATACCGATGGATATTTTGTTGGTAACCAATTGTCCCGAGAGTAGACAAGTCGGGTAGCATCGGTAGCCTCGTTTTCATTACAGTAAGATGGCGGATAACAATCCAACTACGGCGATCCGAATCATATATTTTCTTCAATAGCAAGCGAATAGCATTCTAACCGTTCTTGATAGAATATATTGTAATAGTTGAAGCTACAGTTATTTTATTTAGCCATTTATTTCTGAAAATATCTTTTTATTCATAATTTTTGAAAACGAACGATCACTCTGCGGGGAGAATACGCTCTTGGTAATTGATTATCCACCTTTTTTTACCGATCGGTACAATTTTCGTTCAGAGTTCGTTGGTTGCCGACGGTGCAATCGGCTACCGATGGTACCATCGGTAGCCGACGGTAAATACACTCGGTTACCGATGGGAGAACCCTGAACGCACCCAATCATAACCTAACTGGGTAACTTTTGTGTATTCGGGTTATGAATGAGTACACCATCGTGACGTATGTTTCCATTTTTAGAAATACTACGTACTGGAGGTGTGTTCTTATTGGCCAATGAAATCCTCGGACGAAGGTTGATCGTATACGTCATTCATAATTTGGCGAGATGCCCGAAAATCTGATGCAACGTGGAGCCGAATATCTCAATTATTGATGCTCTAAAAGAAAATAGATTTTTCACAAAAAATCATTTTAATTGACTGAGTTTCCAAAATTGAGCACCTAAATGTTTAAATTATAACTAAATTTATAAATTCTTATGAAATATAACAAAATTTAGACAAAAACTTGTTTAATCAACAGATTGACTACCGTCAGCGCGGACTAATACACAAATCGCACGTCTGAAATCGCGAAATTTTCGCTACGTGCGCCATACCATGTACCAAAGCTAACAGAGAAACACACGTGTAACCTTGTCGGAAAATATGGAAGCGTAGTCGGGCAAACGACACCGTGACAAAGCTAGGCTTTGCACAACAGCACAACATAATATTCAACCATGGCGTAAGTTGTTTTTTAATCACGAATTTTAAATTTAATGATTTTTTGAGCGATTTTAATTTTGCTAATTGACTGCTACGAGTCCGCCATCATGCGGCCATATGTTGCCAGCAAGTTTCAATTCTTAATTTTAATTTCATACGTGGAGTGGAAGTATTTGCCCTAGTTATCGAATTAGATCGATATGAACTTTTCTTAGATCTGTCTGAAATTGAATTAATTAAATAAATCGATCGATTTATACCGACTCTAATCTCGCCCCCCACTTCCTGGTGTTTGGCGGGGGAGGGGGGGGGGGTATCAAGGTGAGATAGTTTCATGGGTAAAAGTTTTCAGGCATATGCCTGAAGTTCAGGTTTTTGAGTATTCCAAAATGCCCCATTTTCTCGATTTTTACTATATAAATAGTTAATACAGACTTTTCCAGGTTTTCAGGTTTTTCAAAATTTTCAACTTTTACCCCTGTAGTTTTCATGTTAAGTTTTTTTGATAAATACCGTATTTCACCTTATAGACGCGCCCTCCCTAATAGACGCGCCCCCACTATATTTACAATCTCGGAAGCCATGGGACACCCCTCCCACCTTCACCCGACCTTACCTTGACTGTAGAGTAGACGGTAATGACAAATTCCAAACTCAAACTCCACCAAACTTCATCTTTGTGATGATCATACTTGTGGAAAAACGCTTTATCTCAACAAGTAAAGCGTCTTATCATAAGGTATACGGCTCGGGTAATTGATTGAATAATTCAATTATGGTTATCCCTCTCTAGGTAGAATTGAAATTCATCCGGCCCCGGTACGAGCATTGATAAACCTTCCTTTATCATTCCCCTTGCAGAGTGACCGTTTATGCAGTTTATTTCAAAGCCCCGTAAGAGGTCGCGTTTGATTTGTAAATTAAGAAGTGGAAAGCGAATTGATAGTACGCACACAAATGAAAAATAAATCATTTTTGCCGAAAATGAATTAATGAATGTGGACAGATACCACGGGAAGTATGTATTATTATTTTGTGAAGAAGAAGAAGAAATCAATACATTCCGATAACGAAAGTAGAACACACCCGCCTTTTCGAGACAAAGGACCATAATGCAATGCAGGGTAGAGAAGATTAGTGTTGATCTGATAGTGCTTTGAGAATCTTAAAATACATATCGTAACACACACCGGGTACATGTATAAATCAGCGGAGACGAAGCGATATAGACTATAGACTGGCAGATAGCTGTAGACTGGAAGACCTTACGCGACGGGATATCGCTTCGTCTCCGCTGATTTATACGTGTACCCGGTGTGTGTTACGATATGTATTTTAAGATACTCAAATCACTTTCAGATCAACACTAATCTTCTCTACCCTGCATTGCATTATGGGATTGTATTGTTGATTTACCCTTTCTTAATTTACATTCGGCGAAGCACTTCAAAATTCAGGAAAAGTGGTACAAAATAAGCGCGCCCCCTTGGTGTTTTGCATCGCGCCGGGGCGCGTCTATTAGGTGAAATACGGTAAAGATTGTTTCTTCACAAAAGCGTATTTGTCTTTTATCTATACAGGGTTTTCCATGACGCACAAATCATGCGTCATTGTCGCAATTTCAAAACAAATGACCCCTTAGGAATTTACTTGAGGGACATTAATGACACAAGTTTTAAAATCCAGATGTTCGTATGATACTGGAGTCCTAGGGCATTTGACCCACAAAATAGTAGAAATGACCCCCAAAGTTTGAAGGCAAGGGGGTCACATTGACCCCCAAATTCTTATGCTCAGGGAAAACCCTGTCTATATATTGTATTTGTTGATTTCAGGTCCCTTCACCAAAACCTTTACCTGGCCGAAGCCAACACAGAAGTATCGCAGTCGAGTTTTACGAGTATAGATGACGATGATGAGTTTATTCGATGCAATGGAGTTCTCACTGCCAGCAGAGAACTACCTGGACGAATCGTTCGGGCTGTCAGCGGAGATACTGGCCGCTGACATCGGGTCTGAGGGTGGCATTCTTGATTCTGACTTTGGGCATCTCGGGAGCCTGAAATATGAGCCTGAAGCTACATCCGGGGCAGTGGACCAGGCTCTACTGTCAGATTTAGCAGGTATATATCCGTAGATGTAATTCACTCGCCAAAGTGTACCAAAACACATGAAGCTAATATTATTGATAGCCACATTTGCATATCATAATTGATTAAAGGTACTAACAATGGTAATTAATTAACATCAGAAAAGCTGTACAAAAAAGTGTACCAAGTGTATTGGTTCTTTGAAAGATAACACATCTTGGTTCTTTCTTCAAATTAATCTTTCAGGGCTTTTCTTCCTTCTATAACAGAGGCCGAAATTCGGTGGCTTCCCAATTGGAAAATGGCTCTTTTTTTCCCAATTTCAAAGTAAGAATTTCCCAATTTTCAAAACTAAAATTCTCAAAATTTGAAAAAAAAAATAATCATTTACCCTGGATGGGCAATTCTAGTCACAAAGAAGCAGTGTGTCTTCTATAATTCAGTTATTCTGGTTATAAAGTGTTGTTTAAGAAAATATATTTTCATTTGTACATTTATTTACCGGAGTCTTTTTTTATGCCCCCGATAGGGAGGCATCATAAATTTGACTTGCCCGTCTGTCCGTCTGTCTGTCCGTCTGTCTGTCCGTCCGTCATTCCGTCCAAAAACTTTAACATTGGCCATAACTTCCTTATTACTTAACATATTCGCTTCATACTTTACCACAACATTCCTTGGTACATTACCTTTCTGTAGGCACATACTTTGGTGACCTTGACCCCTGGATGACCTTGACCTTGAACATAGATTGGCCATAATTTAAAATCAAAGCGGTGTCAGGGGCATTCAGGGTTTTCATTAAGAGGCGGCAGGCGGCCAAATTGACCGCCTAAAATCAAATTTTGGCCGCCTAGAATCGTTTGACAAGGGGTGCTGTCCCTATTGCCCCTGCTGGTGTGATGACCCCCCTGCCTCCTACAGTTTCTTTTCAGCCTCCTACTTCAAATCTTATTGAAAACCCTGGGCATTGTCATCTTACAGTGACAGCTCTTGTTTCCCAATATGACCAAAATCGCGCAAAAATTTCCCAAAATGACTGACCTGGGCCCCACCCCAATTTTTGGAAGAAAAGCCCTGTCTTTTGTATAAAGGCAAACAGTGACTGCTTTAGGTGAAATTGGGAAATTTTGTTTTCATATGAATTGTGAACCTTATAAATGCTCTTGTCTATTTTCAGACTCGTTAGGCCAAGAATGGATGGAGAATTTAGACTTGAAGACCCTCCTCAACAGTTACAATGTTGACGGTCAAGCTCTCCAGTCTACCACCAACACGCAGGAAATTCTGGTGGCTCAACCAGTCTCCATTCCTGTCTCAACTCAATCTTTTGATCCAGAACCACGTAAAGAGGGCATGAAAGTTTCTGCTTATGAGAAACTAAAAGCTCTTCTCACAGACCAAGGGCAGGTCGATCAATCTGCGCTAAAATATGAGCCAGTGAGTCCAGCAGTAGCCCTACAAGAAACCTTCGTAACACCAGAACCATCATCTCCGGAGGCGTTAGTGCCGGACATTCAGTTTATCACACCGTCGTTTGACAGTCTGCTGGAGGAATCGGGTGAAAATGTGCTAGAAGACTTGATTCAGTTACAAACCGTTGATACATCAGCGATCGTTGAAGACATTTCTGACATTGGAAATGAAGCAAACACGAGTATTGTAGAACTGCTGTCGCCGGTTACGGATGTGAATTTGTCTATAAACTCTCCAGACAACTTGTATATCACTTCTGGTCCCTCGTCACCGTCGGATAGTTTTACTCTCGAGACCGTCGACATTTCTAAACTGAAGGAAGAGGTTGATGAGTCATATTGTTCAGATAAAAGTAGTCAAATATCAGACCATGAATTTACGAAACTGAAATCAAAGTTGAAACGTGAAAATTATCGTTCAACACCGTATGAAATTGATGTTCCGTTTGGTGAGAATAAAAAAGACAGAAAAAAGATTCAGAACAAGAATGCAGCCACACGATATAGGGTTAAGAAACGACAGGAAAAGGAAACGTTACAAGAACAGGAAACAAATTTGTCGAATAAGAATAAGGAACTGAAAGAAAAGGTCGAATCTTTGCAGAGAGAAATCAAATACATGACCGAATTAATGAATGAAATTTACAAGGCCAAGCAAAAGCAAAAGCAAAAGCAATCAAATTGATCATCTATCAATGCCTCGGCATGAAACGGTTTTAACTGTCTATATATGTTTATAGGCAGTTACAACCGTTTAGCAATGAGCCATTGATGTCGTAGTTCTACATTTGTAAATATTGTCATTGAAAGATCATTTATTTTCATCAATTAAGTTAAAGGTATTCATTCATGAAACATTGTCAATTTGTTGTGATTTATGATAACATGTTTATTGTGTTCTATTTGAAATGAATCATGAAAAAATTATGAAAGGGAAAATAGAGATTAGTAGAAATGATACTTTCGTGTTTAGTAAATGTTTTCATCTTCCCTTCTGTAATTGAACAGGGTACTCCCCAGAGTTAATAAACAGTGTTCATGTAAATGATAATGAATAAAAACATGATGGGAAAAGAAGAAATTGCTCGAAAGAGCAATTTCTTTTATCATCATGTTTTTATACACAATCATTACATTTGCAATTATTTAAAAAAGCATTATTCATCAGTCTGACAGAAAATACCTCAAATTCCTCTTTGGTGACCATTTTGAAGACATGATTCAGGTGTGGGGTGCGGCGGTGCTTTTGAAGCTGTAGGGGCCTTGGTCCGCCTTGCACCGATTTCCATGATGATGTAGTGGGGCCGATACAGCTTATTGGGCTGAGGAGAACACTGGGTCACATGATTGATGATGATGTGTTCTGGTTTATCCCATGGACTTAACCAAAACAAACCTGGGGCCCGTATTATCAATGATCGTAAGGTTATTTTTTGCGTAACTTGTAACAACAAACCTGATTGGTCTAATATAATTTCTCATGCAATTAGATGTTTTGTTACAGTTTACACAAAAATGGGGTCGAAAGATCATTGACTCCAGTCCTGGTTATGAGGGCCTTGGTTAAAGATCACGGGTGGTAAACAGAGAAACTAGCTCCAAAAAGAGGTAGTTGCATAGAGCGAAAATTTGTAGGTCACGAACACATTTTCTAAAATTATTTCTTTTAAAGCGAGTTTTTGAGAAATCCGGCGATGCTGTAATATGAAGAAATGGTCGAAGTTTGTTGTGCACGGGAGTATACGGTATTAGTAGCAGGGTTTTAATACAGTCGTTGAAAAACATTTCAAAATTGAAAGTAAAAATGTTTTACTTTCGATTTTGAAATGTTTTTCAACGATTGTATTCAAACTCTGCTTTATAACATCGGATATTCTCATGCACAACAAACTTCGATCATTTCTTCATATTACAGCATTGCCAGATTTTTCAAAAACTCGTTGTAAAAGAAATAATTGTAGAAAAATGTGTTCGTGACCTACCTTTGTTTACAGATTTTCGCTCTATGCAACTATACTCCTCACAAAAAGTTAAGCAACAAAGATGCTTTTCTTTCTCAAATGTGCTTTATCACATCTAATGATCTACGTTTTATACAATACAAAGTTGGGGTCTTATTACACAAATTACGCTAAATGATTGGGAAAATCATCAAACAATAACAAAGTTACAGATCCTCGAAAACCGTCCCGACGAAACAATGGTGCAAAAGGTCACTCGCCAGCAGTTCAGAATGTGTAAAAAGTTATTTTCCGGCCACTTCAGGCCATGATCGAGCATCAAGTACCTGGTATGACCCCTACGATGTTCAACACACGCCCGAACACACCTTGGCATCAAGCAGATTTGTCTGTCTAATGTCCGTTGTGGATTGATCCTCCATTCTGTCTGCAAGACCTGTTGCAGTTCATCCAGAGTCTGTGGCCGAACATGCTGACCATAGACACGCCCTCAAAGAATGTCCTATGCATGTTCTATCGAATTAAGGTCTAGAGACGTAGCAGACCGGTCTATATGTCTGATGTTGTTGGTCCACAGAACTTCAGTTAATTCCAGACCGATAGGGACGGGCATTACCATCCATTAACATAACAGTTGGATCTGTTTACTGTGCCAGAAGGATGATAACAGACGTGATGATCTCGTAAATGCACCTTACACCAGTCATTGAACCTCGTCTGATGAAAACCAGCTCTGTTCTGTGGCAAACACTTATACCTCTCCAGACCATCAAACTTCCACGTTCATATTGGTCGTGTTCAGCGATGTTACAGTCGGCAAACCGTTCATTACCGTTTCTCCACACACGTGTCATGCCATCATTAGAATCGAGGCAGAATCTTGACGAGTCAGTTAAGAGTTTGTGACGCCAACGAGTGACCCTCAGTTTTGATGTTGATGTTCCAATATTAATCTTTGCCGTCGATGTTTTTGGGGAAGTATGTTCCGTTGAAGTGGTATCCTGGACCTTAGACCTTCTGTGTTAAACATATTCCTCACGGTTTGGATGGAAATTCAGTTTCCTGACACCCTCTGAAGGTCATTTTCCAGCGATCTGGCCGTTGTAAGCCAGTTCCTACGGACTAAGGTTGCAACATAACGGTCTTCACAAGGTGTTGTTACTCTTAGACGACCTGGATGTGGTCTCTCTGACATCTGTCCAGTTTGATTGTATCGGGTTATTGCTCTTCAGTCAATACCGCGATGAAATTTAAAGTGAATGGCAGCAGCAGTCTTGGTTGCCCCACCCTGTAGCATTCCAACAATTTGAGCCACTTCAATTGGAGGCAAGTGACGTATTGGCATGATTCAAATGTTGATGACATCAAAGTTGTCAAATTGACGCGTTTTAAGCACATACGGAGCTAATGCCAAGTTTGAAATCCGTATATGTGACACATTTTGCATGCATGTTTTGGGGGTGAGTGTGTTCTAATCACGTGATAGCTGTTTTTGGAGACGATAACATTCAGTATTCTTTTAAGTGTGTTTAAGCATAGATATGGCTGTCCGAAAAACAAATCTGTGCAAAAATTTCCGCGTGTATAAAAAGAATATTGAGAGAATTACTTTTGTTGCTTAACTTTTTGTGAGGAGTATACCTCGGTAGAGGCCGGATGTCACGAGGAAACAAAATACCGTTGACTCTTTTTGGAGCTAGTTTCTCTGTTTACCACCCGTGAAGATATTATGGAAAAGATTGAGGCAAAAGGAGAAAATACTCTCCCCTGGCGTCAACATTTTCTGTGCTAATGGTCCATTATAATAATGTATACATACAGACTTATCAACAATCAGTTTGTCATCAGTATCAGTTTTTTGAATGGGACCAACCTAAAATGTAGGTTAGGAAAGGGTTAAAAATTAGGGTTTGACTTTAAAGCTACTATTTCCCAGATTTGGACCCAAAAATTGTCAAATACAAACGAAATGTACACTTTTTAAGCTTTATATGACCTGATTAAATGATTACGAGAAACTATTGAAGCAACGACTCATTTTTTCGCAATTTGATACCAAATTCATGAAGCGATGTCGAAAGTAGGTCAAAACAGTAGGCCATGCGACTTTCTTAAATGACGTCACAACATACATGATGACGTCATATTGAAATTTAAGTATGAATCTTGTTGAATCATGGTCCGCGCTGTATGCGCATGCGCAACAATTTGAAAATAATTCTAACCCCATCAGTGATGGGGTTGAATTTAGGCTTGGATTCTCCCTAAATTCAGCTATCTGTCTTGTAATTTCGGCTCATTCTCTGTCTGAATCGCATATTATTAACCATCCCGAGGTGGTCAACACAAAAGTTTTGCATATTTTTTCAAAAAATTTCATTTTTTGCAATTAGACCATCTGTTACCGTCGCCCTTTAACATTCACCACTCACCAGCCTCTTTAGATTATCCTTTCTCCTTGGTGAGAGGCCGCGGCCTTAAAGCAGTTGGTAGCGCATCAGACCCTCATTCGAGAGGTCCCGGGTTCGATTACCCGGCCGCGGCAAATACCCTTTCTGACAAAATTGTCACCCACCAATGGGTTTGAAATCGTTAACTTAAGTTGGCGAGTAGCTGGAGGCTCGGTAAGGGTGTTGTTGTAGTACTGGTTTGAGAAACAACAGGAATCCATGTGTAGGTGCTCCAGCCGCCGAGATATGACCCTGGTAGTTGAAAACGGCGTAAAACCCCATTAAACTCAAACTCTCCCGGGTGAGATTTAACCCATTACCGATTTACCACATGTAGACTCTTTTTTACTCTTTACAAGAGAATGACTTCGGAAAACATGGTGGAAAATGCAGAAATTGCTTGTGACAAGCAATTTCTTCATTTTCCACATGTTTTCTACCCAGAAAGATCACAGACATAACATTTCATTCACTTGACATTGTTGTCTGCATCGTCTTTGAATTTGGACAGTTAAAAAAATGCTGTCTGGTAATGGGTTAAATTAATGGTAACAACAGGATTCTTAGAGTGGTCCAATTCCTTAGCTGCTGCAGATAGATAGGATGTGTGTACAATAAGTATAATAGCACAGAAAATATAACTGTGGTTTTATCGAAGCCAGAGTTACGAGACTTTATACAGGGTGTCCACGGTCAGTGAAAAAGTCGGGAAAAATATATTTTCAATGTCAGGGAATTTTGGAATTGGTCAGGGAATTTTACAGTTTAAGCAAAAGTCAGGGAAGTTCGAAATAAATGTGCATGAATTTGTGTTTTTTGTCCATTTTGGCATGCATCTTATTTCAAAACCCACTCCTAGCATAAGTTCATAAAACATACATTATGTATGTATGAAGAAAAAAGAAAAAAAAAATATTCATACAAATAGTAATACAGTTGCAATTATTAAGGCTAGTGGTGGAAAGGGTTGGCTATAGAGGTAGAGGAGGCCAACATTTTAAGGTTTGCGAACTGAGAATGAAATGCAGAGCCAGAGGTGAAATTTGAAAATTTCTTTTAACAACTTTGAAAGCCCTTCACTCAAGGATCATTCGTGTGAAGTCTAAAGAATATTGGCCAACTGGTTAGGCAGAAGAAGATTTTTAAAAGATTTGGCTATTTTCCGCTTTTCTCATGCCGCGGCAGCCAGAGTCTTTAATGGAATCAAATTCTTTTAACAACTTTAAAAGCCCTTCACCCAAGGATCATTCCTGCCTAGTTTCAAGAAGATTGGTCCACTGGTTTAGGAGGAGAAGATCTTTAAAGAAATTGTGGACGGACGGCTGGCCGGGCGGACGGTTGACGGACAACGACCGATCACAATACCTCACCTTGAGCACTTTGTGCTCAGGTGAGCTAAAAAATGTTACACAGTTTACACAAAAACTTGGTCCTAAGATCGTTAGTAAAACAGGGCACTGTGGTCTGCAGCTTCTTTCGAATTGACTAGACTAGTTCAATTGTGGTGTTTTTTTGTTTTTTTTTTTGTTTCTTTTCCTCTTTTTTTGAGGGGGCGGAGGGCGTTAATGGGTAAAATCAAATGGCAATTCTTCATAACATTGATAACATTTTATTCATTTCATAAAAATTAATTTTCATAATTACATTAAGAAACCATTCTATCATCATGCCAAAGGATTTCAAACTTCCACCAAAATTCTGTAATCCCATTCCCACAAAAGGACTCTGACTCCCCACAAGACATTGGATTCGGAAATCATCTGAAAATGGAGAAATTGCTTGTGACAAGCCATTTCTCCATTTCCCACAATGATTATGACATAGAATGACAAAACAAGTGTTGTCCTCGGACAACATTCGTAAACTGTAAATTTGTAAAACATTATGGAACTCGGGCAACTCTTCAAAATCGACCAGTCTTCAATTTTCACTTTAGGTGGCAAAGGGGAAGGCAGGGTAAGACTTAACCCTTTCCCAAACAAGACCAGAGCCGCGTTCTTTAGAGCGAGATTTCTTGAGATATCTTGAGATTTCTTAAGATGTTTTAGGATAAAGGGCTCTTTTGAGTAAGATTATTAAGACAATCACTGGGAGCCGCCATTGCTCTATACTTCTTTCGGAACCCCTCGGTAAAATCTGTAGAATCTATATGGGATAGAATTGACCGAGTTGTTCCGAGTGCTCCATGATTCATAAACCACAGAGTTCCGAATGCTCAATACTTCATACAAATGACGTCATGATGAAGTCATTTGTATGAAGTATGGAACATTCGGAACACCTTGCTTAAAATCTCGGTCTCAAAAATGCTGTATCAAAAACATTTTAAGAAATCTTAAAAAATCTCGCTCTAAAGAACGCAACTCTGGTTTTGACGTCCCTCATAGAAAAGGCTTGGGAAAAGATTGAGACAAAAAGAGAAAATGCTGATAATCAGCATTTTCTCCTTTTGCCTCAATATTTTCTGTGCTATATTACTCACAAATTTTACCTTTATCAATGTCTACTTTGTTGTCTGCTGCAGCTGTCATATTGGGCCAGACCTAAAATTTTGCCGTTTGGGAAAGGGTTAAAATTAACCCATTACCAGACAGCAAAATTTTAGGGCGGTCTAATTTTAAAGCTGCTGCAGACAACAAAATAGGAGGTGGTGGACGAAGGATTTATGTACAATATAGCCTAGAAAATATTGAGGCAAAAGGAGAAAATGCTAATTATCAGCATTTTCTCCTTTTGCCTCAATGTTTCATAGCTCTTTCAATAAGGGAAGTCAAAACCAAGTCTTGTTTGGGAAACGGTTAATCTATTCACAAACAAGCCCTATTCCTGAGTCTCCAAGAAAAGATAAGCTTGGGAAAATGGCAGGAAAAAAGAAAATGCATCACCTGCAATTTCTCCAGTTCCTTAATATTTTCTTGCTACAACTTCTAATTTGACATTATTTTTTTATGCAACAACTTAGAATAGTGCTAAATTCTCTGGTTCAGGAAATTACTGCATAACATTCACACTAGAATCAGAGTTACAGATTAGACGGTGGATAATCACGTAACTCAGAATTTCCGATCATCTTCAATATCTTTTTTAATACTTGACCAATTTGAATTCACTTTGAAGCAGAGAATGTGGGAAAATGCCAGAATTAAGCTGGACGTGTTGGATTTTTGAAAAATCAACTGAAAAAAAGTTATTGAAGATAAACCAAATTTCAATAACTTTTTTATCATTTGATTTTTCAAAAATCAACCACGTTCATCTAATTTGTGACGTCTGTCCACATTCTCTGCTTCAAACCAAATTCAAATCAGTCCAGTACTTACAAAATTATTGAAGATTTTCTGAAAATATTGTATCACATGATTATCCATCGTGGATGAGAGGTGGTACAAGTATTCTAATTTTGTTATTTCAAACCTAAACCCTATGTTGTGGGTACTCAATTTGAATCATCTCATTGAAACGATTATAATGAATTACCATAACATAGGGTTTGATGAACATTAAATTAACCCTTTCCCAAACAAGACCTGGTTTTGACGTCTCTAACAGAAACGGCTTGGGAAAACATTGAGACAAAAGAAGAAACTGCTGATAACCAGCAGTTTCTCCTTTTGCCTCAATAATATTTTCGTGGCTATATCACACACAATTTCAATCTTTATCAACATCCATTTTGTCGTCTGCAGCAGCCTTTGAATTGGACCTGCCTAAAATTTAGTCGTTTGGAATAGGGTTGAATGAAATATTCCAATTTGAAAAGCTATTACACCCTCTCATCTTGAACTCTGCAAAATGTACACACAATCATGATTCGGACACTTTTTCTGCAGCTAGTTTCGTTTTATCATCCTGCGGAAGGTCGTTATAATTCTTACTAGCAATCATTAACACTAATAACAACGGAATATGCACAAGCGTAAACCTGAATAACTTTCTCGATGAATTACTATCACCTTTTCTATAGAATTTCCAGGATAAATATGTCAAGTATAAATTCAACGGTAACGAATCCACCGCAAACAGCCACGTTGTCATGCCCATTAACGGTGGCAGAAAACAAAGTCCGGTCATACCGATACTGTGCCGTAACGCGACACGTTTACAGAGTTCCGGGTTGATCACGCTCGTCATTCTGTAGCCGCCACGCGAGTAGTCAGGACGAAGGTTCCAACTAAGTGAGTTAAAATGTGGAAACTGCCAGGCGTATAAGATAGCTCCCAAAACTAGCGCCCCTGTAACAATATTATGTAGGAAAACAGAAATTAAACAACAACATATTGTGAATATATCAATTCCAAATCAAGTTCTGGTATTGACTGCACCTTAGAAAAATTTGGGAAAACATCAAGGCAAAAGGAGAAAATGCTGACAATCAGCATTTTCTCCTTTTGTCTCAAAATTTTCTTTATTTTATTGAACAAAAATACCACTTCTATCAACATCCATTTGTACTTAACAGGAGTTTTCAAATTGGACCGTAGCCTACACAAAAGTTCCAACTGAGGGAGTTGAAATGAGGAAACTGCCAGGCGTATGACAGCGTTCCCATTCACGTAATATTTTACGTGAAACACGTAAATTTTTTTGACAGAACATACAAATTTTCAAAAATAAAAGACGCTCTACGTGACCGGCACGTAAGCTAATTCCCCATGAAATTAGTCAAATTGATGTACATAAAGAGACTCCATGTTAAATGTCAACAAGGCTCCTCGTACTTGATACATCTGCGCATGTCATTTTTCTGAATCTCCGGTGTTGGTTATTTCGAGCGTTTCGATTAGAATAGCTCGAAATGATTGTCTTCGCGTAACATAGTTCAATACAGTGGTTATGTGTTCGATGGGGCGTAGCGGTGCACGGGAGTTTTGTTTTGTGCTGATATATATGCCTTGAGGGGCGTGTGTATTGTCATTCTACCGGACGACGGCGCACAGAGCAGTCAGATTCAGTTTTTTAGTATTTGCTCTTTTTCGTTTTACCACATGGCAGCCATGGAGTCATCGCTTCTTTCGCAGATGGAGGAACTTATCAGCTCTAAATTGAGAGATTTTGAACAGCGGTTAAGTGTCAGCCAGCGAGAGTTATCGCAGTCACAGTTATCGGCTATCCAGCAGAGTATCGGGAGCTCGGACAATTACACATTTCGGAAGAAGGGCCATGAGGAGCAGTTCAAGGTCAATGGTCGTATTTTGGACAATTTGGGCCAGGCTGACGGTTATTTGCAGGAGGTCTCGGCTGGTAATGCAGACGCTTTGAATGGAGCCAGGGACAAGATAATGGAAGGTATTCGTTTTATTAACCATAGACAGAAATGTATTAAGCTCGCGGATAAGTAGCTCATTTGTTAATTGTTCTTTGTTAGGTCCTTTGTCAGTTGTTAATTGTTTGAATGAGAAAATTGAGGCAAAAGATGGAAAATTGGCTATTGAATCGCCGGTTGGTAGATTGAAGAGTTGCACTGGAAAAATGCAAATGCAAATGAGTATATAATGGATGTTGTAGAGAATGGTTACAAATTGCCTTTTATGAGAATACCGGTCAGCTGTGAGTTGAAAAATAACAAATCTACCTTAGAAAATGCTGATTTCGTGACCGAGGAAATAGAGAAATTGCTTGGTAAGGGCTGCATACGAGAAGAGCAGTTGACTCATTACATTGTAAACCCGTTGACGGTCGTGTTTGGTAAGTCCGGTAAACGTAGGTTGGTATTAGACTGCAGACACATAAACCCAGAACTGTTTAAGTTTAAATGTCACTTTGAGGACCAATCGGTTGCACGGCAGATGTTTGACAAAGATGATTTCCTGTTCACTTTTGATATAATTGGAGCTTATCACCATATAATGATAAATCCTGAACATTGCACATATTTAGGCTTTGCTTGGCATGACGGGAAGCAGAAAAGGTATTACTGTTATACAGTTTTAGCGTTTGGTTTGTCCACTGCTGGATATATATTTACAAAGGTCATGCGTACTGTAGTTGAAAAATGGAGAGGATTGGGTTATAGAGTGGTTGTTTTTCTTGATGATGGAATGGGTGGAGAAAAGGGTCACATTTCGGCTAAATATGCCAGTTGTTATATGAGAGAAGATCTGATAAAATTTGGGTTTTTGATAGCAGATGAGAAATGTTGTTGGGAGCCTGTTAAGGGTGCCAGATGGCTCGGTTTAGACTGGGATACCATAGAGGGTAAGATTTCAGTGTCTGAAGAGAGAGTTGTGAGAGCACTAGAGCTGCTCGATTTATTGATAGCTCGCGTACATCATCACGGGGTGTTGATATCGGTTAGACTGGTGGCCGCTATGGTCGGTCAGCTGTTATCAATGCAGTGTGTCATCGGTAAAGTGGTCCGTATGCATACTCGTTTTTTGTATAAATGTATCGCCAAGAGAGCTGGCTGGAATTCGCAAGTTATGTTGGATAAGCAGGCAATAGGAGAATTGGAATTTTGGAAGAAAAATCTTTCCACGTTAAATACATGTGATTTTCGTGAGTCGGGCGATGTAAGCCCAGAGAGATTGAGTCTCTATGTTGAGGCTAGTGCCACTGGGTATGGCAGTTTTATAGAGGGCGTAGCTGACAGTCAGGTATGTGGTACTTGGTCTGATTTGGAAGCAGAATCGAGCTCTACGTGGAGAGAGCTAGAGGCTATTCGGCGTACGTTGAGCGCTTGTCAGAATATAGTGAGAGGTAAGTCGGTTTGTGTAAATTCTGATAGCAAGAATGCATGTAGTATATTGCACATTGGTAGTAATAAGACCGGTCTTCAACACATTGCATTGGGTCTTGAAGAAATGTGCAGTCAGAATGATGTAAAGCTTAATTCAAAATGGGTACCGAGGTCAAAGAATACGAGAGCAGATCATTTGAGTCGTGTGCTTGATAGTGATGACTGGTCCGTCCGTGATGAAATCTTCACTGTGATTGAGAAGAAATAGGGTCCGCATACATTTGATAGGTTTGCATATGACTATAATACAAAATGCCGTAAGTTTAACTCCCGGTTTTGGTGCCCAGGCACTTCGGGCGTAGATGCGTTTAGTTGTAACTGGTGCGGAGAAAATAACTGGGTTGTGCCGCCACCAAAGCTCATAGCAAAAAGCATTAGAAAGATTGAAAGAGAGAAAAGCAAATGCACATTAATTGTCCCAGAATGGAAATCTGCACCTTTTTGGCCAATGCTTTTCCCTGGCCCGCTTAAAAGAGCAGGATTTGTCGTTGATGTAATACGTTTTGAGCCAGGATTGTTGACCAGACGCGGCAGGGGTAAAAATGGCATTTATGATGGTAGACCCCTGCCGTTTGGTCTGTTGGTATTGAGACTGTGGGGCTAAATTGTATTTTATGTATTTATCTAGGCCTGGAGTTAAAGCGGTGTATCAGTGAGGAGTTGGACAGAGCGGGTGTAGATAGTGGATCATTGGACGGTTTAACAGAGACAATGGCGGGTTATCTGGTGGGATCGAGAGCTGACAGTACAGTCTGTAAATACTACGGATACTTCAAAAAGTGGGAGGACTTCGTTAGTGCCAAAGGAGGTATAGCAATCCCAGCATCCCCAGTTATGGTGGCTTTATATATGACTGACTTAATGAATAAAGGGTGTTCTTACGGTGTTATATCATCTACAATATTCGGAATTAAGTGGGTGCACTCGATTAGAAATTTGGAAGATCCTACAGACAACCTATTTGTGAAGAACCTTTTAGAATCGGCGAAACGTAATTTCTCTAAGCCTGTGTTATGAAAGGAGCCTATCGGGCAAAATATTTTATTTGAATTATGTCAAAAATATGCAAATTCTAATGACGTTTTGATTTCTAGAGATGTCTGTATCATTGTTTTAGGTTTTGCAGCATTTCTAAGGTACGATGAAATTAAAAATTTGCGATGTAATGATATACGATTTCACGATGAGTACTTTGCTTTAAAGATTCGCAGAAGTAAGACTGATCGTTACAGACAGGGGGATGAGATAGTGGTTGCTAAGGGGAGCACAGTGGCTTGTCCTTATCAAATTCTTTCTCATTACCTTGAGCTTACTAAGCAGACGACAGATATGTCCGTTTTTCTATTTAGACCATGTTATAGATCAAAGTCAACATGTAAATTGATTTCTAAAGATAAGCCTTTAAGTTATACACGTGCAAGGGAAACAGTGCTTAAACGTATTAAGGAAATTGCCCCGGGTTCAAATTTCGGTTTGCATTCATTAAGGTCCGGCGGGGCTACGTTAAAATATAATTGTTCTGCAAATGGCGACCAAACAAAACACGCTAACAAGTCTGTGGGGACAAGTTCCGCGGCAGTCAACCTCGGCAGACAATCAAACTCCCACACCATCTAAATCTACTAGTGAGATCGTCACAGCATAGGCTACCGCTAAGAAGGTGAAAAAGTTCCAAAATTCGTGGCTATCATTGTTTTCCTGGTTGCTTTTCATCTTGATCCAGTGATTAGTTTTAGAGTTATGCCACTTTGAACTTTTTAATGGGGGGGGGGGGAACAAAATATGGTATACCCCCAGTTTTGTCTTGGTACCCCCAAAATTTGAAAATATGGATGTGGAGAGGGTACAGGGAACCCCCAGTTCAAAAAGGCAGTGGGAACACTGTATGAGATAGCTTATAAAACTAGTTCCCCTGTAATGATTAAAGTGACATTTCACATTTTATTCATTTTTTAAAAGTATGTCTTGATGCAAAGATTGTTTATTCTAATGCTAGAAATGATATCAGTTTTTTGAAGTTGTTATTCATAAGCGAAAAATATGCCTTTAAAGTTGAAACAGAAATGACAAATTCTATATAAATCTGAACTGTTGTCCACAACAATTTGTTTAATTTTAGCACAAAAATATATTTTTTTCTTAAACGGTTCATTATTTTGGCTTGAAATTTTCAGAATTTTCATAAGAAATCATGCTCTTTCAGATAGAATAAAAGTAAATTTTATGTAAAAATAATTGTGAAATGTCACTTTAAATATGAGACTTTCATTCAATATGATCATTTCAAGCACTTTCATCCTATTATTCATTACAAAGAATCACAAACAAGAGCAGATAGAGCCCTACCTTGTGTTTGCTATGCTGTATATCGTTTCATGGAATATTACATTTAGCAGCATATAAATTTTCATATAGACTAACATCAAATGTTTGAATGAGATGTGTACAATTAAAACCTGGAAAGGGTTGAGAAGTCCTGTTGAGGCAGTCCAGCCCCTTAATTGGTGGAATATCCCCAACAAATAATTGGTGGAATATCCCCAACAAGTGATCATACCCTTGTATTGGCTATGCTATATCGCTTCATCAGTGTATATGCAAGCATTAATAAATTTACATTACAGGCTTGATCAAAATGTTCAAAATTACAAACCTGGGTCTAGACTTCCTGTTGAAGCTGTCCAGCCCATGATTGGTGGAATACCTCCAACAATTGGGCCCACCCATGTATTGGCTATGCTATATCGCTTCATCGGTGTATAGACCAGCGTATATAGACTTAAAATAAAGGCTACATCAATATGCGTAAAATTACAAACCTGGATCAAGACTCCCTGTTGAAGCTGTCCAGCCCATAATTGGTGGTATACCTCCAACGATTGAGCCCACCCATGTATTGGCTATACCATATCGCTTCATCGGTGTATAGACCAGCGTATATAGACTTAAAATAAAGGCTACATCAATATGCGTAAAATTACAAACCTGGATCAAGACTCCCTGTTGAAGCTGTCCAGCCCATAATTGGTGGTATACCTCCAACGATTGAGCCCACCCATGTATTGGCTATACTATATCGCTTCATCGGTGTATAGACCAGCGTATATAGACTTAAAATAAAGGCTACATCAATATGCGTAAAATTACAAACCTGGATCAAGACTCCCTGTTGAAGCTGTCCATCCCATAATTGATGGTATACCTCCAACAATTGAGCCCACCCATGTATTGGCTATGCTATATCGCTTCATCGGTGTATACACCAGCGTATATAGACCCAGATTGAAGGCTCCAAGTGCTGCCGTCAGCGGGTTCACGCCAAAATAGAGAACTGCCAATCCAACAGTACTGGTTATCACAGAGAAAGATACTGCATGTAGTGGACTGAAATGAACACAAGATTTATTTTTATGCCCCCATATCAAAAGATCAGGGGCATATTAGTTTACTCATGTCCGTCTGTCTGTCTGTCTGTCTGTCCAAAAACTTAACATTTGCCTTTTCTCCAAAAGTATGCAACATATAAAGCTCAAATTTGGTATGTAACTTTCTTTCAATGACATCTATCTGCCCCATGCAATCTGAGCATTCTCAAGGTCATCTGTTAACCCTTATCAACCCTTTACATGTAAACTTAACATTTTAGAAAATAGCGATATCGGGGGCATTCATGTTTCACAAACACATCTTGTTTCATCCTTCTTTTTAAACCTTCCCACACAACCATTTACTATTTACAAATAGGGTTAACCCTTTCCCAAACAAGACCTGGTTTTGACGTCTCTATTAGAAAAGGCTTGGGAAAATATTGAAACAAAAGAAGAAACTGCTGATAAGCAGCAGTTTCTCCTTTTGTCTCAATATTTTCTATGCCATATTTTACACAAATTCTATCTTAGATAACATCCATTTTGTCATTTGTGTCAGTTTTTGAAGTGGGTCACCCCAAAATGTTCCTGTTTGGGAAAGGGTTAATAGATTTTGATCACATAAAAATCAGGACCTTTAACCCATTACCAAACAACAAAATTCTGGACTGGTCCAAATTCAAAGATGTTGCAGACAACAATTTCAAGTGAATGATATTTAACATTTTTGGAATTTATGTCTAGAAAGCATTGTGGGAAATGAAGAAATTGCTTGTCACAAGCAATTTCTCCATTTTCCACAATGCTTTCCAAGGCCTTTTTCTTTGGGGTAGTCAAAAAGAGTCACTGTATGGTAATGGGTTAACTGTTGATGGTTCCATGTAATAAGTATAATTTTCTAATCATCCTTTTTCTTTTAGCAATTTCTGTCCGGTGATCCATTATGTAAAGATATAGTATCTTGTATATAACAACTATTGGCATATTTGTCCCTGTCCCAAACGAGACCTGGTTTTGACTTTCTTGTGGAAAAAAGCTTGAGAAAACATTGAGACAAAAGAAGAAAGTGCTGATAATCACCATTTTCTCCTTTTGTCTCAATATTTCCTGGGCAATAATAAGAACGCATTCTTGATTTATTACCATCTATTTTGTCGTCTATAACAGCTTTCAAATTAGACCTCCCTAAACTTTTGTTGTTTGGGGAAAGGTTTAAAGCCAATGTAAGGCAACTTGTTTTGACCAGAAAGAACATGTTTTCAACCTATGTATGTCAGTATTCAATGCTAACCCATCTTGTATTCTGTTGGCAAGCAAAGAATTCAAGTACAAGTTCTGTAAACAAAAAATACCAGAAGTTTACAAACCTTATAAGTCCCTTTACTAAGACTCTGTTTTTGGTTCTGTTCATCTGGGAATCAAATGGAACCTCAAAAAACTGAAACATTTATTCAAATAAAAATAATAATAATAGTCAGGAACACAATCGATAACAACATTTAGTATTCGACCTACATTTTGGACCAATGAAATTGTAGCATATCTTAAAATTTCTCCACATACAGTATTTCGCTTAAATGAGACTGTCATCTAGTTTATGTGACATCTATATAGATTATACATAGCCACGCCCCCATCTCTAACGAACCCCTAGTGAACACTAAGTCAGATGGAGTCTGTATAGTAGATTCCATGCCATATAAACATTCAATTGAATTCACTTGAAATTGTCGTCTGCAACATCTTTGAATTTTGGCAGGTCTTATCTTTTGCAGCTTGGTAATTATGTGTTAAAGCAGGGGTAAAAGTTGAAAATTTTGGTTATGACGTCCTTAATAGAAAAGGCTTGGGAAAACATTGAAATACTAGAAAGACCTGAAGGTCTTGAGTCGCTCCACAGGCCTGAATTTCTTTTAATATTAAATCAAAGTTTTGACAAGATTTTTGAATACTTGTGGTTCTTACAGCAAAAACAAAGTCAAAAGCACCAATCATGTGGTCAATGCAAAAAGAAAGTAAATGATTGACTAATATTTTAGGGATGTTAGAGGTCACTATCATTCTGTTCAAATTTTGTCTATATTAGTCAATATTCGTGGCTTCAAGAGTGGAAAAAGTGTCGAAAACTAAAATTTTGTCAATTTCAAGGGCGCATAACTCAGATTGTAACAGTGTGATCATGTTGAAGATTACACATAAGCAAGATCTTGTTGTTAACAAGATTCTTTCCAAGTATCATCTTGATTGGTTAACATTTGTGGTTGTTAGAGTGAAAACAAAGTCGAAAATGGCAATTTTGTCAAATTCAAGGGCACATAACTCATGATGTAAGATTCTAATCAAGCTGAAAATGAAACCCAGGCAGCATATAATAGTTATATATATTCTGTCCAAGTTTTGTCTTGATTGGTCAATATTTGTAGATTTTAGAGTAAAAATAAAGCCAAAACCAGCAAAATAGAGCCGAAAATGGCAATTTTTGGCAATTTCAAGGGCACATAACTCATGCTATAAAATTCAGATCAAGCTGAAAATTTTACCAAGGCAAGATCTTATAGTCGGCATCATTCTATAAAAGTTTTGTCTTGTTTAGTCAATATTTGTAGTTGCTAGAGTGAAAACAAAGTCAAAATACAGCCGAAAATGGCAATTCTGTCAATTTCAAGGGCACATAACTCATGATGTAAAATTCAGATCAAGCTGAACATTTTATCAAGGCAAGATCTTGTAGTCAGCATTATTCTGTCAAGTTTTGTCTTGATTGTTCAAAATTTGTAGATTTTAGAAGAAAATTAATGTCAAAACCAGCTATATTTACATTCAAGGGCAGATAACTCAGGTTATTCGGGTTCAATCCATATTCTTTGAAGGAATCTGAGAGAGGGTCACCCAAGGATTATTCCTGTGAAGTTTGGTTGAAATACATCCAGTAGTTTTTGAGAAGAAGATTTTTAAAGAAAAAGTTTACGGACGCACGGACAGACGGACGGACATACCTACGATGGAACACATCTTGGGTTGTTCCTTAAAACACTTGATGGCTACTTGTTATTGGGTATTCAAACATGTTCTTACGACAGGTATATTATTGGGCATTTCCTTTGGACATAATACTTGGGTTCTTTCCTTGGACATTTTAATTGTGTATTCTCCTTCATTCTATTCATTTGTATTGGAGTTTAACACCATTTTGACAGCTAAGGTCATATCATGGCGGCAAGAAACGCATCCACATGTTTCCGGGCTTTCACAACCAGTACTTACATAAGGTTATTTCCAAATCCTTCAGTCCGTGTAGACCATTAATCAGTTCATACATACTAATAGAGCCATTCTAATTTATAACAAATAAAAGCTAGCAAATTCAGTAAAATTTTGAAAATCTGGTGACTTGCTTCAGAGCAACAGATATTAGAAGCAAATTCTGACAGACGAGGAGGCTTAGTCATCAATCCAAAGAGCTCCCATGAGCACTAGGTGCTTTAATAACTGTAAGCAGAACTAGGCAGAGTTATAATTCTCTGTACTTTTGGAATAAACTAAATAAATCAGAGCTGAGATAATAAAAAAATGTAATCCAAGTTTCAAGTGAATACCCTTGATAGTTTTTGAGATATGAAACACCAAGTAAAATTTTCAAATCATACAAGGGCCATAACTGAGCAAGAAAAGAAGACTAAGATTACCCGTCCCTTTGAAATCGATTCATATTATCAGAACCCAACAATGCCTTAGACAGTGTACCCAATATGACCCTTAGACTCTTCCCAACAAATAATCAAACTGTGTAAAAATCATATACATGTTATCGGAACCCAACTATGCCTTGGACAGTGTACCCAATAAGACCCTTAGACTCTCTATCCAACAAAAAATCAAACTGTATAAATATCATATACATGTTATCCGAACCCAACTATGCCTTGGACAGTGTACCCAATAAGACCCTTAGACTCTCTATCCAACAAAAAATCAAACTGTATAGAAATCATAAACATGTTATCGGAACCCAACAATGCCTTAGACAGTGTACCCAATAAGACCCTTAGACTCTCTATCCAACAAAAAATCAAACTGTATAAAAATCATATACATGTAATCGGAACCCAACAATGCCTTAGACAGTGTACCCAATAAGACCCTTAGACTCTCTATCCAACAAAAAATCAAACTGTAAAAATCATATAGATGTAATCGGAACCCAACAATGCCTTAGACAGTGTACCCAATAAGACCCTTAGACTCTCTATCCAACAAAAAATCAAACTGTATAAAAATCATATACATGTAATCGGAACCCAACAATGCCTTAGACAGTGTACCCAATAAGACCCTTAGACTCTCTATCCAACAAAAAATCAAACTGTATAAAAATCATATACATGTAATCGGAACCCAACAATGCCTTAGACAGTGTACCCAATAAGACCCTTAGACTCTCTATCCAACAAAAAATCAAACTGTAAAAATCATATACATGTTATCGGAACCCAACAATGCCTTAGACAGTGTACCCAATAAGAGCCTTAGACTCTCTATCCAACAAAAAATCAAACTGTATAAAAATCATATACATGTAATCGGAACCCAACAATGCCTTAGACAGTGTACCCAATAAGACCCTTAGACTCTCTATCCAACAAAAAATCAAACTGTATAAAAATCATATACATGTAATTGGAACCCAACAATGCCTTAGACAGTGTACCCAATTAGACGCTTAGACTCTCTATCCAACAAAAAATCAAACTGTATAAAAATCATATACATGTTATCGGAACCCAACAATGCCTTAGACAGTGTACCCAATAAGACCCTTAGACTCTCTATCCAACAAAAAATCAAACTGTATAAAAATCATATACATGTAATCGGAACCCAACAATGCCTTAGACAGTGTACCCAATAAGACCCTTAGACTCTCTATCCAACAAAAAATCAAACTGTTTTAAAATCATATACATGTTATCGGAACCCAACAATGCCTTAGACAGTGTACCCAATAAGACCCTTAGACTCTCTATCCAACAAAAAATCAAACTGTATAAAAATCATATACATGTAATTGGAACCCAACAATGCCTTAGACAGTGTACCCAATAAGACCCTTAGACTCTCTATCCAACAAAAAATCAAACTGTATAAAAATCATATACATGTAATCGGAACCCAACAATGCCTTAGACAGTGTACCCAATAAGACCCTTAGACTCTCTATCCAACAAAAAATCAAACTGTTTTAAAATCATATACATGTTATCGGAACCCAACAATGCCTTAGACAGTGTACCCAATAAGACCCTTAGACTCTCTATCCAACAAAAAATCAAACTGTATAAAAATCATATACATGTAATTGGAACCCAACAATGCCTTAGACAGTGTACCCAATAAGACCCTTAGACTCTCTATCCAACAAAAAATCAAACTGTATAAAAATCATATACATGTTATCGGAACCCAACAATGCCTTAGACAGTGTACCCAATAAGACCCTTAGACTCTCTATCCAACAAAAAATCAAACTGTATAAAAATCATATACATGTAATCGGAACCCAACAATGCCTTAGACGGTGTACCCAATAAGACCCTTAGACTCTCTATCCAACAAAAAATCAAACTGTATAAAAATCATATACATGTTATCGGAACCCAACAATGCCTTAGACAGTGTACCCAATAAGACCCTTAGACTCTCTATCCAACAAAAAATCAAACTGTATAAAAATCATATTCATATTATCAGAACCCAACAATGCCTTAGACAGTGTACCCAATAAGACCCTTAGACTCTTTATCCAACAAAAAATCAAACTGTGTAAAAATCATATACATATTATCAGAACCGAACAATGCCTTAGACAGTGTACCCAATAAGACCCTTAGACTCTCTATCCAACAAAAAATCAAACTGTATAAAAATCATATACATGTTATCAGAACCGAACAATGCCTTAGACAGTGTACCCAATAAGACCCTTAGACTCTCTATCCAACAAAAAATCAAACTGTATGGCCAAGTGCAAATAAGGTGTGACAAAATGTCGAAAAATGAACTTAAGTTTTTGTATGCTTCGGATGTTTTTTATGGTAGCATATATGTTCAACTTCAAAGAAAAGTTACGTTTTCGAGGAAATTATGTCTGATGTAAAAAATATTTGGGCTTTATTTATAATATTTGGGGCATATTTTTCATTTTTTATTGTTTTTTTAAGGAACCAAAACAGTAATTTTTCTCAGAGGACTGTCTATTATATTTTGTTTCGTAGTAAGCCAATGCCATATACAAACCTTTTACCCATTTTTCGTCCATTTCATTTGATTTTTTGAGGAAAATATTAAAATAAATGCTTTGAAAAGTAATGAGTTTCAAAAACATACTTGTATTTATTTTTATTCAGTGAAGATAAAGCATAATATGTCAGGTAAAACCATTTTAAAATAAAAAGACATCATAACTCAATAATAGAAAAAAAGAATTACTTCAATAGTTTGTGTTGTTACATAGTAATATGCAATTGAAAAATGAACGGAAAATCTTGATTTGCCGTTACTGTTGGGACACCATTAGCTACCATGTATTTAGAGTCTTAAAACATTTTAAAAAGGCTACTAATCAATGAGATTTATCATCTTGGTGTTAAGATAGGATAACTAAGCATTAATTTCACTAAAGGAAGATAAATTTCTGGTTTACATGTATTTCATAATCATGTGAGTGCTCAAAGCCAAGTAGTCAACTCTCTGATGGCGTAGCTACCTTATAAAATGGTTAATTATATAAGAAATATATTGCAACATGTAAAGAAGGGCATAGATTCATTTAAAGAACATTTACTGGATTTCAGGCAATTTTCCACATTTTAACTTCAAACTAAAGTATGTCCCAACAGTAACGGTTGTCTCCAAATCATTGGTGATACCTAAATACATCTTCCAACTTACTGCATTAACCCTGTTTTCAATAGAAGAGGCCAAATCCATTGTATTCTATGTATAAAATTGTGCTACTCATTCTAACATGTCTGCTAATGCAATACAACATTTGTTCTCACAATGACGAGAAAATAACGGACTGCACTGGTTGACCAATTTTTCATAACTTGAAAGTTACTGCAGCATTTTCAGTATATACTTGTGAAGTGAAATCAAACTAAAAATGTTAAAACAAACCAATACATGTAAAATGATTGAATATGCCAACTTATGAATGAATAGATATACGCATATACATTAATTCAAAACTTCACATATGATTTTTTTTTTGTGTATATCTTCATTCTGTAAGACAGTATCTGATTTAAACTCTTGCAGGGCTGATAAATTGTGTAATGTGTATGGTAGTAAAGTCATTAGTGGCTAAGTGAATTTATATTCAGGTAAAACAAAATTGTTTAAATGATTATCTCACGACCTTTTGCCATTTTCGACAACTACAGGGAGTAAAATTTAAAATGTGCAAACTTATGTTTGTCTATATAATGGATATTTTATATCTTATATATATAAATATAATAATATGATAGTATGAACTATATAACTCACCTTCAAACATGAACAATTATATTGTACCATTTCTTAGGATACATGCATGGTATTTTATTTCAACCCCTTTTAAATGCTATGTTTGGGTTTCAAAGATACAAAGTTTCAGCGGTCTAATAACTTAGTAAAAAGTATCATTTTTGACTTAGGCAAATCTGCATTTTGTTCAGGTCTACACAATAAAAAGTGGAAGAAGTTCCTATTTTTTCCTATCTTATCCATCAAATTTTGATTATATTGATTGCTACATGTATATGAGACAAATCTTGTCAATGAGATCAAGAATACATGTGCATCATAAATTGTAAAATTGCTTGCCACTCAGCATTCTGTGGGTCTAATAGGATTATATTGGTCTTTATTTTTTCAGAAATGTTCATACAATGTGAGTCTTTTAATGGACTTGGTTGCTTCAGAAAGCTTTTTTGGCTTGCCAAGTCATCTGGAAAGTTAATGAAACCATTTTCTCACCAAGTAGCGCCTTGTATTAAATTGTCTAGAAATCTGTCCCAACAGTAACGGCAGCCATTTAATCAATTTAGGCATGCATTTTTTACAGTACGGTTTACGCAGTCATTCTTAGTCACTTGTTTTTTGTTGTCAGAGTCTTACAGATTAAATTTAATAAGTTTAATGCATACTGTCATTTAAAAAGAATCAATTTATAGCTTGGACGAAAGACTTTCAGAAGCCATCCTATTAGGGCCTGGCTTTGAACCGCTGAAACTATTGGTTCATTTGATATTTAACTTGTATTGCTAGTATCAACTTGACATGGACGTCTTGAAGTTTCACAGGACAGCTCATTAACATCTTATTTAGTCTATTAGACGAGAGCAGCTTATCAAGAATGTAGCCGTTACTGTTGGGACATTTTCCGTTACTGTTGGGACATTGTTTCTCTTTGATAGGCTTGCTGTAAATATGTAGATTCAACAAAGTATTAAAATGGAAAGTGTTTGACAACCATTTGGGAAAAATTGGGGCTGTGAATGAGGCCAAAAATCATCTGTATAACGATAATAGCTATCAAAATACAAAGGCAGGGTGGCAACCGTTACTGTTGGGACAAAATTTTGTTAAAAGAAAAAGACTACCAAAATTTTGACATGAAATCAAAAAGAAAAAAGTGCTGTAAATCAGAAACTACATCCTTTCCACCATGCATGTGCGTTATAATATCTCATGAACCACCTTTTTTGTGGTTTTGGCATCCACCCACAGTGAAATACCCAGATTTTGAATTTTTGGCCCATTTTGGGTGTTTTTTAAAAATTTCGCTAAAACAAAGATTTTCTTGATGTTTTGACAAATTGTGATTGACTTCTCTTTAGAAATTGACTCTATATTAGAAATTTAAAGACCAACATCCTATTTATTGCTTAATGAAAAAAATATTTAAAAAATAAAAATGCATTTTTGATCAATGTCACACAAAAATGCTGATTTTTGGGCCTTTTTGCGATATTCAATCTTTTGTATCTTTTGAAGGACTGGACCGATTGGTCTGAAATTTTCAGCAAAATTAAAAAATGCATCATTATTTCAGGAAATTAACCTATTTTGATGATACTTGTACAGATGTTTTCAAAATAATTTGCTATTTCCTGGAACATAAATTTTGAATTCTTATTTGCACTTGGCCGTATAAAAATCATATACATGTAATCGGAACCCAACAATGCCTTAGACAGTGTACCCAATAAGACCCTTAGACTCTCTATCCAACAAAAAATCAAACTGTATAAAAATCATATACATGTAATCGGAACCCAACAATGCCTTAGACAGTGTACCGAATAAGACCCTTAGACTCTTCCCAACAAATAATCAAACCACATGTAAAAATGACATAATCAGAACCCAAAAATGCCTTGGACTGTACCCAGTAAAACCTAGACAATTTACCAAACAACCAAAAATTATCAAAATATTTACACTTGCTACTAACTTTCCTTCATTGAAGCCATATGACAAAACTTACTTTGTCAGCCTATGAATTAAGTATGCCAACGTGGCAGTCTTCCATACAAATGATTTTTACCCCATGGGAAATAATGTTAGAACTTATTTTTTGATAAAGTATGAAAACATTGTTCCAAATTAATATCTTTTTTCCAATCAGTTTCACTGTAAATGCTACTTGATAATCGATTCAGTAGGATTTGAATTAAAAAATATGCAATTGCGCACTACGTTTTTTCCACATATGGGGTGACAAAGGCGGAGAAAGGGTGGAACAGAGGCTGTTCTTTAAAATGTATTTACAGCTTCAGGATGAAATAATTAAAATGTTTCAGATTACCTTTATTGTAAATGATCTGATATTGACTAAGTTTAAATCAGAAAAAAATATAAATGTAAGAAATGATTTTAGTTTTTTTTAACAATCAGTGCCTCATGAAGTAATTGAGAGTGTTTCAAATTTAAACATGAAGTGCGAAGCTCTTCATGGAATATTTTTAACAGGCTCCCTTACTTCAAGAGACAATAAATGCGAAAAAATATAACCTCAATTCTTAGAAAAAAAACTCCTAATGAACCCAACAATAACATGGACAAATACCCCCCCCCAAAAAAAAAAAAAAAAAAAAAAAAAAACAAGTTGCCCGCGGACAATGTAGTTTGCCTATATGGGAGCTTGTCACAAAAACAGCAAATTTTTTAAAAGTAGGTCAAACTCCAAGGTCAAGGTCACAAGATCAAGGGTAATGGTCCCAAATGAAAGGTCTTGTCGGAATGTATCTTTGTATGAAATATCAAGGCTGTATCTCTTATAGTGCCTGAGATATAGGCCAGTTTAAAGTTTTTTTCAAAAATAGGTCAAACTCAAAGGTCAAGGTCACTAGGTCAAAGGTCATGGTCTCAAATGAAAGGTCTTGTTGAGATGTATCTATGTATGAAAAATCAATGTAACTCTAATAGTGCCTGAGATATAAACCAGGTTAAAGTTTTTCAAGTGAAGACGCGACGGGACGGGACGCGACGCCGACACTAGGGCTATGACATTAGCTCCCCGGACATAAAGTCCCGGTTCGCTAAACAAGAGTTGTCCACAGACAACGTAGCTTGCCTATACGAGAGCTTGTCACAAAAACAGCAATTATTTTTAAAGTAGGTCAAACTCCAAGATCAAGGTCACAAGGTCAAGGGTAATGGTCCCAAATGAAAGGTCTTGGCATGAGGTATCCATGTGTGAAGTATCAAGGCTGTATCTCAAATAGTGCCTGAGATATAAACCAGGTTAAAGTTTTTGAAGACGCGACGCTGACGCCAAAACTAGGGCTGTGAAATTAGCTCCCCGGACATAAAGACTGCTACTGTTTGACGCACAATATATTAAAGTTGTCGACCTCCAGAATCCTTTGATTAGATTATTTGTTGTTCCCCCGGGAAAAGTTGTCGTCTCAGACAGCAGTTTTGTCGTTACCGAGAGCCCTGTTGTCATCAATACATGTAGTACCAAATCCAAATGAGTTCAGAGAGAAGTGTAGATTTTATGTTTTTTAATCACTGAAATGTCACTAAAACAAGGTCAATGTCAAAATCATTTTCAACTCATATGAAACTTATCTTTTAATATTCAAAACCATATTTCGAGTAAATTTGTCTTTTTGCAAGTGATATCAAAAGCAAGTTGTAAAAAATGCAAGTTATCTTTTTTGGGGTAATTCAAGGCCTGATCAACAGCACCCAATGATGTCTTGGAAGACTTGGACAGTGTACCCAGTAAAACCTTTAGACAAATTAACAGACAACCAAAAAATATTAAAATAAAACACTTCTATAGAACCCAACAATCACATGGACAATAACCCAATAAAACCCATAGACTCACTACCAAACAAATAATCAGACTGTATAAAATCATATGATCCGAACCCAACAATGTCTTGGACAGTGTACCCAGTAAAACCTTTAGACAAATTAACAGACAACCAAAAAATATTAAAATAAAAACACTTCTATAGAACCCAACAATCACATGGACAATAACCCAATAAAACCCATAGACTCACTACCAAACAAATAATCAAACTGTATAAAATCATATGATCCGAACCCAACAATGTCTTGGACAGTGTACCCAGTAAAACCTTTAGACAAATTAACAGACAACCAAAAATATTAAAATAAAAACACTTCTATAGAACCCAACAATCACATGGACAATAACCCAATAAAACCCATAGACTCACTACCAAACAAATAATCAGACTGTATAAAATCATATTATCCGAACCCAACAATGTCTTGGACAGTGTACCCAGTAAATACTTTGGACATGTTACCAAACAACCAAAAAATATTAAAATAAAAAAATCATCTAAGACTGTGAAACCCAATAATGACATGGACTATTACCCAGTAAGACCCTTAGACTCTGTACCCAACAGAACAAGAGTTGTCGGCGGACAACATAGCTCGCCTATACCAGAGCTTGTCACAAAAAAGAGTCAAAGGTCAAGGTCATTGGGTCAAAGGTCATGGTCTCAAGGTCAAGGTCATGGTACGTTGTATCCATATGTGAAATATCAAGGCTCTATCTATAATAGTGTATGAGATATAGGCCAGGTTAAAGTTTTTTTAAAGTAGGTCAACCTCCAAGGTCAAGGTCACTAGGTCAAAGGTCATGGTCCCAAATGAAAGGTCTTAGCAGGAGGTATCCATGTGTGAAGTATCAAGGCTGTATCTCAAATAGTGCCCGAGATATAAACCAGGTTAAAGTTTTTGAAGACGCTGTTTTCATACGTTTTCGAATAGAAATGCAATCAGATGTAAATGAGCGTTAACAGAATATCAAAAGCGAATTTTCATCAGAAAAGACTCGGATTAGGTTCTGATTATATGATTTTATATAGGTTAATTTTTCTGTTGGGTACAGGTGGGTTTTTTTATTGACGATGACTGAAAAACCGGTCTCCTCATCCATTCCCACTCAGCCAAATTTTGAACTTGTCCAAATTGAAAGGATTTGAAGACTTAAAAATTGTTCAACATTCTTTTTGGTTTTCTGATAGGAGAGAAAACATTGTGGGAAAAGAGAAATTACAGTGATTGTGCAATTTCTACCTTTTGTCAAAATGTTTTCCTAAGCCTTAAATGTCATTAAAACTAGGCTTTGAGTGGGAAAGGGTCAAAGGGGAACGAAGCCCTCAGCCGAAAATGAATATCGTGATTTTAAACCCCATCACTCTAAATCATACTTAAAGGTGTTATTTTAACACCCTAAAATGCTCCCCCCCCCCTTCACCCCCCCCCCCCCCCCCCCCCCCTAAAAAAGTCCAAGTCCAACCATATCAAAAAGAAAAAAAAATGGGCAGGGATTTCCCCCTATTTTGCATTTTCTTCTTTTTACCAAGGCTTTTTAAAGATATGGGAAAGACAGAAGAAAGAGGGAAGGTGGGGTAAGTGCAGTGGCTCATAACGACTGCAAGAGTCTTGACTAAGTGTCGGTGTCCAATGCACAGCCTTTCCTCCTAAATTAACCTTAGATAGATATAAAAAGGATACATACTTCCAGACTTTGTGTGTTTTCTCTCCGACACTATGTTTTTCTTTCCGTTTTCTCCTGATTCAACTCCACCCCCCCCCCCCCCCCCCCCCCCCATTTCTCCTCGGATTTGCATTGAACTCAAGAGTGATTTTTTGGGGGGCTCCAGATCCGGATTTCCTGATAAATCCTGAACTTTATCACCCCTGAATTTTTAATCAAAGTTTTTTTAAACAAACTGTACAAACAGTATTGTCCGATTTTAAGCATCATTCTTAAAAAATACGATCTATAGATTGTTACGACTATAGAATTAAAAAAATATTTCGTGGCAAGGATTAATACCGAATAAAATAGAACCATCGTTTCCAACAATGTCTGTTTAATCTTTTTGCTTCTTGGGTGGATATTGTTGAACTGTCTGCTGAACTGTATGTCACCATCATGCTTCAATATTTTGTCTTTGCAGCATTATAAAAACTTTGAAATTGTGTCTGACCGGCTGCATTTTTCATTAGCTCATTTCCCCCCTCCAACCAAACAGGTGGCAGCCACAAAGTCAGTCGGTGCTATTTACGTCCCTGTCAACCATCTGAAAAAGTCAGAAAAACACTATTTGCACATGTACAGTGATCATAATTTCAATATTTACCACCTCACAATTGAACAAACAACTTTCAGAGTCCCTTTCACATCTCTGTGTTGAAACACTCTATTAAACTTTATAACTGATTTGCACTTGCAAAATTTAATGGCAAGAATAACATTTGTACTTGTTAACCCTTTCCCAAAATAGCAGAAAATAAAATTATTCAAAATCTGCCAGTCACTGTAGATAATAATAAATAAAATCATATTGGGTCTACATGAATGATGAAGCACTTACTGTGTACATTATGGTACAAAATATTCAGAGAAAAAAGGAGAGAAAATGCTGATTTTCTGAATTCAAAATTTTCTTCTTTTCCTTCAAAGTTTTCTCACTTTGTCCTTTCTCATTCAAGGTTGTTTCACACTGTCTTGTTTGTGAAAGGGTTAAATATGATCATTGAAATTGATAACATATTCTTTAAATAAAGATAAATCATGTTATAAGAGCATATTCGTAACTAATTGAAATATCCGAAATGCTGATAACATCCGGAATACGGCAACCCTTAAAAAACACACATTAACAACAAGCCTATTTTTTCATTAGCAGATTTCGGTAACCCCATATCTCAATAAGAATTTGTCTCGTATATCGTACATATTCGATGTTTTCAAAATGTCAATAGAAGCATATTAAAAAAACGATCGAAATAGTTATGTACGAAATATATCGGGGGCGGTTCCATTTACAAGTCCGTATTATTAGCTCTCATAGCACTGCGTTGTGCAAATTTTTTACATACCTGTATCCGTCAATCAATTTTCCATCCCATCGTGTATGTTTGGAATACTAAATAAGTTGCAAGTCCGATTTTCCACCCATTGTTGTGATCGCCTATATGAATAACATTGAAGATTTGCGGCGAGGTACCAAGAAGTAGGTCACTCGAAACGAGAAATCCCGAGACTTACCGAGCATTCCCGGAAAATTCGCGAACGTTTTCATTGGCTAACGAATGGACATCGGGATCAATCGGAAGAAAATACAAACGTTTTCATTGGGTAACGAATAAAGCCCGACGCACGTCGTAAATAACCCTTCGTATATGATGCATGGTCTTGGACACTTATAGACATTTATTTAGACAAAATCGTGTCTGAAAAATTCATGGGTATTTTTCTCCAGCTACCCAAGAATGTTTTGTTGGACACAAAATTAAGCTTTATGGTCTTGGGTATACCCAACACCAAAAAAATACCCAACAAATGCCTCCGTAACTTACAAACTACCCAAGTCATGTTCTCTCGTTAACACGGACGCACGCACGCACGACGGACACACCGCCATGACAATAGCCCGCTGGCCTGAAAGGCCAGTGGAGCTAAAAATGAGAAACTGGTGATAACCAGTAATTTCTCCTTTTTGTCTCGATATTTTCTGTGCCATATTTACACATATCATATCTTAAACCCATTACTGCACAGCGACGCCTTTTGACTCTTTACAAGAAAAGGCTTGGGTTTATTGGGGTTTTACGCCGTTTTCAACTGCCAGGGTCAAATCGCGGAGGCTGGATTACCTAACCATGGATTCCTGTTGTTTCTCATACCAGTACTACCACAACACCCTAACCGAGCCTCCAGCTGCTCGCCCACTTAGTCTTAGGTTAACGATATCAAACCATTGGTGGGTGACATTTTTGTCAGAAAGAAAAGGCTTGGAAAAACATTGTGGAAAATGAAGAAATTACTTATGACAAGCAATTTCATCATTTTCCACAATGTTTTCTAACCAAAAATGGAAAGGTTTTTAAAATTTCATCCACTTGAAATTGTTGTCTGCATTATCTTTGAATTTGGAACAGCCTAAAATTTAGTTGTTTGGTAAAGGGTTAATAACATTCGTTTTGTCATTTGTGGTAGGTTTTGTCGTTTGGGAAAGGTTTAACCTTTTCCAAAACAAGACCTGGTTTTCACGTCCCTGATTGAAAAGGCTTGGGAAAACATTGAAACAAAAGAAGAAACTGCTGATAACCAGCAGTTTCTCCTTTCGTCTCAATATTTTCTGTGCCATATTTACACAAATCCTATCTTTAATAACATCCAGTTTGTCATTTGTGACAGTTTTTTGAAGTGGATCACCCTAAAATTTCGTCGTTTGGGAAAGGGTTAACCCATTACCTCACATTGAAGCCTTTTGACTCCCTTACGAGAAATGCTTGGGAAAACATTGTGGTAAATGAAGAAATTGCTTATGACAAGCCATTTCATCATTTTCCACAATGTTTTCTAACCAAAAATGGAAAGGTTTTTAAAATTTCATCAACTTGAAATTGTCGTCTGCAACACCTTTCATATTGGAACAGTCCAAAATTTTGTCGTTTGCAGGGTCTTTTCTTCCTCTTTGGACAGGTCCATTAAAAGGATCCGTTCCCAATGCCAAATCTATAGGGTAATTTTTTCCCAAAATCTAGAAAAAAAATTCCCAATGCAAAAGTTGTTCCTTCTTTTTTAATGAAAATTCAATCATTCCCTTTTTGTATGTTGAGAAAAAATTATCCAGAGACAAACTAGAAGTCCCTTCAGTTGATTTCATATGTTAACTATGCACACGACTCAATTTTTGTTGGAGTTGGTGAGGTGAAAATTTTTTCCCAATTTTTGACAAAACAACGCCTTTTTTCCCAATTTGCTTGGTCTCGGACCCGTTCCCAAAACTACGAGAAAAAACACTGGTTCGGGAAAGGGTTAACTTTAACATACCTGATTCATTGCATTAGCAGCACATGATGTGAGGGCCGTTCCAGATGAACATAACAAAAACCCTGATATACTGAATGGATTAGGAGCCATCGTATATCCTGCCATCGCAGTTAAAACAACCAAACCTGGAAAAACAGATATCATAAGCATGGTCATTGGTGGTGATATGACAATTGCAGAAAATCTTCAATTATAAAGGCCCATTCTGTTAATACATGACCAATTTGAATTATATTTGAAGCAGAGACAGGAATATGTCAGAGATTAGATGGACATGATAGAGCTTTAAAAAACTCAGGTGATTTTAAAAAAAGTTATTGATGACCAAACAAAATTTTGGTGGTCATCAATTACTTTTTATCAGCTGATTATTAAAATATTCTTCACATTCAGCAAATCCCTTCATTCAGCCTTCTCTGCTTCAAATCAAATGTTGTCAAATGGTTCCCCGCCTTGATAAACCTAGTCAGTTAACATCCCACATGATAACCCTTTGAATTGTTTAGAAAATGAATAGTATAATTCATAAAGTTACAATGCAAAATTTATCACCAATTAGTGAGTGATTATATTCTTAAACCTACAGTGACTTAGCTACATTTTGTTTCTTTAAATTGGAAAAATTTTCAATAGCTAGTATTTCCCTTAAGTCTTCTTATTTAACTCTTTTCCAAACAAGCCTTGTTTTTTGGTCATGGTGTCTTTAAATTATATAGTAATAGAGGTTTCTGGAAAGCATTCAGAGGGAAAATGAGACAATGTTGATGATCAGCATTTTCTTGTGCATCAACATTTTCCATCCTTTATTCTACATGAATCCTTCCTTTTATCAGCATACATTCTGCTGTCTGTAGGGGCTTCCAAATTGGAACAAATAGTCTCAACTTTTGCCATTTAGAAAAGGGTTAACCCATTACCACACAGTGACTCTTTTTGTCTCCCCACAAGATAATGGCTTTGGAAAACAATGTGGAAATTGAAGAAATTGCTTATGGCAAGCAATTTCTTCATTTCCCACAATGTTTTCTGCCTCAAAAGAAAATTTCATTTACTTGAAATTGTCGTCTGCAACACCTTTCAAATTGGAACATTCTAAGGGAAAGGGTTAGCCCAAACGGCAAAATTTTAGGGTGATCCGCTTCAAAAACTGCCACAAATGACAAAATGGAAGTTATTAAAGATAGTAGTAAAATATGGAATAGAAAATATTAAGACAAAAGGAGAAACTGCTGGTTATCAGCAGTTTCTTCTTTTGTTTCAATGTTTTCCCAAGCCATTTCTATACGGGACGTCAAAACCAGGTCTTGTTTGGGAAAGGGTTAATAAGAATGAATCATTAAAGGGACATTTCATTCCAATTTCAATTTTTTAAAGTATGTCTTGATGCCAAGATTGGTTATTCTAATGAGTATAAATACTATTAGTTTTTATAAGTTGTTGCCAATAAGCGAGAAACACGCATTTAAAGTTGAGACATAATCGATAAATTGCATATAAATCCGAACTGTTGTCCACAACAATTCGTTAAATTTTAACACAAAAATATAAATTTCTCGTAAACGGCGCAATATTTTGGCTTGAAATTTTCAGAATTTCCATAAGGAAATGTGTTCTTTCAGATAAAAATAAAAGTGAAATTTATGACAAAAAATTCTGAAATGTCACTTTAAACAGTTTTTGACATGAAATACCTTTAAACGTTTATTTGGTGACCATAATGATTTAGAAGAAATTAGGCTGCATACACGGCAGTATGGGTAATTTTGAAGCTGTAGGGGCATTACACTAATTAACATGAAGCTGCAGTGGGGCCGGGCTGATACAGCCTATTGGGCTGGAAAGAACACTGAAAAGGGTTAACCCTTTCCCAAACAAGACCTAGTTTTGACGTCCCTAATAGAAAAGGCTATGGAAAACATTGAAACAAAAGAAGAAACTGCTGACAACCAGCAGTTTCTCCTTTTGTCTCAATATTTTCTATTCCATATTTTATACAAATCCTATCTTAAGGTATCCAACCCCTCAAAAGCACCAAAGAGCCAGATGCGAAATTTGAAAAGTGCAAATAATTCCTAAACTGTGTTACATTTCCATTCCGAATACAAACATAAGCATTTTGCACGGTTTAGAATTTTGAATCAATGCATTCTTATGGAAATATTTGACCAAAATGTTCCAAATTACCTCCCTTGGATATGAATATAGAGTAAATTAATATTTGTAAAATATTTTCTTCTTGAAGCATAATCTTGAAATCCGGCATGGCGAATCAACTTATTTGAAGTGTATTTACAAGTGTATGAAATTTGATGCATTTCGTATGGCTAGAAATTGGTGATTTTTTCAGGGTCTGCAAACCTTACATAACATCCATTTTGTCATTTGTGGCAGTTTTTGAAGTGGATGACGCTAAAATTTTGCCGTTTGGGAAAGGGTTAAAGTTCATTACCTGTAAGTCTGATCTTTGACAGGTTCATATAATATTGAGGCAGTTTGTTGACGTCTAGAATCAACTCATTCCAGCTTAACTCCTTTATACTCTCAATATTTTTGGAAGGACTTGTTTCATCAATCAGTTTATGCACCGGGTCCAAGTTTATCTGAATAAATTCTGATTTTTCTGGAAATTCAACCACAACTGATTTACTTTCTGTAAACTTTTTCACTTCAACTGTTTTAATTGTATCCTGAAAGTCCACTTCTAAAGTGAAGAGATCTGGTTCTACTTTAACCCATTTTAATTTGGTATTCTTGTCCGAGTATGCATTCTGTATGTCGTCTAAAGTTTGGACTGTGACATTATTTTTGTTTTTCAATATTGGTAACTGCAGGTCGATCACTTTAGTCACATGTGGTGAACGTTTGACTGGTTTGCTTCTCTGCTTCACAAAACCACCCTCCGTATCTGCAGGCAGAGGTTTGGCCTTCGTTGAGTACTGAAATGGAGATTGATTAAATATTTTAATCCTTTCCCACACATTGACGCTTTTGGACGCCCCACGAAATAAAGGCTTTGGAAAACATTGTGGAAAATGAAGAAATTGCTTGTGACAAAAAAAATCTTCATTTCCCACAATGTTTTCTACCAAGAAAGACCAAAAAATGTTAAATTTTGTTAAATGGAACTTGTCATCTGCAATACCTATGAGTTTGGACTAGGCTAAAATTTTGTTGTTTGGTAATGGGTTAAGAAAAAAATTTGCAACTCTTTCCAAACAAGATATGTTTGTGAATGAAAATTGCAAGCTAATGCCCCCCCCCCCCCCCCCCCCCCCCCGATTAGTCCATTAGCCAGGATACATCATCCTGGCTATGTTATGACCCAGGCTTTTTTCTCATGAGCCATTGAATCGGTCGGCACAATCCCTTCAGCCAATCAAAAACGTCGTCAGTCGACCTGCACTCATTCGGTGGAGGTGAAAGCTTCGGTCTTTTTCCTTAAGGCATTACCAACTTTCAGCATTAATATCTCGACGACTACGCCAAATTATTAAAAATGTGTTGGTAGTTGAGAAAGTTTAAATCACATTCTTTAGAGAAAGAGTTTTGTTTGTGAATTTTAGCAATGGATTTTGGAAATATTCTGCCTCAAAAATGGTATCCCGTAACGATAAAAACCGAGGTTGTACCCTCGATGAAAAAAATGAAAGTGAGGCTATGACGTCATCCCGACTGATTCTATAAGAGTGAAAGTTCCAATTAGTCAATTTAATTTCAGAACTCAAGGTGTGCCACTTTGGCCCGTAACCTGAAATTCAACTTGTTTCCACGAAAAAACTTAAAGCAAATTTTTGACGCCCATCAAAAGGTGGGCTTTGGAAAACATTGTGAGAAAAGAAGCAATTTCTTCATTTTCCACAAATTGTGGCACCATGTTTTCCAAAATGTCATAGATCTATTGAATGATACCATTGCAAAATGTCGTCTGTAACTCCTTTCAATTTGGAAAATCTGAAAATTTTGTTATTTGGTAATGGGTTAAAGTTGTCTGTTGACGTTTCAACTTACTCTCAGTCCATTTTGTTGCCAGGCCCTAACACTGTGACTGTTTCTAAAGCAAGAAAAACACACATATCGTCCATCAATCACTTGGATCGTTTTCCCATGGTTGAAGTAAATGGGGCTTCTTGAAAGGAACTTTTTCAAGTGAAAACTCATTCTGGCAGATGAGTTTAATTCACATTTTTATTGCAAAAACTCAGAAACACAGTTTCTGTTTTGTAAGGGCGCAGCCATCTTTGATGAAGGTCACATTCGGGACAATTCGGACTTTATCCGTAAAATTTCAACCAATCAAATTTCTTATGTCAGAGTAGACTACACAAATGTCAGCCAAGTAAACACAGAACAAAAATTCAGTCAATAATTTGAGAAATGCGTAATTAAATCACTGACAAGCACGGATTATTTATACACGGAGGTGTCCAAAGGCTTGACTGGACTCATGAATCTTGCGAGTCAAGCGGGGGAGGAGCAGAGTAGTCTGCTATTTGTGAATTTCAACCAAGATTGCACGTAAGAAAATTTGCTTTCGGTTTGTGCCAATTTGTTTTTGTTTTGAAATTTTGTCATAATTGTCTCATATTGATGTTATTTCCTTTATTTTCAGGTCTATAGCAGTTGGAACAAAGAATGGATTCAAGTTGTTTTCTTTGAATGCTGTTGAGAAGCTAGATCAGATTTATGAAAATGGTAAAAGAGCTTTTTTCCATTTTTGCAAATTCATGTTTCAATTTCACAATTAAATGCTAAAATTAGCCCTGACCTATAGTTGACACCAAAATGTTTTTCAATCCCCAAAAATGGTTTAACCTTTTTTGGGGTAAATGGTTTAGTCTCTGAAAGTGTTTGTCTGCAAATGATAAAGACAAATGATATTGTTTTAACCCTTTCCCAAACAACAAAATTGTAGGGTGATCCACTTCAAAAATACAAAAACTGACACAAATGACAAGATGTCTTGATAAATGTTATTCAAGATAGGAATTGTATAAAATATGACACAGAAAATATTGAGACAAAAGGAGAAACTGCTGGTTATCTCCTTCTTCTGGTTTAGGTCAGGATTCTTGGAAAGAATGTAAACTTGACCTGCAATGGGATTATCAACAGTTTCTTCGGGTACCAGTTTCTTCTTTTGTTTCAATGTTTTCCCAAGTTTTTTTTGCCAACTTTGGTACCCCCCCTGTTCCTACGGGCCTGTTAAAAAGAAGATGGTTATTAGATGACAAGTATTCATTGCTACAACCAAGTAAATGTTTCTTCATTTACAGTAAGGGCGAAGCAAAAATAATGGCTACAAATATCCTCCTTTTCCCATAATGTTTTTGATGTTTTTGCAGCACTTTTATATTATTTCTGGATCGTTTCATCTATAGATATAGACCTTTTGAGTTAATAATGAATGAGATCAGCTTTTTTGACAGGCAATAACTGTCATTCATTTGACAAGCTACACTTTGTTGTAAGGTCATGTGCTTCAGCTTTTAGTTTACTGTTGGGAATTTTGTGTATTTCTTATCCCTTTTTCAAACATTCTTATGATGACATTGAGACAAAATAAGTAAACATTGATAATAAGCATTTTCTCCCTTTGTCTCATTATTTTCTGTATTATACCTAAGTAAACCTAAGCAGGGTTTTCATTAAGAGGCGGCAGGCGGCCAAAATGACCGTCTTAAATCAAATTTCGGCCGCCTATAATCGTTTGATAAGTGGTACTGTCTCTACTACCCTTGCTTGGGAAAGGACTCCCATGCCTCCTACTGTACCTTTTCAGCCTCCTACTTCAAATCTTATTGAAAACCCTGCCCTAAGTAGAGGCTTAGTTTGAATCAATACATGTTGTATTGATCATGTAGTACAAAATGCTAGAGACACATGATTAGCTGCACCAATTAACCACTTCTATATGTTTTCAGATGCAGAAGATATCTGTATCGTTGAGCGGTTGTTTTCCAGTAGTTTGGTTGCTATAGTGAGCCTGTCATCGCCACGGAAACTCAAAGTTTGTCATTTTAAAAAGGGCACAGAAATATGTAATTATAGTTACTCCAATTCCATACTGGCTGTCAAATTGAACAGACAGGTGAGGCAATGAAAATGAGACCTGAGGCGCGTTCTTTAGAGTGAGATTTCTTGAGATGTCGTGAGATTTCTTAAGATGTTAAAGGATAAAGCGTTCTTTAGAGCAAGATTCTTAAGACGCTCAATGGGAGGCGCCATTACCCTATACTTCGTGCGGAACCCCTCGGTCAACTCTGTACATACAATATAAAAGAGACTTGACCGAGTTGTTCCGAACACTCCATGATTCATAAACCGCGGAGTTCCGAATGCTCCATACTTCATACAAATGACGTCATGATGACGTCATTTGTATGAAGTATGGAACATTCGGAACTCCTCGCTTAAAACCTCGGTCTCAAAAACGCTGTATCAAAAACATCTTAAGAAATCTTAAAATATCTCACTCTAAAGAACGCACCTCTGGTTTTGAAATCCCTTATAGAAAATGCTCTGGAAAACATTGAGGCAAAAGAAGATAATGCTGATGATCAGCATTTTCTCCTATTGCCTCCTTGTCTTCTTGGCTGTATTGAACACAAATTCTGTGTTATCAGCATTTTTTTCGTCATCTACAGCTGATTTTGAATTAGAACAAGCCAAATTTTGTCGTTTGGGTTTAAGAAAGTAAATGAAGGGGTAATATTTCGATTTAGTAACATAAAGCTTTCCCCTAAAATAGGCCATTCCATCAAGTTGATCAATGGAAAATGTTAGTAGAGAAAAACTGATTTAAATGATTTTTAGCTTGACTTTTCGAAGAAAATGAGAGCTTATACTGTCACCCGGGCGTCGGCGTCAGTGTTGCAACAAAGGTTAAAGTTTTTTCAAACATCAATAACTTCCATACTATCAAAGGGATTCAACCCAAACTAAGAATACTTATTCACCATCACACCCTCTACCTTACTACCAGGGCCCATGACCCTGGCTCCACTATATTTGGAGTTATGCCCCCTTTATACCAAGCAACTTAAAAAGTCGAGGGCGCTGTCTTTGGACAGCTCTTGTTGCTTGGAAGGAATTTATTGAAAATCATTCAACAAAAAACAGAAAATGATTGTAAACGGCAAGCGTCATAAAGTTTCTCTCAAGAAAGTGTAACACTCTTCTGAGAATATAAATACAGTCGACACTCGTTGTGTCGAAGTCAGAGGGGCCGTCAAACTACATCGACATATATGGAGTTTGACTCATCCGATTTTGATTATTTTTCGATGAAAAACGTTATTTAACCATTTTTCATGGGCATCGTATGTGTCCATGATTGAAATATAGTAGGAAAAGGAAAGAAATTGCTCGAGACGAGCAATTTATATCCTTTTCCTACTAAATTTCAATGGCTGTATTTGTTTCAGAATTATTTTGATTAAATATTTTGATATCCATATTTTAAGGACGGGACATGACTTAAACTTCGACTAAAGCGGAATTTCGACTTATTCGATGTCGACATAACTAGTGTCGACTGTATTACATCATATTTTAGGAATAATAAAGCCTTTGACAGACTGATCCAAATGAAAAGCTGTTGCAAATATCAACACATGATGTTATAAAAAAGTAAATATGTATAAAAAATCACAGAAAACTTTGAGGTAAAAGGAAACACTGGTGTTTATGAGCATTTTCTTCTTTTCTCTCAATGCTTTCCAAAATCATTTCTGATAGGTCCAGATTTTGTTTTGCTGCATTTAAAAGTTCTGTCATGTAATTGATTATGCAGATTTCACTCACATATGAGCTGCGACGCGAGAAAAGCGGAATTTGGCCTAAGCGAGAACAAAGACGCAGGTCAGCTTCGTGGTAACCGCGAATCTGATCAGCGTCTGTGTTTTCGCTGGTGAGAAGATTTAGTTCTTCTTCTTCCCATGTACGAAATTTCGTGACTCTAATCACTTTCTGCGGCTGTACAGCCTCATTTGTGTCGGATCTGGTCAAAACTCCCGTAGACCGATTTTCTCGTGTCGTGGCCCATATCTTAAGCTTGATGTATTTCAGAGATTAATAGTATGTTTAGAAGAGAGCTTATATATCCACAATATTCGTGATATGAAGGTGTTACATACAATACGAGACACACCATCCAATCCGACGGGACTCTGTGCTCTCTCGATCAACAATGACAACTGTTTTCTGGCGTACCCCGGCAGCAGTAGTATTGGCGAAGTACAAATATTTGATACAATAAACTTGGTAAGACTTGAGTTTCTAAAGGCAAAATTCTAATTGGAATTGGTATCGGCATCAATTTGGATTTACCCTTTCCCAAACAAGACCTGGTTTTGATGTCCCTAATAGAACAGGCTTGGGAAAACATTGTGAAACAAAAGAAACTTCTGAAAACCAGCAGTTTATCCTTTTGTCTCAATATTTTCTGTGCCATATTTTACAAAAATTATATTTTTAATAACATCTATTTTGTCATTTGTGGTGGTTTTGGAACTGGATCATCCTAAAATTTTTTCATTTGGGAAAGGGTTAATTTTATTTTTAGAGTCCGTAGCTTGTGGCTTGTGTTTGATGTTGCAGCAAAGTTGCTGAAATAATGTTCAAAATGGCATACTAACCACTAATGATGAATTTAACATTTCCTAAACAAAATTTTAGTGTATTCCAATTTGAAATCTTCTACAAAAGGCAAAATAAAACCAAATTAAAATGAAATGTGTGTATATAACAGCACAAAAATGTTGAGGCAAAAGTAGAAAATGATGGTTATAAATCAGCATTTATTTATTTTGCCTCAATGTTTTCTCAAGGCTTTTCCAGTAGGTATGTAAAGACCAGGCCCTGGTTTCTCAACAAAACTTAAGTACATACTCTTGAGCACATGCTCAACTTCAAAGGAATACTCTCCGACGTTGAAGGGTATTCAATTGAAGTTCACATGGATTTCGTGCGATTTGAGCATGGTGCTCAGATTTGAGTCTGAGAACGTACTTAAGTTTTTTGTAGAAACCGGGGCCAGGTCTTGTTTTGGAAAGAGTTAAGACTGTATTGATAAGGACCAGGAAATGTATACTATTTTTTGAACTGATTGTCAAGGAATGTTCATTCTTACACATATCTATATTTTGTGTCATAGTGCTTGATTGACAGTTTTGATGGTTTATATAATTGTCTGCTTGATGAAATCACCAATTACAAATACTTCTGACATAAATGATCATTTCTCCATTATAGAGAGCTATTACAATGATCCCGGCCCATGATAATCCACTTGTAGCTATAGCTTTTATCATACTGACCCCCTGTAACAAGTATTTCAGAAATAAATGATAATTTCTCCATTATAGAGAGCTATTACAATGATCCCGGCCCACGATAATCCACTTGTAGCTATAGCTTTTATCATACTGACCCCCTGTAACAAGTATTTCAGAAATAAATGATTATTTCTCCATTATAGAGAGCTATTACAATGATCTCGGCCCACGATAATCCACTTGTAGCTATAGCTTTTATCGTAATGACCCCCCGTTACAAGTATTTCAGAAATAAATGATCATTTCTCTATTATAGAGAGCTGTAACAATGATCCCGGCCCATGATAATCCACTTGTAGCTATAGCGTTTATCATAATGATCCCTGTTACTAGTATTACAGAAATAAATGATCATTTCTCCATTATAGAGAGCTGTAACAATGATCCCGGCCCAGGATAATCCACTTGTAGCTATAGCTTTTATCATAATGACCCCCCCCCCCCCCCCCCCCCCCGTTACAAGTATTTCAGAAATAAATGATCATTTCTCCATTATAGAGAGCTGTAACAATGATCCCGGCCCATGATAATCCACTTGTAGCTATAGCTTTTATCATACTGACCCCCTGTAACAAGTATTTCAGAAATAAATGACCATTTCTCCATTATAGAGAGCTGTAACAATGATCCCGGCCCATGATAATTCACTTGTAGCTATAGCTTTTATCATACTGACCCCCTGTAACAAGTATTTCAGAAATAAATGATCATTTCTCCATTATAGAGAGCTGTAACAATGATCCCGGCCCATGATAATTCACTTGTAGCTATAGCTTTTATCATAATGAGCCCCCATTACAAGTATTTCAGAAATAAATGACCATTTCTCCATTATAGAGAGCTGTAACAATGATCCCGGCCCATGATAATCCACTTGTAGCTATAGCTTTTATCATAATGAGCCCCCATTACAAGTATTTCAGAAATAAATGATCATTTCTCCATTATAGAGAGCTGTAACAATGATCCCGGCCCATGATAATCCACTTGTAGCTATAGCTTTTAACCATCAAGGAACCAAAATAGCAACTGCTTCTGAAAAAGTGAGTATGTTTGTTTTTCAACAGGAACACTTTTAACCCTGGACTGGTCCAAATTCAAAGATTTTGCAGATGACAATTTCAGGTTAAGGAAATTAAAAATTTTTTGGTCTTTTTTGTTAGAAAACATTGTGGAAAATGAAGAAATTGCTTGTGACAAGCAATTTCTTCATTTCCCACAATGTTTTCGAAAACCTTAATCTTTTGGAGAGTCAAAAAGAGTCATTGTGTGGTAATGGGTTAATGTTTTACCAACTATATTTATGATGAATATTCACTTTATGGTACCGGTATATCATATATTTTGAAAACAAACTTTATTGCATGAATATGTTTGTTGCAAATGACATTATAATTTTGATTTTGTATAAATGTCTATTTCATGTTTTTGCTCAAGCTTTAAATGTCCTCCTTTCAGTAAATGTTTAAACTTTGAAAGATTATAGGATCCTCACGCAGCATAGAAATCGTTAAAAAACAACAATGATTTCTGCATTGTTCCTTTCCTTTCCCTTTCTCAAAAGACAAAAATTAGACCAGTGCAATTTAAAAGGGGTTTTATACAACAAAATGATTGATGTCAAATTAGAAAATCTCTCTGTAATAGCATAGAAAACATTGAGAATGAAAAAAAAATGATGGTGATCAGCATTTTCTCCTTTTGGTTAGCAATGTTTCTCAAAGCCTTTTCTAAAGGGGACGTCAGAACCAGGTCTTGTCCAAGAAAAGGTTAATTACAATTCAATAATATTCAAAGAACTACCTAAGTTAATCTTTTCCCAAACAAGACCTGGTTTTGACACCCTTACAAAAAAGCTTTTCGAAAACATTGAGATGAAAGAAGAAAATTCTGATATTCAGCATTTTCTCCCTTTGCCGCAATATTTTCCTTGCTACATTGTACCCAAATTTGATCTTTATCAACTGTACATCCATTTTGTGATCTGCAGCAACTTTTGAATAAGACAACCCTAAACCTTTGGCCTTTGCTATTAGAGAAAGAGTTAATCCATTCCCATATAGTGACGCTTTTTGACGCCACGATAGATAAAGGCTTTGGAAAATATTGTAGAAAATGAAGAAATTGACCAAACGCCGGCTGTCAATCAAAACCATCGATAAGCCAATGGATGATCAGAAAAATACCACATCCCCATTGTTTGTCTTAAATTCTTCGTTCCATGTGATATTGTATTGATCTATCAATTGACAATCAAAACAATTGACATGCCAATTTCCCCATTGTTTGTCTTAGATTCTACGTTAGGCGGAGCGATCTATCTATTGGGGTTTGGTCAATTGCTTGTGACAAGCAATTTCTTCATTTTCCACAATGTTTTCTAAACCCAAAATGGAAAGATTTTTGAAATTTCATCAATTTAGAATTGTCGTCTGCAATATCTTTGAAGTTGGACTGACCCAAAATTTTATTGTTTGGTAATGAGTTAACCATACATTTTGTGACTTACAGGGTACTGTGATAAGAGTGTTTTCTGTCCCGGATGGACAAAAATTGTTTGAGTTTAGACGAGGCATGAAAAGGTAGGTGAAAACTTGCTTGAAAAGTCTATAAGCTAATGTTAATACTTATGGTGAAATTGAAAAAAAAAAAAATGAGCCAGGATCTGGAAAAAACGTCCCTTATAGCATTTGAGACAGCTATGTTTCAAGATCATGCTGTGCTTTGATGCAGTCTGACCTGGATCATTGTTACTCTCTTATGGTTACATGTGACTGGGTTTGGTTACGTTTGGCTAAACCAAGGCGTTGAAAATATCAAACAATTTATGACCGTTTTTAAACAACGAATCAAAGACATATACATACAAAACTGGGAGGAGGAACTTAATACATCCCCAAGAGCAATACTATATAATACAATCCGCTCCTTTTCATTTAAAACATATCTAGATAAAATCACACTGAAAAAAATTCGAAAAGATATCACAAAGATTAGACTATCGAGCCATAAACTTGAAATTGAAAAAGGGAGATGTACAAAGCCAAAAATTCAAAGATCTGATAGAAAATGTAGACTCTGCAATGTACTTGAAGATGAATATCATTTTATACTTGAATGCCCTCTTTACAATGATCTCAGAAAAAACCATATAAAGAAATTCTTTTGGTCAAGGCCCAGTATGCATAAACTTCAAGAACTTTTATCCAGTAACAACAAAAACACACTAAAATCGCTAGGTTTCTATTTAATGAAAAGCTTCGAAAAACGAAATAACGTGCTTTATCCTTAAGTTTTTCCCATTGAAATATGACCCATTTCTAAATGAACATACACAAAAAATTAACATTACACTGAATTTGAATTAAAAAGACTCTTTTGGAATTACTGGCAAAATTGTTTTGATAATTGATTTTATTACATCCTTTCGTGACCATTTATCCACAAATCCTATGAACATACACAAAAAATCTTGTCCTTTCGTTTCGAAACAAGAGGATAATATGTGGAAAATTCCTGAAAAAAAATTCTGGGAATGTAACGGCATCGCATACTACTCCTACTGGTAGTATGCGATCTCGTTACCTTCTCTTTCAAAATGTACGTATATCAATTATCGGCGTGAACGGGTTTCGGGGTCGCAGGCGTCGTAATCATGATTTGACACCTGCTACTCTTAAGCTCGGACCCGCTATGATTCATAGATTCATTATTTCACAGTTCAGAATATTAGTAATTGAGATGTATGATTGTGTATGGTGAGAGAGAAAACAAATCATAACCTTTTGGACAAACTAAACTTTTCTCCATAAATTGAACTTGTTAATTTCATTATGATAATAATTTCAAATTTTCAGCTACATTGCCAACAACCTGGAACCATTTATGCTTTCAATTGTTTTGTACATGTACAAGATAGACATATTGTCTTTTGTTATCTAATAAACTTGAAACTTGAAACTACGGACAATGTCGATGCTATCAGAGAACAATATGGTTCCTGATCAGACTGTGTGTATACGCAGGCTGATCTGGAACTATATTGGGCTTAAAAGCCTTAAGGGACCTTTTTCCAGATCCTGGCTCAAATCTATTGAAATGAATAACTAAAAGAAACCACCTGAAATGAAAATACCCATTATTCATTAGATTCAGATCTAAGATGGCTAACTCACTGTCTCAGAAGAAAATTTTTCTTGTCTTAATGTAAGGAAGTTCAGCATTCTGATTAAAATCCTAGATGTTAACTTTTCGGTAACATCTGACACCCACTGTTAGGAGTCATCTTCTGTGACCTCTGGAAAAACCCAAATTGGTTATATCTACTCTAACCAATTAAATCTCTTGTTATGTATGATTGTCCATGACAAGCACATGCAGACACATGGCTCTGCATTGAAATGCAATGTCCTTCTGGCTTTATTTACAGTTTTAATCATTTTCTAAATTTTGGAAACTCAAATTGATTGATGCGGGGAAAGGTCACAGAAGATGCATGCCAATGGGTGGGTGTCAGATGTTATAGAAAGTCAACATCTAGGATCTTAATCAGATTGAGAAGTTCTTTACAGTTTTCTGTTCAGATCACCCTACAATTTTGTCATTGTTGGAAGAGTATAAAGCATTTATGTAATCAGGCAATAGGGAATGATTTTATCAAGGAAACCTTGATGTAATTATACCCCCCACAAAGAAGTTATGGGGGGTATACTGGAATCAGGTTGTCTGTCCGTCCGTCCGTCTGTCCGTCCGTCCGTGGACATAATCTTGTGTCCTCTTCTCCTCCCACAGTTTTCAACCAATTTTTCTGAAATTTTATCAGGATTTTTCCTATCATATGAAGTTGTGCACCTGCAATTTTTATCTTGATCCAGTCATTAGTTTTAGAGTAATGCCACTTTGAAGTTTTTAAGGGGGGGGGGGGTGGTGGACATAATCTTGTGTCCTCTTCTCCTCCCACAGTTTTTGACCAATTTTGCTGAAATTTTATCAGGATGTTTCCTATCATATGAAGTTGTGCACCTGCCATTTTCATTTTGATCCAGTCATTAGTTTTAGAGTTATGCCACTTTTAAGTTTTTAATTGGGGGGGGGGGGGGTAGTCAAAATTTACAATTTCGTTTCTGTGTTCTAACTCGAGAACCGTTTGACCTAGGATCATGAAACTTTACACAGTTGTTGCCCATGACCCAAGCAGGTGCCTTGTTGTTTTGGGGTCACCAAGGTCAAAGGTCAAGGTCACAGTTTGACTTTGTTTAAAATCCGTTTCCAGCTCTTAGTCATGAACCTTTTGACCAATAGCACTTTTTCAGTGACAAGGCCCTGGTGGGGGGTATTCGTCCGCTTTGCGACAGTTCTAGTTTTGGACAAATAACAGTATAAGTCTATGTAATTCTAAAACCTCGTAACTACTACTTGATTCATAATCATTAATGTAGTTATGAGATGTTATATTAACAACTTAAACAACACAGGTAGTTTAGCAATATATTCATTTAAACCTATTATTGTTTTAGCACAAAATTAATTGATGTCGTTTTTTGTGAATTTCAGATGTGTTCATATATACTCGCTGGCATTCAGCGCTGATTCCATGTATTTATCTGCCTCGAGTAATACAGAAACTGTACATATATTTAAACTAGAAACACATAAAGATAGGTGAGTAGCATTTAGTGCTGATTCCATGTATTTATCTGCCTCGAGTAATACAGAAACTGTTCATATATTTAAACTAGAAACACATAAAGATAGGTGAGTAGCATTTAGTGCTGATTCCATGTATTTATCTGCCTCGAGTAATACAGAAACTGTACATATATTTAAACTAGAAACACATAAAGATAGGTGAGTAGCATTTAGTGCTGATTCCATGTATTTATCTGCCTCGAGTAATACAGAAACTGTACATATATTTAAACTAGAAACACATAAAGATAGGTGAGTAACATTTAGTGCTGATTCCATGTATTTATCTGCCTCGAGTAATACAGAAACTGTACATATATTTAAACTAGAAACACATAAAGATAGGTGAGTAACATTTAGTGCTGATTCCATGTATTTATCTGCCTCGAGTAATACAGAAACTGTTCATATATTTAAACTAGAAACACATAAAGATAGGTGAGTAGCATTTAGTGCTGATTCCATCTATTTATCTGCCTCAAGTAATACAGAAACTGTACATATATTTAAACTAGAAACACATAAAGATAGGTGAGTAGCATTTAGTGCTGATTCCATGTATTTATCTGCGTCGAGTAATACAGAAACTGTACATATATTTAAACTAGGAACACATAAAGATAGGTGAGTAACATTTAGTGCTGATTCCATGTATTTATCTGCCTCAAGTAATACAGAAACTGTACATATATTTAAACTAGGAACACATAAAGATAGGTGAGTAGCATTTAGTGCTGATTCCATGTATTTATCTGCCTCAAGTAATACAGAAACTGTACATATATTTAAACTAGAAACACATAAAGATAGGTGAGTAGCATTTAGTGCTGATTCCATGTATTTATCTGCCTCAAGTAATACAGAAACTGTACATATATTTAAACTAGGAACACATAAAGATAGGTGAGTAGCATTTAGTGCTGATTCCATGTATTTATCTGCCTCGAGTAATACAGAAACTGTACATATATTTAAACTAGAAACACATAAAGATAGGTGAGTAACGTTTAGTGCTGATTCCATGTATTTATCTGCCTCGAGTAATACAGAAACTGTACATATATTTAAACTAGAAACACATAAAGATAGGTGAGTAACATTTAGTGCTGATTCCATGTATTTATCTGCCTCGAGTAATACAGAAACTGTTCATATATTTAAACTAGAAACACATAAAGATAGGTGAGTAGCATTTAGTGCTGATTCCTGATTCCATCTATTTATCTGCCTCAAGTAATACAGAAACTGTACATATATTTAAACTAGAAACACATAAAGATAGGTGAGTAGCATTTAGTGCTGATTCCATGTATTTATCTGCGTCGAGTAATACAGAAACTGTACATATATTTAAACTAGGAACACATAAAGATAGGTGAGTAACATTTAGTGCTGATTCCATGTATTTATCTGCCTCAAGTAATACAGAAACTGTACATATATTTAAACTAGGAACACATAAAGATAGGTGAGTAGCATTTAGTGCTGATTCCATGTATTTATCTGCCTCGAGTAATACAGAAACTGTACATATATTTAAACTAGAAACAAGATAGGTAGGTAACTGTTTATATGTTGGATATTTATACCCTGCTCTCTGCCTCGTTTACCAGAGTTGTGGGAAGTGATTTTGAGATAATTAGAAAGACTTGAGATCCAAAAATTTGGAGAAATTGAAAACAAATCCACTTCACCCTTTTATGGCCACAGAACTGAAAATTTGCTGAAATTGTTTTCTTAATGATATATTACATCATTTTGAAAATAGATCATGCAGAGTTTAAAAAACTTGTCAAATTGAGGAAATATCCTATGGACAGTCAGTAGGCATTTACAATTTATTGTGTAATACAAAAGTTACAAGATTTCGTTTAGCTTTCTGTCTGTGCAAGCATATATAAAAGCTTTCTTTATCCCTGTCCAAATCAAGATCTGGTTTGATATCCCAAAAAATAAAGGTTTTCGAAAACATTTAGAAAAATGAAGTCAGAAGAAAGTGCTGGAGAATACTGATAAACAGCCTTTTCTCCTTTTGCCTCAATACTTTCTGTGCTAATTTGTGTAATTAATTCTATCAGTTGTTCAAAACGTTTATCGTTAGGGAAAATATTTAACTTCTCATTTTAAAACACCTGTTCTAGTTATCTGTGGAAGGATTACAACCCATCATCGACTACAAAGCGCTTTGTGTTTTTTTTAGCATTATCTGTAGTAACGGAAATAGATTAGGTTATCCCTTATCAATTTCTGTTGCCACAGATGACGTCCGGAAATTGGCGAGGGTATCTCTACTTAATTTTTGTTCTCATGGATGATGCCCGAAGACGCACAGAGTGTTAAGTATCCAATGATAGGTTGTAACCCTCAAAGTCACTTTTGTTAAAACTGATATACTGTCTATTAACCCTTTACCAAAGGACAAAATTTTAGGGTGGTCTAAATTCAAAGATCCTGCAGACGACAATTTCAAGTGAATGGAATTTTGAATTTTTGGGTATTTTTGGATGAAAAACATTGTGGGAAATGAAGAAATTGCTTGTCACGATGTTTTCCATGGTCATTATTTTGTGTGGAGTCAAAAAGAGTCATTGTGTGGTAATGGGTTAAAGCTAATACCTCGAGTATCTGTTCAAGTTTCATCATATTCGTAATTATATTGTATTATAGTCGGCCACAGGATGACCAGGCCAGTTGGATGGGGTATTTTAACCAAGCTCTGAAAACATCTGCCAACTATTTGCCAACTCAAGTCACGGACATGTTCAACCAAGGACGAGCATTCGCCATCTCTAAACTTCCAAATCAAGGCCTTAGAAACGTGTGTGCAATAGCGGTGTAAGTATGAGATGTGTATTTTTAGCTCGACTTTTCGAAGAAAATGAGAGCTTATACTGTCACCCGGGCGTCGGCATTGGCGTCGGCGTTGGCGTGGGCGTTGGCGTTGCAACCAAGGTTAAAGTTTTTTCAAACATCAATAACTTCCATACTATCAAAGGGATTCAACCCTATCAGGGCCCATGACCCTGGGACCACTCTATTTGGAGTTATGCCCCCTTTATACTAAGCAACTTAGAAAGTCGAGCGCGCTGTCTTCGGACAGCTCTTGATATATTTGGCTTAAATTGTTCCAGTAAAAACATAATGTACCTTTGATGTACTGTGGTGGATCCAGGATTTCTGTAGGGTGGGTTCCAATATTCAATCAGGAGGGTTTGTTTTCCTAGTGTTATACAATTTTGACTGAATTTCTGCATGAAAATGAAATAATAAGGCTTTGAAGGGGGTTTGTTTGATCCCCTGAACCCCCTCTTGATCCGCCACTGGACGTATTGAAATTATTTAGACAGATTGCCATAAATCTCTGTGTATTACTGTAGTTGTTAACTTATGTCAGAAATTCCACATTCTTTGTTATTTTACTTAGAAAAAAAAAGAATTCATTTGCAGTCTTTTACTAAAAGAATGTTTTTAATTGTAACTACATTTGTATATGGTTAGTCTATTTTAGGGTTTCATGGTTTTGAAAAGACTTATTATGATAACAACCTTGCTTTTAACCCTTTCCCAAATGCCAAAAATTTAGGTTGATCCAATTCAAAAACTGCCACAAATGACAAAATAGATGTTGTTAAAGATAGAATCTGAGTGAAATGTGGCATAGAAAATATTGAGACAAAAGGAGAAACTGCTGGTCATCAGCAGTTTCTTCTTTTGTCGCAATGTTTTCCCAAGCCTATTCCACTAGGAATGTCAAAACCAGGTCTTTTTTTGGAAAGGGTTAATTTATTTTTCTTTACTTTCATTAAGTTATTTAGAACAAGACCAAGGGTAAATTATCTCTCTATTTACATGTATACTTATGCCTTCAAATATGAAATCAAAGCAATAGATATAAGGGATGTGAAGACATGCTAAATTTGTTATATCAAATCCAAACCTTATGTTGTAGGTACTCATTTGAATTGTCTCGACGAGACAATTCCAATGAGTACCCATAACATAGGGTTTTGATGAAGATTGAGTGATAAATTGCATTTTGAAAAGTCAATATCCCCTCTTATGTATAGCTCTGTATGAAGTGATATGAATGACCTGTATGTTCTTTCTTTATTACTATTATATTCCAATTGAATTATACAAACTCAATTCCTGGTGCTTTTAAATTCCAGAACTTAAATCTATGCTATTTCCTTTAAGAAAAAGTATGGATACATTTTTATTTGCTATGTTCAAAAACACAAAGTATATTTTTATGCCCCCGTATTGAGAGATCGGGGGCATATTGTATTGTTTTACTCGTGTCTGTCTGTCTGTCTGTCCGTCGGAAAACTTAACCCAACTTAACCTTTGCCTTTTCTCCAAAAGTATTTGACATACAAGGCTCAAATTTGGTATGCAACAACTTCCTTTCAATGATATCTATCTGTTCCATGCAATTTGACCTTCCTCAAGGTCATCCGTTAACTCTTATCAACTCTTTACTCTACGAAAACTTAACATTTTAGAAAAATGGCCATTTCGGAGGCATTTGTGTTTCACAAACACATCTTGTTGTAATAATGTATCTTTCCTGATTTTTCTGCAATAATAAACAAAGAACAGTAATCAAGCCTTAAATATGTTACATTGTATATCTTTCTCTGAAATGCAGCATGTTTACAGGGGTTTCAATAACTTTTTGGCCACCTGGGCCAGAAGCCAAAGTAAGCGAAGGATTTTCTATGTATTCCCTATCAACCCCATACATAATTTCCAAATGTAGCAGGGGGATTGTACTCAAATTCAATCAAACAGGAGGGGGAAATCCCTGCCCCGCCCCTTAATGAAACCTCTGTGTTTATTTGACCATGTGTTATGTAATGTTCCTTTCTGGCCCTGCTAAACCCATTAACATGTAACACCAATGCCTTTTGGCACCCTTGACAAAAAAGGCTTTGGAAAACATTGTTGGAAATGAAGAAATTGCTTGTGACAAGCAGTTTCTTCATTTCCCACAATGTTTTCTACCCCCCAAAAAAAAAGATAAAAAAAAAGAAACTGTAAAATTCCATTCACTTTAAATTGTTCTTTGCATCATCTTTGAATTTGAGCAAGTCTAAAATGTTGCTGCCTAGTAGTGGGTTAAATAGGGGAGAGGGGGCAGAGCTCAATACTGTACCTGTATCTATAACTCAACCAAGCATAATTGACTGCCCCATAAAACTTGAACTGCAAACATGATATTTCAACAATTATTTATTGGAAAGTTACATTCTTTGTTGTGTTAAAATAATAACCCAACCCTAATATTGGGTATTATTATATGATTTTCATTCATTCATTGGTCTGTTTCCAAACATCAAAGCATTATGGCATAGATGTTCTAAAATGAGTGGCAGATAAACAATGGGCTTTTTCATTTACAAAGGGTTGTCAGGCTAATGATTTGAGATTTGAATCAAGTTATGAGATAAATTACCTGTTAAAGATTATGTACATATCATTGATACATAGTTAATCGTGTTAATTACGGTATAAATAATTCATGAAAACAAAACGTAAACATCTGCCACTCCTGATAGACAAACTATAACATTTTATTGGACATCCTATGTTTTGGTAATATATGTCGCGGCTATGGCACAGTTTGTAGGGCATCAGACTCTCACTCATTAGGTCCCGTGTTTAATCCCCTGTTGCAGCAAAAATCCTTTGAGACAAAAGTGTCTCCTACCAATGGTTACCCTCCAAGCAGGGGTCATGATTCATTATCATTTAACCCCTGCCGTTTTTACTTCATTCTCCGTCTATGTGTTGGTCATATCTATTTATAGCACAAAATTTGAATCTCGGGGGAAAACCCAAAACGTTTGCATTTCGTACGCGTGGTCATGAGTGTAAATCGTCTAATGCCTAACTCAACACTATATCGGTGTAATCGAAAAATGCTCTGCTTTTATTCATTGCATGAATCTTCCTCTAATTACATCACGACTTGGGTTTCGACGATCAATCACAAAAAGTGTTTGTGAAAACATTGATGGAAAATAATATATTTCCATCACTATAAATAATTGTACATTATGTTCACCACCATATACGTTATTTCTGTTTTTGGCAAATGATGGGAATTTGAATTTCAGCCAATGAAAATGTGTATCAATTTTCTCTGATGTTGTCCAGTTCAAAGCAAGCGATTGGATAACGAAATCTCTTGGGGGATGCGATATTAGACGAGATCGCTTATAAAAATAACAGAGTGAAAACGTTTAGTACATATGTACTATAAAGGTTTGAGCGGCGTTCTAAGAGAGTAACCAATGGTTTGATATCATAACCTGTTTGGTTGAGCTCTTGGAGGTTCAGTTCAGGATGTTATGGTAGTACTGGTATGAGAAAGGAAAGGAATCCATAATTAGGTGATCCAGCTGCTGTGTTATGACCATAGCAGTTGAAAATGGCATTAACCCATAACCAAACGGCAAATTTTTAGACTATTCCAAAATCAAAGATGATGCAGACAACAATTTGAAGTGAATGAAATTTTGAATTTTTTGGTATTTTTATGTAGAAAACATTGTGGTAAATGAATAAATTGCTTGTCACAAGCAATTTCTTCATTTTCCATGATGTTTTCCAAAGTCATTATTTTGTGGGTAGTCAAAAGGAGTCACTGTGTGGTAATGGGTTAAACCTCAATCAATCTACTATCTTTTGATGATAAGTTAAAATCCATTTTAAGTTGTGTTTCATGTGATAGCAATTGAAGTTTTTGGATATCAAGTTGAATTAAACTTTGATTCTCCAGTTTCTAAATGTTAAATTCTCTTATTTTAATCATAATTGCTTTACTTTCAGAATACAAAAAGTTCCTCGATTATTGGTGGCATCCCAAGATGGGTATTTGTATATATATAATCTAGATCCCAATGATGGTGGGGAGTGTATGCTGCTTAGACAACACAGGTAAACTTATATAATTGTTAATTAATTAATTGATTTATGAATACAAAAAGTACCTCGATTATTGGTGGCATCACAAGATGGGTATCTGTATATGTTAGCGGCAATAAGTAAAATTAGGCAATAAGCTTAATGCCTAGGCAATAAGCTATTGCCTAGGCAGTAAGCTTATTGCCTAAATCACTCCAGGCATTAAGCTTAATGCCTATGTTTTAAGCCTATTGCCTGGCAAAAATAGCCAGGCATTAGTCTTATTGCCTAACGATAAAGTATGACTACTTGTTTGAAATCTTTTTTGAAATTGAAAATATATCACAAATATTCACCACTATTTAGAGCTGGAAAACACACTGGTTGCTGTTGGCTTTTGCATTGATTCAAATACCCATAATGTCATTATATCTGGAAACCCTTCGAAATACATTTTCGTGAAATAAAATAAATAGATGAATTCTTTTTTAGCCATCTAAGTAGGGTGATCAGCTGGTGACTTGGAGTGGGTGTTGTGTTTGCTATGGTGCTAGTAATGTCAGGAATACATGGTAACGTGCACCAACCATTGCATTATGACTAGAAAAGTGTTGATGTAGTACCAAACACCATTCAAATTCAATCACTTTTACAGAAAATCTGTGAATGAGACCCCCAACCTCGGTGAAAAAGGCCTCCGGTCTGAAATTGATTAGACCTGATACTAACTCCCACATTAACCCTTTCCCAAACGGCCAAATTTCAGGGTGATCCACTTCAAAAACTGCCACAAATGACAAAATGGAAGTTATTAAAGATAGAATTTGTGTAAAATATGGTATGGAAAATATTGAGACAAAAGGAGAAACTGCTGGTTTTCAGCAGTTTCTTCTTTTGTTTCAATGTTTTCCCAAGCCTTTTCTAATAGGGACGTCAAAACCAGGTCTTGTTTGGGAAAGGGTTAAAACAAAGCAGCACAACTATCTTACGTTATTGATATAGAGCAACCTTTGCACTGGCACATTTAGATTATTTTGTGTCTAACAAATTTATATTTAAACCTCATCTTTAAATTCAAAGTTTGTTCTGGACACAACTGATGCTTACATAGGGTAGCCCTTAGCTAGATCACAGCATATGTATTATCTTCAATGCGATGATTGGCTAAATTACTTAAATTCACAGAAATACCCATGAACACAGTCAGACAATGCCTAAACATGACCATTAAAAAAGGTTGTAAAGTAGATTCACTTTGGGATGAAACACTTCATACAATTAACTTAATGCTTAGAATCTTTAGGCAAGTAAAATAGCTTATTGCCTAGGCATTAAGCTTATTGCCTGATTTACTTATTGCCGCTAACATATGTCAGGCAATAGACTAAATTTGGGGTGAAACATTTCAGGCAATAAACTTAATGCCTGAAATATTCAGGCAATAACTAATTGACTAGGCAATAGCTTATTGCCTAGGCATTAAGCTTATTGCCTGATTTTACTTATTGCCGCTAACATATATATACAATCTAGATCCAAATGATGGTGGGGAATGTATGCTGCTTAGACAACACAGGTACACTTATGTTAAATTTGAGAAAATTTTGACAACTTTTCCCAAACAAGACCTGCTTTTGATGTGCCTAAAAGAAAGGGCACGGGAAAACATTGAGGCAAAAGAAGAAAATGCTGATAATCAGCATTTACTGCTTTTGCAAATCCTTCCTTTTAAACATCACTTTTGTCATTAAGAGCAGCTTTTCCAATTGGATCACCCCAAAAGTTTGCCAAAGTCATTTGTCTATCATCAATGACAGATCAATGAATTGTTGATTATTTTCTGCATGGGTTAAGCACACGGTTTGGTAACCCGTGTGACTTTGGAAGCGTTAACACCGAAAAAATTGTCCGCTTCAAGGTATGTTTTGTTTAATTTCTCAGCTTATACTCTATTAATTTTGACGAGATAAAGTGCACAGAACATGCATTTGAGAAGGCTATTCCCGTCTGTAACTCACTCTGCTCCGTATCCCGTGGTTTCTTCAAACATTCAAGCAAAAGTTTTCTTCGGTGCATGTGAACGCTTCCCACTTTCGTTTTGCACTTACAAACATTTTGGCTCGAATGTTTGAAGAAAGCAGTTGGTTTGGAGCAGAGTGAGTTAGAGCCAGGAATAGCCTTCTCAAAGGCGCGTTCCGTGCACTTTATCTCATCAAAATCAATAGGGTATAAGCTGAGAAATTAAACAAAACATACCTTGAAGCGGACGATTTTTTCGATGTTAACGCTTCCCAACAGTCACATGGGTTACCCACTGTGAAGCAGCTAATGTAGTAATTCAACTGCATTATTAATGAATATGGTCTTCAACCCAACTAGTTCATGTATATAAACAGATTGCAGCAAGGAAAACATTGGATTTTCTCCAGTGTATAATTATGCATGTCTATAAATACATTTTTTATAATTTATTGATTGAATGCTCTGATTATTTAAAGGGTAAAGGCATTATTTAAACCATTTGATGTTAACCCATTACCAAACAGTGACCCTTTTTAACTCACACAAGAAAAAATTGAGGTAAAACTCTGTGGAAAATGAAGAAATTGCTTGTGATAAGCAAATTCTTCATTTTTCTTCAATGTTTTGTACTCATTATGACTAAAAAATGTCAAATTTCATCTACTTCAAATAGTTGTCTGCAACATCTTTGAACTTGTACATGTCCAAATCTTGTAATGGGTTAATTGTATTGATCTGTGTATTTCAGTCTAGACGGTCGTCAGTGTGAGGGAGGTCACATGACCGACATACCCGTCGTTAGTTCAGACAAAACATTAACACACGCCACGTCTAGTCCCATCAGCTACGCAGGATCCGTACAGAAACGTGGCGGCGATCTAAATCCGGACGAGTCACCGTCCCAGACAACAGGTAAGGCTGCGTTCCGTGACCCGCTCACTGCAGTGTCCGCACAAACGTCCGCACAACCGTCCGTGACCTTGACCTCAACATCGTACACATCCATGTCGCCCGTACGACTCGAGAGCTATGCGACGATCACACAGAAGGGGAGTGGAGGACCGCAGGAGGTCGGCTTTAGTGGCGACTGCTCGGGTATATCGGAGATTGATATAATTCTGTCGGGTAGAGGTAACCAAAACTCCTCAACATACGGGCACCTTGGTTCTGTACACTCAGTTATCATTTCATACTTGTCTCTATATAAAGGCTTACACACTCAGTAAATTCTGTGTGTAATGTATGTAATTATTATGCCCAGAACACTTCTTTCTAGACTGGACCTCTGGCCAGTCTGTCTCTCTGTACCCATTAGGGGCCTTAGCAGCCTTAGGCCCCCAACTTAAATGACACACTTTCCTACATTCAGAGACCCTTGACAGCTATGGGACAAATGTGTTACCTTGAGTAAGGCATTTGAATGCCCCAGCCTTTCACGCTTTATATGAAAGCAAGCAAAAAGATAATTTAAAGATGTTTAAAGCTACATTATAACACGTTTCCGTAAAATCCATATACAGCGAAAGAAGAACTGCATCGGGTTTTATTTACAATAAAGACTCTATGTAATTATGCTTTGTGTATGCGCCAAAACGTCACGTGGCGTCAAGGTAGTGTCAAATGGCGTCACTTAAACGACAATGCGTTTCCTACGCTGAAAACTAGATCATGGCAGAATTTGCACAAAATAGCGCATTTCTAATGTGCGCTTTTTATTTAGAGTGTTATAATGGAGATAATAACAAGTTTAGCGGTCATTATTGCGCAATAAAACCCTCTGTGCTCTGGACTACATGTTAATGCAAATACCTCGGCGCTGTGCGCCTCGGTTTTTACCTACACATGTAGTCCGTCGCACATTGGGTTTTATTGGCAATAAAGACCGCTGAACTTGTTATTATTTCATAAGTATAACATTGAATATAATTAAACCAGGGCCCTGTTTCCATATTACTGTAGCTGTTGAATGGGATATTTACCCTTTCCCAAACAAGACCTAAGAAAGGCTCGGGAAAACATTAAGACAAAAGAAGAAACTGCTGATAGCTGATAACCAGCAGTTTCTCCTTTTGTCTCAATATTTTCTGGGCTATAATGTGCATATTTTCTCCTTTTGATATAATTCATTTTGTCGTCTGCAACCCCTTTGAATTAGAACCACCCTAAAATTTTGTTATTTTGGAAGGGGTTAAACTTCATCCAATTCATAAGTCTGTCAAAGTTAATTAACTCAGGGCTGTCTTGGTGGCCTGTTAAACTTGAAACACTTTTGTCTGGAAACAAAATAGAGTGTGTTGCTTTTATGTAGAGACTAGACCATATTGTCCATGCTTGTAGTGCATGCCTTTTTTACCTCACTTAATCTGTTTTTATTCAATTTTAACCCATTAATTTACCAAACATTGATGCCTTTTGATGCTACACAAAATAAACGTTTTGAAAAATATTGTGGGAGATGAAGAAATTTCTTATGACAAGCAATTTCTTCATCTCCCACAATTATTTTCATTCAGAAAGACCAAAAAGATAAATTTTCAGTCACTCGAAATTGTCTTCGGCAACACCATGAAATTTTGAGTCTAACATTTTGCCGTCTAGTATTGGGTATAGAGAAAAGTATTGTTTTCATTTGTACTGCATCTAAAACTATAATATGACCACCTTGATTTATGTAATTGATCCTTTAATTTGATCCGGAAAATGTTGCTTGATCAACATTCCATGCCAGGGTCTCAAAAGTGTTGTTATACCTGTCTTATGATTTGAGTCAACACTTTCCCAAACAAGACCTGATTTTGATGTCCGGAAAAGAAAATGCTTGGGAAAACATTGAGATGAAAAGAGAAATTGCTGATCAGCAATTTCTCATTTTGTCTCAATATTTTCTGTGCTATGTTTTACACAAATCATGTCTTTATTGACAACCATTTTGATATCTGCAGCCGCTTTGTACGTGGAATAGTCCAGTTTTTCGACATTTATGAAAGGGTAAATACGTAACCACACAGTGACATTACAAGGTAAAGGCTTTTGAAAACATTGTTGTAAATGAAGAAATTGCACATGACAATTCCATTTATTTGAAAGTGCTGTCTGCATCATCCTCGAATTTGAACAAGTCTGAAATTCTGCCATCCAAATCTTTAAATGCTGTGGAAAAATATGCGACATATTACAACAAATGGGGTCTCAAGGAAATGCCAATATATAGGAAAAAATAGGAAACATGGTTGATTTCTAATATTTTTGGTAGTGGATTTTCCATCTCATGAGCTCATATTTTGACCTCTTTAATTTGTTCTTTTCCTATTGACCTAAAAGAGTGAATGTAATTGAAATTGGAAAATTTGTTTGTCTTGGCTTTAAAACATTTATTGATATGCCAAAAATTTTGAGAAATATATTTTCTTTTCTTTTCATTCAATGATTTCCGATTCCTATTTTAAGTTTGTCACAATCTTTGACTGTTTGGGAAATGATAAAGCCTTTAACTTGTGAAAATATAACATTTTTGGTGTAATCCATATGTTTCTCTGCATGAGATTACAATTTGTAGAAGTGAGAAATTTTCATGTTTGGTAAGGGTTTGTTGTTGTGAAATTAGAAGAAGAGTTGGTCTATCTAAGATACTTGAAACTAAAAATAAGTGATACACTTGTTTAGTTCTTCTTTTCTTATGCATGTATATGACTTTAAAGAAAATATTCAGCTTAACCTTGCCATGCTATAGTTATTTTAAAACATTACCAGACAGCACAATTTTAGACTTGTGCAAATTCAAAGGTGTTGGGCCGATGGCGGGTAATAGTCCGCTCAGCGACTTCTTGTTTATATTGGAACGGTCAAAATTTTCACTTTTGAGGAAAGGGTTCATTTCACTGCTATTAGTTATAAAGAATTTATCTTCATTTCATCTGTCTTGAAGGTGTTCAGTAAATGTTGTTTTTCAATTTTGCCTGTTGTAATAGATTTTTTCTTTTTCTTTTTTCTTCTTTTCACCTTATGATTTGAACAAATTCATAAAAGCAGATGTTTCTTTTCATAAATGATATTGCCATTAAATCTTTCCCAAATAGTGACAATTCAGACTAGTCCAATTTGAAAGGAGCTGTAGTTGATGTCAAAAGTAGAAAATGTGTAAGGAGAAAATATTGAGACAGAAAATAAGAAATTGGTGATTAATATGAAAGTAGGCAAAGCCTAGAAACGGACGAAAGGATGTCGACGTCAACCTTAACGTTTCCCAGAAAGCTAGATCTATCTCGTCAAAATCCAAAGGGTTTTAGACTAAAAGACGTGCATGTGAAGCACAAATGCCTGTTGGAACTTGGAGTAGAGTCTGTAGGTCTATGAGGTTCTGTAATTATGACCTTGAGATGTGTCTTTGACCAAGAACAATGACCTGACAGACTTGTCACACAGACATCATAAAATATTGAGACAGAAAATAAGAAATTGATGATTATTAGCAAATTCTTCTTTTCTCTCACAAGTCATTTCTACTAAGGTGGCAACACCAGGTCTTGCTTGGGTAATGGTTAATTGAAGATAAACTAGTTTGTAGATTTGAGACTCTAAACCACCTTTTTATATGCCCGAAGGGTCGTATTATGTTATGGCCCTAGCCGTATTATGTTATGGCCCTAGTCGCCCATCTATCTATCTGTTTGTTTGTCTGTACTTCAGTACGTCTGTACATCCGTTACCAGTTTCTTGTGTGGGCAACTTTTCCTACAGTTTTGATTGGAATTTGATCAAACTTGTCACAATTAATCTCTATGGTGTTTTGTTGTGCGCACCCCTTACAGAATTTAGATAACTCTTTTCCTTCTTGTATTATCTGCCCTTGAATTAAAAAGTAAAGTTTCTCGAATATGCAGCTCCTGCAGTTTCAACTAGAATTTAACCAAACTTGCCACAATGAATCTCTATGGTGTCTCGTTGTGCAAACCAATTACAAAATTAAGACAATTTTTTTTCTATTTGACTATTTGAAAAAAAAGCCAAATTTACTAACAAGCCCCTCTCGGGCATATATGTGCAGCTTTGCTAAACTCATGTTACTTTAGTTTAATGGTTAACAAAGATTGCAATGCAACTGTGCACCCTAGCCTGTACTCTTTTTTTGTACTTCATTTTCTATGATTGACCAAAGAACATAAATATTGTTTGAATGTGTATTGTCATCAGAAATGTGAGGAATATAATTATGCAGAGCGTTTTGATTTTGCAATATCCAACATAAGTTTGATTTGCTTGATTATTAATATTAGATTATCAGAATGTAAATGTTTGAATTTCGAGCGTAACATAAATATGCTGGAGTCTGGAATAATGCATGTCTGTTTTGTTTTACCACCATGTTGGCCCTTTCTCAAAAGACACAATTTTAGGGTTGTCCAATTTGAAAGCTACTACAGAAGACAAAATGGATTTTTATAAAGAGAAGATTTGTATATTGCTAGCGTACAATTAAATTTTGAGGCAAAGGGCGATATACTGATTATTATCATTTTCTTCTTTTGCCTCAATGTTTTCCCTAACCTATCTCGCTGGAAAGTCAAATTCTGGTTTTGTTTGAGAAAGGGTTAAAAACATGGTTCTAGATCGGTTTACATTTAAGTACAAAGGCTCTAAAAAATAAAAAAGCTACATAAATCTTGATCAGGCTTTATTAATGCAGTCTGATCTAGAGCTATGTTAGTCTTGAATGCCAATAAGGACCCTTTTTCATATCCCAGCTTAGGGGCTGTATTCATCAACATTTCTTAGTTTAAAGCAAAATTACATAACAACCCATCCAATTGGACAAGATGTACTGGTATGTCTCTGCCAATGTGATTGATTGTTGTGTGATTTTAACCCTTTCCCAAACAAGACCTTTTTTTGACGTCCCTAATAGAAAAGGCTTTGGAAAACATTAAGACAAAAGAAGAAACTGCTGATAACCAGCAGTTTCTCCTTTTGTCTCAATATTTTCTAAGCGAAATTGTACACAAATCCTATGCTTATCATTACCAATTTTATTGTTGGTATCAACTTTTGAATTAGACCAGCCTAAAATTTTGCTGTTTGGGAAAGGGTTAATGCAGTCTGATCTAGAGCTATGTTGATCTTGAATGCCATTAAGGACCCTTTTTCATATCCCAGTTAAAGGGCTGTATTCACCAACATTTCTAATTGGATAGTTTAAAGCAAAATTACATAACAACCCATCCAATTGGACAAGATGTACTGGTATGTCTCTGCCAATGTGATTGATTGTTGTGTGATTTTAACCTTTTCCCAAACAAGACCGGCTTTTGACGTCCCTAGTAGATATGGCTTGGGAAAACATGGAAACAAAAGAAGAAACTGCTGATAACCAGCAGTTTCTCCTTTTGTCTCAATATTTTCAATGCCATATTTTACACAAATTATAGTTTTAATAACTTCCATTTTGTCATTTGTGGCAGTTTTTGAAGTGGATCACCCTAATATTTTGTTGTTTGGGAAAGGGTTAAGGTTATTCTGGGATTTTGACTGTTTGGTGAATACCATCCCAGATCATGTATTAACCCTTTCCCAAACGGCAAAAAATTCGGGTGATCAAATTTGGCAGCTGCTGCAAACGACAATATAGATGTTGAAAAAGAAAGGATCTGTGTACAATATAGCACAGAAAATATTTAGACAAAAGGAGAAACTGCTGGTTATCAGCAGTTTCTTCTTTTGTCTCAATATTTTCCCAAGCCATTTCTATAAGGGACATCAAGACCAGGTCTTGTTTGGGAAAGGGTTAAGGTAGTAATGATACTTGTTGTAAAACATATTACAGTATTTATAATATCAGTTAAACAAAACTGGACTATACTCGTCTCTTTTGGAAATAAGTGAGCAGTTTATTTTGTGATAAGCTTTTGAAAACGTTGCTTTCAATGAAAAAAGAGAGATATTTTATCAAGTTTTAGCCTGAAATATATGAATGTTATATCTCTTTTCTTTAACTCTATTTAATAAACATATTCCTTTCACTTTTAACCTCACTCAATGCACTACCACTCTTTTACAAATGCTTCTTTTACTATTAAGCATTATAAAGTATGTGACTAATAGATAATACATAATTAAACATGTATTTACATATTGATCTCGGCAATATACAGTAAGCAGAGTTTTTTTTAACTTGATAGTAAGGCCTAAAGTAGTCAGATTGTTAATATTCTAGATCATATTCAGTTTGAATTATAAATGTAGCATTTATTTATTAAACAGCATTTCAATGTTATTACAAACTCTTGTATCTACATCTTTCATCAAGCTGTAGGTACAAGGTTAAGCAATAACACTGACGATTTGTACAATGAAATTAATTCTAACACATTAGAGGGAAAAAGTGAGGAATTGATATGTTGTGAATAAATTCTAAGGTTGTATGCATTTCTAGAATTCTTTTACTAGCTTAATTTACATCAGCAAATTATTTATTCATTAGCCAATTGATTTTGCTGTCACTTAGATTTAATAAACAAACATCCAATCCTCATTTCTATGCTATAATTTCAGATTCCCAGCCATTCCAGGAGTTTGAGCAGGGAGCCACAGGGACAGAGCTGGGAACCGGTGCTGGACTAAACGCATTACGATTGGATGATGACCATGAATTTCCACCAATGACACACAATGTTGATTGATTCAAATTAGGGCAAGGAAAAGTGTGAATCAGGACCAAGTCTTAACTACCCCCAGTAAAGATATTTTAATCATTTCTCAAAGGGCAGAAATTTAGTCTGTTCCAAATTTAGAGATGCTGCAGACGACAAAATTGATGTAAATTAATACGGAATGTTGTATTTTATGGTGTAGAAAATAATGAGGCAAAAAGAGAAAATGTTGATCATCAACATTTTCTTCTTTTGCCTCAATGTTTTCTCAAGCCATTTATAATAGGAACGTCAAAACCAGGTATTGTTTGGGAAAGGTTCTACTGTTGTCAGACAAAGTTAAAGGTTCAGAGCAAAGCTATTTTAAGTGCATGAAAGGTTATAGGAACTAACTTTGTGTACAATAACTTTTCGCGAACCACTCAAAATGCAATAGATCATGACTTTCAGTCTTATACAATTGCACAAATTGATGATTAGGGCAAAGAAAAGTGTTAAATAGGATCAGGGGCCTGTTGTAGAGTTTACTAAAGATTTGTAGTAAAACAATGGAAAACATAAACTTGCTTTCAACATTTTGGAGGCTTTAGGAAAATGCGCCCAAGACTTCTACTACCTACGAGTATAGTCACAGAAAAGATTGGAATCAACGATGACATTTTGAATTTTCTGTCACTCTGTCCTTCATAAATCCTGAGGTGCGTTCTTTAGAGCTAGATTTCTTAAGATATCTTAAGATATCTTAGTATGTTTTAGATAAAGCATTCTTTAGAGCAAGATTTTTAAGCTGCTCCATGGGAGCGCCATTACTCTTTAATTCCCTCAGTTAATTCTGTAGAAGTAATATGAGGGAGACTTGACTGACTTGTTCCAAATGCTCCTTAGTTAATACAAATGACAAGTCACAGTGACATCATTTGTATACCGGTAAAGTATGGAACATTTGGAACATTTTTGTCAGAATTTCACTCTTAAAAATGCTTTTTTAAACATTCTTGAGATATCTTAAAAATCTCACCCTGAAGAACATATGTGGAAACAAATCTTCTACTTTTATACTTGATTTTCTTTCAATATTAACCCTTTCCCGAACAATAAATTTTTGGGTGTTAGGCCTACAATTCAAAAGCTGCTGAAGACAGCAAAATAGATGTTGATAATGATTAAATGTATGTGTGATATAGCATAGAAAATATAGAGGCAAAAGGTGAAACTGCTGGTTATCAGCAGTTTCTTCTTTTGTCTCGATGTTTTTTTAAGGATTTTCTATTAGAGACATCAAAACCAGATTTTGTTTGGGAGAGGGTTAAGCATATAATGTACTTTTGAAGAATTTTGTCTTGCCAGCTTTTCACCATTTTTCCAACTATTTCAAACGGCCTTTCCTTAACCCTTTCCCAAACAAGACCTGGTTTTGACGTCCCTAATAGAAAAGGGTTGGGAAAACATTGAAACAAAAGAAGAAACTGCTGATAACCAGCAGTTTCTCCTTTTGTCTCAATATTTTCTGTGCCATATTTTACATAAATCATGTCTTTATTATCATCATTTTTGTCGTCTGCAGCAGCTTTCAAATTGGATCACCCTAAAATTTTGTTGTTTGGGAATGGGTTAAGCCATTTCTGCATATTGACGCCTCACAAAATGATGGATGTGGAAAACACTATGGTAAATGAAGAAATTGCTTATGACATGCAATTTCTTCATTTCCCACAATGTTTTCTTGTCAAAAAGACCCCCCCCCCCCCCCAAAAAAAAATGTTGAATTCCATTCATTTGAAATTGTCATCTTCAACATCTTTGAAACTGGATCAGTCTGAAATGTTGCTGTCTTGGTAATGAGTTAAAACTTGGAATTCTGTGTTTGAAGATTAAACAGGTAGTTACCCCTGTTTAGATTAATCTTTTCCCAAACAAAACCTGCTTTTGACGTCCCTAATAGAGCTTTGGAAAACATTGAAACAAAAGAAGAAACTGCTGATAACCAGCAGTTTCTCCTTTTGTCTCAATATTTTCCATGCCATATTTTACACAAATTCTTCCTTAATCCTTTCCCAAACAAGACCTGGTTTTGACGTCCCTAGAAGAAATGGCTTGGGAAAACATTGAAACAAAAGAAGAAATTGCTGATAACCAGCAGTTTCTCCTTTTGTCTCAATATTTTCTGTACTATATTTCACACAAATCCTTTCTTTAATAACACCCATTTTGTCATTTTTTACAGTTTTTGAAGTGGACCACCCTAAAATTTTGTCGTTTGGGAAAGGGTTAAATAATATCCATTTTGTCATTTGTGGCAGTTTTTGAAGTGGATCAACCCGAAATTTTGCCGTTTGGGAAAGGGTTAAACAGGTAATTTTCCCTGTTTAGATTAAGCGCTATATACAAGTATGTTATTGTCAAAATGATTACTTCCCTTTAGTCATGTTGAAAGTATTTATTTTTCTTCCTAATCAATCATTTTTACCCATTTTTCATTCATTTTAAAAATGTTGTTCCATTTACATCATGAGATTAATAGTGCACATGAACATTTTAAAATAAGAGTTCAACATTGCGTCCCAAGAGCTTGGGAAAATATTGTTCAGACAAAAAAAATTGATCATCAGCATTTTCTCCTTTTGACTCAATGTTTTGTGTTCTAATACTGTACACAAATTCTTTTCCCATTAACTTCCATTTTGTTACCTGCAACATCTTAGCACTTTCCCAAACAAGGCCTGGTTTTGACGTCCGCAATAGAAAAGGCTTTGGAAAATATTGAAACAAAAGAAGAAACTGCTGATAACCAGCAGTTTCTCCTTTTGTCTCAATATTTTCTATGCCATATTTTACAAAAATTCTATCTTTTATAACTTCCATTTTGTCATTTGTGGCAGTTTTTGAAGTGAATCTCCCTGAAATTTTGCTGTTTGGGAAAGGGTTAATATTCTATTTATGTGACAAATACTTATTCGGGTAGCATAAGTTACCCATCTATGACTGGTCTTGTTTGTTTCTTTCTTGGAAATTGTTAAAAGGTCTGAAGAAAACATAAAATTTTAGCCCTGTGTGGTGATCCCACATGAAAAGGAACACTTTTCCAAAGGTGTGTGCGACCACAACCTTGACAGGGAATTGTGTCACTGTGACACAACAATTTCACAAAATAAATGATTTTCTTGACCAATTCTCCAATAGCTTCCACATGGTATATAGAAACCATCTGAGAGTAACATGGATGCTGGGTAGACTACATCTAGGCACAGCCTGACCTTGAAATCTGGCTGTCGCAAATGCTACAAGGGACTTTTTTCCAGATCCTGGCTCAATTACAGTCGACACTCATTGTGTCGAAGTCAGAGGGGGGGGCCGTCAAATTACCTCGACATATCCGGAGTTCGACTCATCCGATTTTGTTCAATTTCGAATTGAATGCCATTTGACCATTTTCGTTGCTCATCAAGTGTGTTAATAATTGAAATATAATAGGAAAAGGAAAGAAATTGCTCGAAACGAGCAATTTCTATCTTTTTCCTACTAAATTTCAATGGCTATATTTATTTTATTTAACGTTTTGATATCCATTGGTGAGGACGGGGCCAGACTTGAACTTCGACTTAAGCGAACATTTGACTTATCCGATGTCGACATAACGAGTGTCGACTGTATGTATCTGTTGTGTCACATGATTCCCTGCTACTACAACACAGGCTTATAGACCAACTTTTATCATTACATTCTGACAAGGGTTCAATGATTCAATCAGGCAATTTTTTCCATTTATCAAACTTTTAAATGATCCAAGTTTAACCCATTACCAGACAGTAAAGTTTAGGACTGTTCCAATTTGAAAGATGATGCAGAGTTGTGACACATTCATATCAGTGAAATGTCAAAAATATTTCCATTTACATTAGAAAACATTGTGAAAACATGGTGGAAAATGAAGAAATTGCTTGTGACAAGCAATTTCTTCATTTTCCACAATGTTTTCCCAAGCCTTTCCTTGAGAGGGAGTCAAAAGGCGTCACCGTGTGGTAATGGGTTAACCCTTTCCCAAACTACAAAGTTTGAGGGTAGCTCAACTTGGAAGCTTCTGTAGACAACAACATTGATGGTGATAAAGATGATTTGTGTACACTTTTGCCAAGAAAACATAGAGGCAAATGGAGAAAAAGTTTGTTAGTTTGACTTAAGGTATCCAAACCCTCAAAAGCACCATAGAGCCAGAGGCGAAATTTGAAAAGTGCCAGTAATTCCTAAACTGTGTTACGTTTCCATTCCAAATACAAATATAAGTAAGCATTTTGCACGGTTTAGAGTTTTGAATTAATGCATACTTGTGGAAATATTTGACAAAAATGTTCAAAATTACCTCGCTTGCATATGAATATAGAATAAAATAATATTTGTAAATTATTTTCTTCTAGAAGCATAATCTTAAATTCTGGCATGGTGGTGCATTTCATATGGCTAGAAAGTTGTTATTTTTTCAGGGTCTGTAAACCTTAATGTTTTTCCAAGGCTCTTCAATAGGGACGTCAAAACCAGGTATTGTCTGGGAAAGGATTAAGTATTTTATCAAGCTCTTAAGATGTTAGAGTTCTGTGACATGTGACATATTTGGTTGCAATTCAATGATCATTTTCTACTTTATGGTTGTTGTTTTGTGTTCTACTTTGATGGGTTTTTTTCCTTTTCTTAGATATAGTGAGCTAAGGTGCTGAGTGATACTGGACAAAAAACTGTTTTGTTGTATAAATGTGATATAAACGTCTCTTAATTGTTTTTGTCTGTATTTTAACCTTAGTGATTTGATGCCTTACACAATTATTTCCAAATTTCAAGTTAAAGAGCTGAAATATAGTGTAAATCACATTTTAAAATTGATGCGAGTATAGCTTAATTAAGTTGATGTAGAAACATGTTTGAATTAAAAAAACTGTCTTGGAACTCAAGGTCTTTATGTCACTGCCAATATCCAGTGAAATATTATGACTTGAGTACACAAGAAGGCAGAATAAACTAAGAAAGTACGACACACAATTATATAGGCTGATCATTGTCTATACTGCCTTTGTTTTCTCTTTACACACTGCCATTTCGAGGAATTAGTGCAAAATTCATTTTCTGGTAAAAGTTTTAGTCATTTCAGTGCTAACCCACGGTATGCTTGTGATTTATGTCCACTTCTCATATCGTCGTTGTAAATGCAAAGCCTCGAATCTCGTTTTTCAAAAATTTAAAGGGGACGGGAAAATATGTACTAACTTTTCCCAAACTGAAAGGATTTACTTAAAATTCGGACATATTGTTCACAAATGATATGTCATTAATACTGACCAGTAAAAATACCTCAAAATCTACAAGAATTGTCTAAACTGGGCACACAAGATTTGACTTTGAAAATTCGCAAAGATCGACATACGAGGTTTTGCATTTACACCAACAATATCATTATTCTACCAAGAAATTATTTATTTTAACAAAAATGTGAACTTTGTTAAATATTGTCGTTTTTGCTAAATATTGAGTTGCATTTTCCATTATGTTAAGCAATGTATATAAAGCCATGTAATTTTAATTGACATGCAAACAATTAAAAGTGAAAAATAAATTAAAGTTACTGATATGATTATGTAATTATAAGTCTGTCCTTACCTGCTTAGAAAGTACAGTCGACGCTCGTTATCTCGACATCGGATGAGTCGAATTTCCGCTTAAGTTGATGTTAAAGTCTGGTCCCATCATTGCAACAATGTAATTTCGAAATAAATATAGCCATTGAAATTAAGTAGGAAAAGGATAGAAATTGCTCAATTCGAGCAATTTCTTTCCTTTTCAACTATACATGTATTCCAATTTGGAATACACTTGATGAACAAAAAAATGGCCAAATGTCATTTAAGTCGAGAAGGAGAAAATGCTGATAATCAGAATTAACTCACTTTGTCTCAATATTTTCTGCTCATTATTGTAAACAAAACCTGTCTTCATCAATTCATGTTGTCGTGTACAATATCTTTCATATTAAGACATTGGATATTAGCGCCATTTGGGAAAGGGTTAAATATTTTTGAAGCAATGTAAAAACAGGCGCATCTACTGCTACATCGTTTGTATAGTCCGTCTGTGATATTATGACACATGCTTACAATTTTACTGATATAAACAAGAAGAAAATCACTCTTAATTTTCAATACAATTTTGCATGCGTTGGTTCGAATGTTGCAGACCTGTTTAACCCTTTCCCAAACAGAACTTGTTTTGACGTCACTAATAGAAAATGCTTGGGAAAACATTGTGACAAAAGAAGAAAATGCTGAAAACCAGCAGTTTCTCCTATTGTCTCAATATTTTTTGACTGTATTGTATATGAATCTTGTCTATCAACATCTTTTTTGTCGTCTGCGGCAGCTTTTGAATTAGACCACCTCAAAATTTTGTGGTTTGGAAAAGGGTTGTAACAGACACCTGCAAGTTTCGAATCATCGCAAGCAGAATTACAGGAGTTTGGAGTTTAATATTTCGTTGTTTACAACGGTAAATTTTGTGTCATTAAATTATAAACGGACTATAGTGATACAAACAAACGACAGCGAATATATGTAGTTACCAAAACTGTAGCGGATATTTTCAACATGATAGAAAACTTGGAAGGACAAGGATAAACGATATTTTAAAGTGTTTTACAAGGCGTTCTTTTTTTCGAGGTAATCAAAGAGGGACATTGTTTGGAAAGGATACGCATTTACAAGAATAAACATGCCAAAAATGGCCTTGGATTGACTTTCCGTTTGTTCTTGCGTATTATCCTACATTAATTGTGTAAACACTTATTTCGAGTGGAGCCTTCCTTGGATAGTGTGCCATTAATCATTTTCCCAACAACATTTTTTCCAAATAAAAGCAATTACAAGCTGCTAATTTGATGTTGTAATTTACAAAAAACTGTGCCTTATAGATCTGGTATGGAAAACAGTGAGAGAAAAGGAGAAGATCGTAAGCCCACAATATTATCTAAAGATTGAAATCACTGATTGGGACTTTAGAATCAATGAATGTTTGGAAAAGGGTGTACGCAATTGTATTGAGTTCTAAGTTACCATAGATTGAATACAAACAATCGTGTTATTACCGTAAAAGGCTTTGCTACTTAACAAGATGGCCTCCAATGAACAGTTTTTCATATTTTGTTAGATTAATGTAGTATGAAGGGTCATCAAAATAGATTAATGGAATGAGCATGACGAGAAGCACTGCGCAGATAACGAAGACTTAAAAAGCAAACAATTTCTCATTTATTTTCGTTCTCATATACCCCATATTGTTATACTTTCAGCGAATAAATGGTATCCCTAACAAGCTCTCAGCCATTTAATATTCAAAGCGTGATGCTATAAAACATCTGAAGCAGTCTTTAAATGCCCACAAATATCCTTGTTCTGTTTACACAATGTTCTTTGATGTTATATAGACACAGGTTGTATTGTTCACAGGAAAATCACTGACTTTGAACTGTCCATATTTGCAGAAAACAATGAAGGCTAATGGCAACGAATTTTGTGCTGAAAATAGACTGGGTTTTCGACTATGTATTGATAAGCCATCAGTGTTGTTATAAAATCTCAAGCCGTATAGTCTATCGGCTATAACTGTAGACTTGTATACAAACATTAAAAACAAATACATAGTTTTAACATTTATCAAACCATTTATCGTGCGCTATACGGGCGAATTAATGTCCTAACTCGCTTACTCTCGAAAGAGAAATGGTTTGTGTTGGGCCAATTTTCATCAACAAGCAGTATAGTGTTTGTATACAAGTCTACAGTTATAAACAATGAGTTATAGTTACGAGATTTTTATAAAAAAAAAACATACGAAATACATTGTTTGTCCGAAATTGCGTAATGATTAACTGGATAAAATCGTTCCCTATTATTTTTGACTACCGACTTGATGTTTCCGCTTATACTTTTGAAAGACGTTTTGTCGGCTTATCAACAACAATTTTGAAAAAAAAAACTGATAGCATTTAAACTTATTAAAATAACTAATCTTGGCATCAAGAAATACTTTAAACATGGGAATGTGATGTCATTTAAAGATGTCAAGCTTATTAGAACACGGTGAATAGTCACGTGACTTAGAATTTCCAATAATCTTCAACAACTTTGTCAATACTTGACCAATTTGAATTCGGTTTGAAGCAGAGAAGTGAAACATGTCAGAAATAGCCTAGACGTTGTGGGTTTTTGAAAAATCAACTGATAAAAAAGTTATTGAAGATAAACCAAAATTTTGGTTTATCTTCAATAACTTTTTCATCGGCTGATTTATCAAAAATCGACCACGTCCATCTAATGCGTGACGTCTGTCCACATTCTCGCTGCTTCAAACCGAGTTCAAATCGGTCCAATATTTACAAAATTATTGGAGGTTTTCTGAAAATATTGTATCACGTGATTATCCACCGTGTAGAACGAACTCAACTTAATGCGACCTTCAGTTGACTGCTGTTGCGGGTCTATAAATCTTCACAATGTTTAACTAACAGTAAATAATATCTCGACAGGCATATTCATGCGATTAGTATTCTGCTATTAAAGATTTATAACCGTTGATCCTTTCCCAAACAACAAAATATCATGATGGTCCAAATACATAGGTTTTTAGCTCACCTGAGCAACATGCTCAAGGTGAGCTTTTGTGATCACCCTGTGTCCGGCGTGCGTCGTGCGTTGTGCGTCGTGCGTCGGAAGGCGTCAACAATTTCTTTAAACATCTTCTCCTCCTTAACCACTGGGCCAATTCTTACCAAACTTGGCAGACATGTTCCCTGGGTGACCCTTTTCAAAACTTGTTTTCAAATTTTTGATTCGTCAAAAAATGTGGGCGTGGCAGGGCAGGGCTTATCAGACGTAGAGAAATTGTTACATAATTCTTCAAAAATCTTCTCCTTAACCATTTAGTCAATTTTTACCAAAGTTGGCAGAAATGTTCCTTGGGTGACCCTTTTCAAAACTTGTTTTCAAATTTTTGATTCGTCAAAAAATGTGGGCGTGGCAGGGCGGGGCTTATCAGACTTAGAGAAATTGATACATAATTCTTCAAAAATCTTCTTCTCCCTAACCATAGAGTCAATTTTTACCAAAGTTGGCATAAATGTTCCTTAGGTGACCCTTTTCAAAACTTTTTTTCAAATTTTTGATTCGTCAAAAAATGTGGGCGTGGCAGGGCGGGGCTTATCAGACATAGAGAAATTGATAGATAATTCTTCAAAAATCTTCTTCTCCCTAACCATAGAGTCAATTTTTACCAAAGTTGGCAGAAATGTTCCTTGGGTGATCTTTTTCAGAACTTGTTTTCAAATTTTTGATTCGTCAAAAAATGTGGGCGTGGCAGGGCGGGGCTTATCAGACTTAGAGAAACCATGAGAAAATTCTTTAAAAATCAACTATTGGTCCAATCTGTACCAAACTTGGCAGGAATGTTCCTTGAGTGACTGTTTTCAATGCCTCTTGATAAATCTTTGTTTCGTTAAAAAAATGTGGGCGTGGCAGGGCGGGGCTTATCAGACTTAAAGAAATTGTTAAATAATTCTTCAAAAATCTTCTTCTCATTAACCATTGATTCAATTTTTATCAAACTTGGCAGAAATGTTCCTTGGGTGATCTTTTTCAAAATTTGTTTTCAATTTTTTGATTCATCAAAAAATGTGGGCGTGGCAGGGCGGGGCTTATCAGACTTAGAGAAATTGTTAAATAATTCTTTAAAAACCAAATGTTGATCCAATTTGTACCAATCTTGGCAGTAATGTTCCTTGAGTGAGTGTCTGTACTGCCTGTGTTTCAAATTTTTGATTTGTCAGAAAATGAGGGCGTGGCAGGGTGAGGCTTATCAGACTTAGAGAAATCATTAAGTAATTCTTAAAAAATCTTCTTCTCCTTAACCAATGGATAAATTTTTACCAAACTTGGCAGAAATGTTACTTGGATGACCATTTTCAAAATTTGTTTTCAAATTTTTGATTTGTCAAAAAATGTGGGCATGGCAGGGCGGGGCTTATCAGACTTAAAGAAATCATGAAAAAAATCTTCAAAAATCAACCATTGGTCAAATTTAAACCAAACCTGGCAGATCTGTTTCTTGAGTGACTGTTTTCAATGTGTGTTTATGATTTTTTTTATTTGTCAAAAAATGTAGGTGCGGCAGGGCGGGGCTTATCAGACTTGGAGAAGTTATTAAACGAATCCTTGAAAATTTTCTTCTCCTTAACTGTTGGACAAATTATATCAAATTATCCAGGAATGTTCCTTGGGTACCCGTTTCAGTGATAATTTTACAATTTTAAGACTGTGGGTCCTTGGGACTCACTGGATTCCATATCAATGAGTCCAGCTACTAGCTTAGTGAGTCCAATACACTGTTTTCAATAGGAAATTGTAAAAATTGTTGCATCCTGGGACTCGCTAGAATTAAAACTTTGCATCCGACAGACCAAATTATGAGTAAAAGTTGCAGGATGCGCAGGTAAAAAAATCACTGCGTTTTTATTAGCTCACCTGAGCACGAAGTGCTCGAGGGGAGCTATTGTGGTCACTCACCGTCCGTCGTCCGTCTGTCCGTCTGTCCGTCCGTCAACAATTTCTTCAAACATCTTCTTCTCCAAAACTAACAGGCCAATTTTGACCAAACTTGGCAGGAATGTTCCTTGAGTGACCCTTCTCAAAACTTGTTCGCGGATTTTTGATTCGTCAAAAAATGTGGGCGTGGCAGGGCGGGGCTTATCGCACTTAGAGAAATCCTAAGAAAATTCTTTAAAAATCAACCAATGTTCCAATTTGAACCAAACTTGGCAGAATTGTTCCTTGAGTGACCCTCCTCAAAACTTGTTCTCAGATTTTTGATTCATCAAAAAAAACGTGGCCGTGGCAGGGAGAAAGGGGCTTATCAGACTTAGAAAAATCATAAGAAAATTCTTTAAAAATCAACCATTGGGCCAATTTGAACCAGACTGTGCAGGGATGTGCCTTAAGCCATTCTTTTTTTAAAATTTGTTCACAAATATTTTCATTTGTAAAAAAATTGTGGCCATGGCAGGGAGAAAGGGGCTTATCAGACTAAGAGAAATCATAAGAAAATTCTTTAAAAATTAACCATTGGGCCTATCTGAAGCAGACTTTGCAGGAATGTTCTTTGAATCTCTCTTTTCAAAATTGATTCACAAATTTTTACATTTGTCAAAAAATGAGGGCGTGGCAGGGAGGAAGGGGCTTATCAGCCTTAGAGAAATCATAAGAAAATTCTTTAAAAATCAACCAATGGGCCAATTTGAACCAAACTTGGCAGAATTGTTCCTTGAGTGACCTCCTTCAACATTTGTTCATAAATTCATAGTTTCGTCAAAAAATGTGGGTGTGGCAGGGCGGGGCTTATCTAACCAAGAGAAATTGTTAAAAAATTCTTCAAAAATCTTCTTCTCCTTAACCATGAGGCCAATTAAAACCAAATTTGGCAGGAATGTTCCTTGGATGACCCTTCTTAAGATTTGTTCGCAGATTTTTTATTCATCCAAAATTGTGGGCGTGGCAGGTCAGCATTTACCGGACTTGGAGAAATCATAAGAAAATTCTTTAAAAATCAACCATTGGCCCAATTTGAAGCACACTTGGCAGAAATGTTCCTTGGGTGACTCTTTTCAAAATTTTTTCTCAAATTTTTTATTCGTCAGAAAAAATAGGGCGTGGCTTATTGGACTTACAGAAATCCTAAGAAAATTCTTTAAAAATCAACCATTGGCCCAATTTGAAGCAACCTTTACAGAAATGTTCCTTGAGTGACCCTTTTCAAAATGTGTTGGCAAATTTTGTATTGGTCAAAAAAGTGGGCATGGAAGGGCGTGGCTTATCAGACTTAGAGAAATCATAAGAAAATTCTTTAAAAATCAAGCATAGGGTCAATTTGAAACAAATTTGGCAACGATGTTCCTTGAGTGACCCTTTTCAAAATTTGTTTGCAAATTTTTGATTCATCAAAAAAAGTGGGCGTGTCTTAAACTTCTTTCAGGTGAGCGATATAGGGCCATTCTGGCCCTCTTGTTTTTTTTTTTTTTTTTTACAAATTTGTGATTGGTTGAAAATGTGGGCATGGCAGGATGTTTATACGACTAGGAGAAATGACAAGAAAATTCTTTAAAAATCAACTGTTGGGTCAATTTGAACCAGGGATGTTGCTTGAGTGACTCTTTTTAACAATAATATTGTTTGTGAATATTTGATTTGTTAAAAAATTTGAGTGTGGCAGGGTAGGGCTTATCAGACTTCAAAAAATGATAAAGAAATTCTTCAAAAATCAACCATGGGGCCAATTTAAACCAAGAGAACAAAATGCTTATTGAGTTACTCTTTTCAAACACTTGGTTATAAATTTTTGATAGGATAATAAATGTTGATGAGGCAAGGAGGGGCTTATCATATTAAGCGTATTAATACCTGTAATGTATCATTCTGATGTTTCAAAATTGTAAATTGTTAATTGTAAAAGTTTAATCCTGATTATAACAAGAGCCGTCACAGACGGATTATGCTCCCCGAATAAGTGTTTGTCACAAAATAAAAACTATCATACATTAAGCCCCCTTTTCCCATGACAGCTTTTTTGTACACACATTATTTATAGAATATGGTCTAGAACATCCTATTTATTACATGAGCACAAAATTTAATTAAATTCTGCCCATTAGATGAAGAGAAATAAGAGAAAAACTAACTTTTACACTAAGGCCCCTTTTTCCATGACGCAGCCTTAAATTTACTAACGGAGAAAATTGTCTCTAGGTATTGACCCAGGGAGTTCACATGTGAAGTTTCATTGAATTTGGTCCAAGGGTTGCTGAGATATGGCTGTGGACGGACGGACGGACAGACACACGGACGGACGGACGGACAGCGTGGCGACTATATGCTCCCCCCGAAATTTTTTCGGGGAGCATAAAAATCAAACTGGAACAGCACATGATATTCAATTTTAAAGATGTATGCAAATTATGCTACTACATGCAATATGATTGAATACTAATGTGACTTCATTGTCTTCATTGGAAATTATGAAACTTAATTTACAATAGTTTGATACGACATACATATTTGTTTACAACAAAATTTATATTGCACACCATCAAATACAGGAAGAACTCAGGTGAGCGATATCAGTGCCTTTCAGGCACTCTTGTTGAAGAGTAGTGCTTCTTTTATAAAAAAAAAAAAATTGTTACAGAAAGTATCCACTTAATAGCATAGAAATGTTCGGGGATAAAAGAGAAATTACTGGTTGTCAGCGTTTTCTTCTTTCTCTTCTATGGCTGATATTTTAATGCCCTGGTTAAACCATCAAATCAGGTCTCGTTCAAAAAGGAATAGAATATAAGGCTTACGATGGATGATGTCATTTCAAGACAAACTACAGTTTAAATCGTTATGCCGACGTCGGATAAGTCGAATTCCTGCTTAAGTTGAAATGAAAATATGGTCACGTCATCATCAATGGGTATCAAAATGTTGGAGAACATTATTTGGAAATGGATATAGGCCTATCTATTCTGACATTAGACAAAAATCACTTGTCTCTCACCAATGGGTGTGAATAATCTATGTTAGCGAGCAGTTGGAGGCTCGGTTTGGATATTGTGGTAGGGGTGTGATTTATACCAAGAATTCATGGTTAGGTCCTCCAGCCGCCACGATTGATCATAGAAGTTAAAAACGGCGTTAAACATCAATCAATCAATCAATCAAATGCACCGACTCCACGCACCGGTAAATCCAGATTATCGATAGTTTAGAGTACATCTTACCGGTAGGCTATCCTATGTACTAGAATGACATTTTAACATTTTCTGAATTCCATTTCATAGTTTTTGACCTACTGTGCGATTGTATAACCCCCAGCCTTGTTCTAGTCATAAATCTTAGGGTGGTCGTATAGTACAATTGATAATGTCGATATTTTTCACGATGGATAATCACGTGATACAAAAATTTCAGAAAATCTTCAAAAAATTACTAATACGGGAACAGTTTGAATTTGGTTTGGAGTAGAGAAGATGGACAAACGTGACGCATTATATGGACGTGGTGAATTTTTGTAAAATCAGGTGATAAAAAAGTTATTGAAAATCAACCAAAATTAAATTCGGTTGATCTTCAATAACTTTTTTATCAGTTGATTTTTCTTCGAAAATCTACCACGTTCAGCCTTTTCAAACAAAATTCGAACTGGTCAAGTATTAACAAAAAATTGAAGATTATCTGAAATTCTGAGTCACGTGATAATACGCCGTATTTTTCCTGTATCTTTTGAAGCTGGGATGTAAGGAACAAGTTTCTGCTAACCCTTTCCCAAGCGACAAAAATTAAGGGTGGTCCAAACGAAAAGCTGAAATAGATGACAAACTAAGTGTTGATACATGTAGAATATACGTAAAATATAGTCAAGTAAGTATCGAGACAAAATGAAAAAAATGCTGATTTTCAGCATTTTCCTCTTTTGTCTCAATGTTTTCTCAAGCCGTTTTTATTCTGCGCGTCAAAATCAGGTCTTGTTTTGTATTTTAGCGCTAAAAGGTCTCTGATTTCAAATGTCAATATCCTTTAGTGAACACATACTAAAATTAAGGTGATGAACATTACTTTATAATATACTCCTCACTAAAAGTTAAGCAACAAAGATAATCTGCTCTCTCAAATGTATTTTATCACAACTTATGATCTATGTTTTGTACAATACAAAGTTTGGGTGTTATCACACAAATTACGTTAAATGATTGGGAAAATCATCAAACAGTAACAAAGTTACAAATCCTTGAAAAGCGTCCCGACGAAACAATGGTGCAAAATGTCACTCACCAGCTATTTCAGAATGTGTAAAAACTAACTTTTAACATAGATATAGCTGTCCGAATAACAAATTTTTGCAAAAAATCCGTGAGGATAAAAAGAATATTGAGAAAATTATTTGTGTTGCTTAACTTTTAGTGAGGAGTATAAAATGCAACATTATTAGGATTCTTACGACTAGTTTGCTTATGGTGGTAGTCTATCCTTAATGATATTCGCGCGAGGTCGGAATTCTACGGGCGAATAGGTTCGGATACGTTACGACACCGCTCGAAAAAAAAGAATCCTATGTTTTATGAATCTCAAAATGGCCACATCACGGGTAATCTACCTTAAGTCGTAGGAAAGAAAAATGAGTAAGGTTCTTAAAAGAATGTTTAATACCATTTGAGACAACCGTTTGTCCAGATCAGCATGCGCATAAGGACAGTCTCGTTATGATATATGCTGTTCTTCTCGAGTTACTGCATGTCAAAAAAGGGGTTTAGATCATATGTAAGCTGGTATGTATTTAAATTGCTCTCAAATCCCTTAACCCATTACCAAATGACAACTTTTTAGTGTGGTCCAAATTCAAAGGGGTTGCAGAAGACAAAACATCATGTATCAGAAGGAGAAAATATGCATGTTATAGCCCAGAAAATATTGAGGCAAAAGAAGAAAGTGCTGGTCACCAGCACTTTCTTCTTTTGCTTCAATGTTTTCCCAAGCATTTTCTGTTAGGGACGTCAAACCCTGGTCTTGTTTGGGAAGGGACAATATACCAGAACCTTGTCCATTTTTCATCCAACAACGTCTTTATTCGCGCGATGACTAAGTTTATAGAACAGTAGGGGTATTGGTAGGTCAAATTGGCAATTGACAGCCTTGCTGATAAATATTAATGATTTCCAAACAGACTAAAACGCCCATAAATCATAAATACTGGCTTCTGATAACGGATTAACGTTTTCACAAACCACAAAATATTGGACTGTTTGAATTTGAAAGTAACTGCAGACGACAAAAATTAACTTTGATAAAGAAGTGATTTGTGTCTGATATAATACAGAAAAATATTGAGACAAAAGAAGAAAATGCTGATAATCAGCATTTTCTTCTTTTGTCTCAATGTTTTTAAAGACTTGTCCTTAAAGGGACGCTAATAACAGGTCTTGTTTAGGAAAGGATGAAACAAAAGATCTGGGGCCCGTTTTACTAACAAACTTACGAACATTTTTAAAACAACAGCACATCTGATTGGCCGAATAATTACTGTTATTATTTCTCGTTCAATCAGATGTGTTGTTACAAGGTTTTTGCAAAAATATATGTTAGTAAAACGCGGCCCTGGCCCGCTGAAAACTTCACGAGAAATTAAAAACCAATAAACAAGATAATATGGAAATCTTTCCATACTAAATAGTCGGGGACTTTTTTTTCGCAAATTTTTGTTAGAAAGTTATTGTCGGTAAATTTGAATTTTTATTGACGTTTCACGATATTTGAATTTTCGGGAAGTTAATGGTGTCTGGATTTCTTATGTGGAAATAATAGGAAAATCGTGTCGCAATTTTTCATAATTATATTTGATGACTGAAGTGTTTTTATTTGGAAAGAAAGTTACTGTTGGCCAAGAATTGGATTTAATGTGATATTTGGATGAGGTTGATTTCCTGTGACAATGGGCCATAAATATAAACTTTTTGTGCATGATAATATAAATATGACATACGTATTCCAGACTAGTTATTTATAACCGTAGCATACATCTTAGAAACACTGAAATGTTGGATTAAAAAAGGAAGAAAAACACTTTTAATTTTGTTTATAAAAGCTTTGTGAAAACAAAAGAAACTAGAGAAAAGAAAACAGAAAAAATGTTTTGAAATGAAGAAGAGAAGCAACCGATTACAGAAAATGGGTTGATGATAATTCATGTGGCAATTATAATTTACAACATTACTATTTAGCGTTAGTGGAATTTAGGAACATGTGCGATGGATGAATTTTCGTAGTTTAGAGAAGTGAAAATCAGGAGCTAACTGACATTGTGTTGGACTTACTGTTCATAATATATCAGTGATATTCACAACTACAACAGACTTATTATTCTGAGGATATAATTTTTAACTACACCATGTCCACGTCGGGGTGTCAGCCGGCACGACAAGACTACGATTTCAGCACGATCCCGTACCCAGGGACCCTAAAGGTGTACCCTCAATGGGAGTTATGGGTCAAGGTCACGTTATGTGTTATACTGGAGCTCGTGGCCCTCGTGGGCAACATTCTAGTTATAACTATCGTGGTGAAGTTTAAACGTATGCGAACCACGACGAACTATTATCTGGTTAATCTAGCCGTGTCTGATCTGCTTGTTGTTATAATGCCGGTCTGGATCCATGTTGTGGCCAGTCTTAATGAGTTCTGGGTGTTTGGATCGTTTCTCTGTAAATTTAACCCATTTCTACAAAGTAAGTACATTGTGATAGAAAAATCTCACACCTTTTAAATATTATTTCAATCCTTTTGGTGTCATTTTTTTTTCGAGAAAATGGGGATTATTTGTTTCATTCTTTTCCCAAATAAACAGTTGTCATATTATCTCGCGTTTTCATGTCGTAGCAATCATTTTAAAGCAAATAAAATAAAAAATATTTCTTATGATTCCATGGTTTTGCCACTCCAACCCTAACCCTAACCCATTTCAGTAACATCCATGTGTGCAAGCATATTCACGCTGTCAGTGATCGCCAGTGATCGGTTCTTTGCCGTTATGTTTTCCAAGAAGTCACGTTTGACCAGACGCAAAACCGCAAAAATGACAGCATAGGCTTATAGCTGTGTTAGGCTAATCCCTTCCTTAAATTAGTAGCGCAATGTAACCCCCCCCCCCCAAAAAAAAAAAAAAAAAAAAAAAAAAAAACAACAACAAAACGATTTGCTTATGCGAAAAATTTCAAACCGCTCAGCCTGCGCACACGCAGTCTGACCGGAATTGAAACTTTTCGCATTTGATACTGTATTTTACAAACAAGATCCACTGATACATTGAAATTCCGATTTTAAGCAATATTTATTCTCAAACGTATTGTTTTGTTGTATTTGTTTCAGTATGTTAACAGATTTGCCACTGCAAAAAGTTTCAAGCTGGTCAGACTGCGCAATGTGCGCAGTCTGACCAGACTTTAAACATTTCACTTTCGATAAAGCATTTTGCAAACAAGATCTATTATACCATAATATTCTGATTTTAAACAATATGTAGATTCAACTCTATTCTTTTGGGACATCTATTTCAGTAACAGCTATGTGTGCCAGTATGTTTACGCTGTCAGTGATCGCCAGTGATCGCTTCTTCGCTATCATGTTTCCCATGAAGTCACGTGTCACCAGGCGTAAAGTCACGTTGGTCCTGACAGGCGTCTGGGTGTCCGCGATCGCCATAGCGACGCCATTGTTGTTTATGTATTTCTACATGGAGCGGGAATGGCTGGACATTGACGAGAAATACTGCGATGAAAAATGGCCGATGAAGAGCACGGAGGATGGGAAATGCGATAACGGGTTAGCGTCCAAGCAGGCTTACTGGATAGTCGTGTGTGGGATTCTCAACTGGACCCCTATGTTGATCATGACAGTGGCCTATACTTCCATTGTTATAAAGCTGAAGAAAAACAGGATTGTACCGAACCTAGGAGCCTCGTCAAAATCTTCAATACAGCAGAAGTCAAAGAGAAAGGTAATATTAAAATTTCGTCCAATATCTACCACAAAACAGTCAAGGCAAGCATTGCGTAGATATTAATCAGACTTAAGATTAAAGAAATGGCGAACGTTCTAGCTGTTTTAGAATAAGCGTTGTAAGTTTTCATACTGAATGAAAACAAGCCTACAATATAGAATATGGTCAGACAACACGAATGTGAAGACGAATCTTGATCTTTGCGGTTTTCGAAACTGTTTCAATATGTGGCCCATCACGCTAAAAGGGACCTTATCTTAACTCCACAATCCAAATTTTGACAATCTTGTCAAACTCACCACGGGTCTATCAGAGACTATATATGCGAAAAAGGAACATAAAGTAATATATGGAAAACTTTCCGAATGTAGAAAATTACATAAAAGTGAAAAGTGTCGGCCCTAGTCTGGCTGCGCGGACTGCGCAGGCAGACTAGGGTCGATATTTTTCACACTTCCTATAAGGTCCCCTTTTGCGTGACGGGTCACATATTCTAAAAACCTGATACGCTGCATTTAGCAAATCCTCGTTGCAAACTATTAGGTTTATTTGTCTTTCTGTCGTACCATTCTTGATGATTATAAATCTGTCTTATTGTTCTGCACCCCGTTTTACGTAAATGAACACTTGAATGGTACAATTTATTGCTTATAATTTATGTCATACTTTAAGATATAAAATTTATATATTCTATACTATAGGCATAATATTTGATTACTCCATCCCCAAATAATACCTGGTTTTTACTTCACTTTTTTTATTTTAACCAGTATCTTCTCTATTTCTATGTGTTTTCTTACAAATATACACTATCATATTGCTGGGATACGGCAAGCACTGTACATTAACCCTTTCCCTAACGACAAAATTTTAGGGCGGCTGTATTCGAAAGCTTCTGTAGAGGAAAAAATGATGTTTAAAAGGAAGGGATTTGTGTACAATATGGCACAGAAAATATTGAGAGAAAAGGAGAAACTGCTGTTTATCAGCATTTTCCTCTTTTGTCTCAATGTTTTCCCAAGCCTTCTTTTATAGAGACGTCAAATCCAGGTCTAGTTTGGGAAATAAAGGGTTAACCAACAGCAAATTTTCATAATGGTTAAAATTCAAAGATATTGTAGGTTACAATTTATTATATCAAATGCGAGTTTACACATTTTTGTCTCTATTGGGTAAAACATTGTGGGAATTAAAGGAATTGCTTGACAAATTTTCCCACAACGTTTTCACGCCCTTTATGTTATTGGGCGTCAAAATAGATTAAAGAAGAAGTTCTTCCTGGGTCAGGGTTAGGGGAATTCACTGTCTTGTCCTTTGATCACTCATAACCAACTTCATAGTTTCAAATGCTTAATTTTCCCGGATCCAAGTTCAATTTCTTGTGTCCGTTTCAGGTTGTGTCCATACTGTTTTCAGTACTGATTATATTCATCGTATGTGCTGTACGTTTCAAAACCAGCAGAATGGAGCAAAACAGATCCACATCAGCTGGAAGCCCCATCCAATACTATTGCTTCCTTATAACATAATTCTTCAATTTCAGGTTTTGTTTGTTATCCCCCGCCGAAAAAATTTTTCGGGGGGGATATTGTTTTTGCCATGTCCGTCCGTCCTTCCGTCCGTCCGTCCGTCCGTCCGTCCGTCCGTCCGTCCGTCCGTCCGACATTCGTTTCCGCGCTATTTCTTGGAAACTATAGACCGGATTTCGATGAAACTTGGCACACAGCTTCACTACAAAGAGGACATGCGCATATCGTCGGGGTTACCTGGTTCGACCATTGAATTCAGAGTTACTGCCCCTGATTGTTTAAGCCATATACATACAGAGTGATATTCGTTTCCGCGCTATTTCTTGAAAACTGTAGACTGGATTTCGATGAAACTTGGCACACAGCTTCACTACAAAGTGGACATGCGCATATCGTCGGGGTTACCCGGTTCGACCGCCGAATTTAGAGTTACTGCCCTTGAGTGTTTTAGCCATATACATACAGTGATATTCGTTTCCGCGCTATTTCTTGGAAACTATAGACCGGATTTCGATGAAACTTGGCACACAGCTTCACTACAAAGTGGACATGCGCATATCGTCGGGGTTACTCGGTTCGACCGCCGAATTTAGAGTTACTGCCCCTGACTGTTTTAGCCATATACATACAGAGTGATATTCGTTTCCGCGCTATTTCTTGAAAACTGTAGACTGGATTTCGATGAAACTTGGCACACAGCTTCACTACAAAGTGGACATGAGCATATCGTCTGGGTTACCCGGTTCAACCGCCGAATTTAGAGTTACTGCCCTTGACTGTTTTAGCCATATACATACAGTGATATTCGTTTCCGCGCTATTTCTTGGAAACTATAGACCGGATTTCGATGAAACTTGGCACACAGCTTCACTACAAAGTGGACATGCGCATATCGTCGGGGTTACTCGGTTCAACCGCCGAATTTAGAGTTATTGCCCCTGACTGTTTTAGCCATATACATACAGAGTGATATTCGTTTCCGCGCTATTTCTTGAAAACTATAAACCGGATTTCAATGAAACTTGGCACACAGCTTTACTACAATGCGGACATGCGCATATCGTCGGGGTTACCCGGTTCGACAGTCGAATTTAGAGTTACTGCCCCTGACTGTTTAAGCCATATACATACAGAGTGATATTCGTTTCCGCGCTATTTCTTGAAAACTGTAGACTGGATTTCGATGAAACTTGGCACACAGCTTCACTACAAAGTGGACATGCGCATATCGTCGGGGTTACCCGGTTCAACCGCCGAATTTAGAGTTACTGCCCCTGACTGTTTAAGCCATATACATAAAGAGTGATATTCGTTTCCGCGCTATTTCTTGAAAACTATAGACTGGATTTCAATGAAACTTGGCTCACAGCTTCACTACAATGAGGACATTCGCATATCGTCGGGGTTACCGGATTCGACCGTCGAATTCAGAGTTACTGCCCCTGATTGTTTAAGCCATATACATACAGAGTGATATTCGTTTCCGCGCTATTTCTTGAAAACTGTAGTCCGGATTTCGATGAAACTTGGCACACAGCTTCACTACAAAGTGGACATGCGCATATCGTCGGGGTTACCCGGTTTGACCGCCAAATTTAGAGTTACTGCCCCTGACTGTTTAAGCCATATACATACAGAGTGATATTCGTTTCCGCGCTATTTCTTGAAAACTATAGATCGGATTTCAATGAAACTTGGCTCACAGCTTCACTACAAAGTGGACATGCGCATATCATCGGGATTACCCGGTTCGACCGCTGAATTTAGAGTTACTGCCCCTGACTGTTTTAGCCATATACATACAGAGTGATATTCGTTTCCGCGCTATTTCTTGAAAAGTATAGACTGGATTTCAATGAAACTTGGCACACAGCTTTACTACAATGAGGGGATACGCATATCGTCGGGGTTACCCGGTTCGACCGCCGAATTTAGAGTTACTGCCCCTGACTGTTTAAGCCATATACATACAGTGATATTCGATTCCGCGCTATTTCTTGAAAATTATACACCGGATTTCAATGAAACTTGGCACACAGCTTTACTACAATGAGGACATGCGCATATCGTCGGGGTTACCCGGTTCGACCGTCGAATTTAGAGTAACTGCCCCTGACTGTTTTAGCCATATACATACAGAGTGATATTCGTTCTGTTGAAGCCATATACATACAGAGTGATATTCGTTCTGTTGAAGCCATATACATACAGAGTTATATTCGTTTCCGCGCTACTTTATTGACAATGAAAATATATTCGGCGGGGGATATCAATTCAACGAATTTGCTTGTTCATGCTGTTTTCACTATTATCATTCTAATTGTTTCTGGGGTACGCTTCCAAATCACCAAGATAGGACATCATGGATCCAGGTTGGCATGTACTTAGTTGCTTGTCGATCTTATTCTGTGAGCTCATTTACCATACATTTACTTTTTAATAACCTTTTTTCCGTTTTAGGTGGTGTTTATTTGAACAGTGTTGATCATATTCATTGTTTGTGCAGTACCCTCTCCGGACCATCAAGATAGGACGGGGTGAATCCAGATTGGCCTGTAATAAGTTGCTTGCCGATCTAATTATATGATAATGACATATTTAACATATATACGGACTACAGTCGACACGTGTTATGTCGACATCGGATTTGTCGAATTTTCGCTTAAGTCGAGGTTCAAATCTTGTCCCCTCCTCATCAATAGACATAATTTTTTCAAACAAAATAATTTCGAGCTGAACATACATGTAGCTATTGAAATATAGTAGGAAAAGGATAGAAATTGCTCGAATCGAGCAGTTTCTTTCCTTTTCCTACAATATTTCAATAATAATCGTACTTGATTTGTTTCAAAAACGGTCAAATATCAACTTTATCGAAGCCCAAGAAAATCGGATGACTCGAACTCCGGATATGTCGAGGTATTTTGACGGCCCCTCCGAATTCGACACAACGAGTGTCGACTGTATATTATTAACTTACAATGTTTTCGTTATAGGCGCTGTTTTCAGTACTGATCATTTACATTGTCTGTGCGGTCCCCTTACCAGACTACCAAGATAGGAAAGAATAGAACTAGATCTGCTTACACTTTGTGGTGGGCTCATCTTATTCGTTGTGTTTCACAGTATGATTACTATATCATTGACTTTTGTTTACATTTTAGGTTGTGTTTATGCTGTTTTCAGTGTTGATCATATTCATCGTATGTGCAGTACCGTTCCAGACCATCAAGATATACTTCTTGTTCACACAGGGACAAACCGGATATAAGGTAAAATATAAATGACCCACCGAAACATCATAAGCCGAAAAGGGATCATGTGGGAAGTGAAGAAAGAATCGATCCAAGTCAGTATACACACTGTGCGAACTTTTCACTCCAATGTAATATTCTGAATCAAGAATGCTTCCCTTTTTAAATTAACTAAAATATAATATGTTCCTTTTGTACATATGACATATATTTGAACTCTGTAGATTTTGACCGTTCCTCGAAAATTGGTATTTTTGACTTTCCACAATTACGACCGTCTCTTAAATCCTCAAATGTTGATTTTTCCCCGGTCTCAACGAAAAGGTAGCATTGTTTGTGATTGATCGAAGATTTACTGGATGTAGAAAATCAGGAAGATACGGAAAATAAGTTTCCAATACAATGACGCTTATTTGTGCCTCCTCGGAACAATTTTAAAAATACTGATGGCTTATAAACGCATTATGGAATGAAATGAGAATAAAATGTCTCTTCAAACGTACTAAAATATTTGACATTCATTCAGCGATTGTTCATTATAGTTAAGGTCAATTTGCTTTGCTTTCTATGTGATTCACTTTTGAAATTACAAGTTTTTTGTTGTTTCAGTTGCCGGAATGGTATCCTACGTTAGATTTCGGGGCAGTTTTGTTACTGTACAGCAACTCAGCCTTCAACCCTATTGTTTACGCTGGACTGAATGAAAACTTCAGAAAGGGGTTCAAAGACTTGATTAATGGCGTGATAAACCGAAACGTAAATACGTCAACAGTTGAGTATAATAACAGCCGCCTTGACGTCAATTCTACGTTACGTTCTCATCTGAGTACCGCAATATTGGTGGGACGTGACTTGAAACGGAAGTCGGTCAAGGACGCTGACGTCACAAATGATATCACTCATGACGTCACAAATGACAATTCAAATGGTGTCATCAATACCGGATGCGCCGAAACTATTCCAACGGTTACTGAAGATATGTCAAGACTATAGATCTAGTTCACATTTTGAGTGATTCCATGAAAATGAAAACACGATTTTTTTTAACCAAATTTATGTACAGATCTATTGTGTTTTGCCGTGTTTGAAGCAGCATTGTATTGTATCATGTATGTTTGAGGGCATCCAAAATCAAATGGACAAGAGCCAGCATCTGTCAATAGTGCCTCTGTGACATTTTGATTTGAAATCGAGTTTCCATATACCGGTAGTTTGAGGTCAAATATAGTATAGCAAAGAATCCATTCTGTTATATTACAGTTACCACAACTAATTTTTAGCTCGACTTTTCGAAGAAAATGAGAGCTTATACTGTCACCCGGACGTCGGCGTCGGCGTTGGCGTCGGCGTTGGCGTCGTCGTTGCAACAAAGGTTAAATTTTTTCAAACATTAATAACTTCCATACTATCACAGGAGATTCAACCCAAACTTGGAATACTTATTCACCATCACACCCTCTACCTTACTACCAGGGCCCATGACCCTGGCTCCACTATATTTGGAGTTATGCCCCCTTTATACTAAGCAACTTAGAAAGTCGAGCGCGCTGTCTTCGGACAGCTCTTGTTAAAAGAAATCATCAAAGGACGATATAGGTTTGGATCAGATTACGTGTATATACAGGCTAATCTATCAAGATTCATTTCGTCCATAAATGTCACAAGGGGGCTTTTTCCGATTCTGGGGCATATATTGGTGTTATAGCTAGACCAGTTCTGCATCAAAGTAGTGCTTGTGTAAAGATGATATTTTGAAAACAAATCTCGACAAACATACGAGTATAAGTGATCATATTTATTGACATTTAGAGTTACTTATAAGAACATCATCAATTGCAATATCGCTGGCATAAGATTGTCCAACAGTGGCTTCGAACGCAATCTGCAAGAAAAATTATGATAAACAAGGATTTAATTGCATTAGTGAAACATGCGTCAAATTATACATTTAAAATATTAACGTAAAATTGTTTGAAATGAAAATTAATTTAGGCATAATACTGACTAAAATTACTCTGTGTAGACAAATGATTTTGTAGTTTTCTCTTCTTTGGACTTCCACAATCCTTTCGTGGGATAAACAGGACAAATTTCTGGAACTTTTGAACAAATATTCATACCAGAGTAAATGTTTAAATCAACCAACTAGAAATAATGTATATATCATGTTAAGTATTCCATCAATCATTAGATACCAAACACTTTGAGCAACTTCGGGCGTCACCAATTGACCAAACGCCAATCGACAGATCGCTCCGCCCAACATAGAATTTAAGGCAAACAATGGGCATGTGGTCGTTAATAGGGAACGATTTTAGCCAGTTAATCGTGACGTAAATTCGGACAAACAAAGTAGTATTTCGTAGTTGTTGTTATAAAATCTCGTAACTACGGCTTGATTTAAGCCGTAGTTACGAGATTTTATAACAACACCGACGGTTTATCAAAACATAACGTTGAACCTAGTCTATTGTTAGCGCAAAATTCTTTGCCATTGGTATGTCCATTGTTTTGATTGTCAGTCGATAAATCGATACAAAACCACGTGCAACGATGAACAATTGGAGCATGACATTTTTGTGATCGTCCATTGGCTAATCGATGTTTTTGATTGACAGTCGGCGTTTGGTCAATTGCAACAGCAATTGGGTATCTCTTTTTAATTTTCGTTGTCATGCATGACGGCTGGAAATTGACGAGGGTAAATAGATTTTAAAGTCCGAATTTCGTCGTCAATTTTCGTTGCTACGGATGACGCACATAGATGCACGAATTGTTTGGTATCTAATGATAGGTAGAATACCTAAATCCTCTCCAAACAAGACCTGGTTTTGTCGTTCCTAATTGAAATGGCTTGGGAAACATTGAGACAAAAGAAGAAACTGCTGAAAACCAGCAGTTTATCTTTTTGCCTCAATATTTTCTATGCCATATTTTACACAAATCCTATCTTTAATAACACCCATTTTGTCATTTGCAGCAGTTTTTGATGTGGATCACTCTAAAATTTTGTTGTTTGGGAAAGGAATTATAAAAATGTATCATCAAAATATCATTAGATGGCAAGTTTTTATGTATTCACATGTTTTGCTGGTATCTTTTCATGCGACTGCAATTGACTTTTTTAATTGAAAATAAAGTACAAGTTACAGTACATTAAAGTCAGGTCAACCTTATTAAATAAAGATAAGTACCTGTATATTTGATGTAGACGGCGGTATGTTCAAGGATGATCTATACCAGGCTTGTCCGTGATCGCCATGTAAATCTTGTAATGTCGTCACAGTTCCGTTATAGTGTCTGCAATATATATCATATATTTATTATCTGCCAGTTGTTCTTTTAAAAAGTCTCCCCACCCACCCGAAAAAGGGGTCTCGAGAATAGATAAAATGAATCAAAACGTGATTATTATTACGATTATTCTTTTCAGGGCGAATCAAAGAAAGATTGATTCGGTCGGCACAATCCCTTCAGCCAATCAAAAACGTCTTCAGTCGACCTGCATTCATTCGGTGGAGGTGAAAGCTTCGGTCTTTTTCCTTAAAGCAGTACCAACTTTCAGCATTAATATCTCGACGACTACGCCAAATTATTAAAAATGCGTTGGTAGTTAGAAAGTTTAAATCACATTCTTTAGAGAGAGAGTTTTGTTTGTGAATTTTAGCGATAGATTTTGGAAATATTCTGCCTCAAAAATGGTATCCCGTAACGATAAAAACCAAGGTTGTACCCTCGATGAAAAAATGAAAGTAAGGCTATGACGTCATGCCGACTGATTCAATAGTTTTGACCCAAAGGAGAGACAAGAAATAATCGTCCCATGCAATATCTACTTAAAACATTTTTGATTTGGCTATCTGAAACATAGAATGAATAACAACATATGAGCTATTTTTACCTGGAATACATACAGGATGTTTCATGATATATGATACAGTTTCAAATAGATATACAGCATATTTCATAAAAAAAACTTGCAATAATAAAAATGATATCATTTGTTAGAGTAGAGAATATAGTTTTATAAGACATATATCATACAGTAACATTAGATAAATCAAGCAGACAACGCCTTTTATTACAGACAGTGTTCCATATCAAATGGTCAAAATGGCATCTATTTTGATGTCGCAAGGCATTCAATCTCTTAATGAAATTCGTTATTTTTTCGTTATTCAAGTGCTTATATTCAATTTTTTGAATAATTCTGTTCACTTGCATTGTTCTTATTAGATTTTTGCATGGATACATCTGCTTCAATCGTCTAGTTAAATTAATAATAGATTTGCTATCTAAATACAATTTCAGAATTCACTGAAATCTTTCCCTGGATAGCGTGATATCGGAAAAAACATCTCCTGTTAGATGACGTCAACAAAGACGCCTTGACTTCTTGATATTCTCCAATAAATATTTTCTAGAATATGTCATTATCGTATCTTCAAAATGATAATATATGGAGGATAATCGTTTGTTTCAGTGTAAGATCGATTTATATTTCATTGAGTGAATAACAAAAGCTTTATTTTCACGAGTGGCGAAGCCACGAGTGAGAATGTAGCTTTCGTTGTTCACGAAATGAAATATCAATCGATCTTACTCGCAAAACAAGCGATTATTCTATTTCTTTAATGCAAAAACTGGACAAAATGTAAAAAAATTATGACCGATTTTCTTAAAGCGCGTCATTTTGCACGTGACTGCTATGCAACGCTTATGATGACGTCACTTATTTGGCCCGGCTTATGTAACGTCAGATATGGCGAAATGAACGAAAGCGGGGCACAAGTTTTTGATTATTTCACTGGATTGGCGGTGAGTTTATCAGAATGATAATCTGCCGTTATTTCTCGATAATCCACCGAAAAGCGTTAAAGAAAAATTGTTAATGTATGAAGTTATTGAACATGTGTTTAATTCATTTGAATGTGTATCACATATTATGAAACGTACTGTATATCTGTGATGCTGGTCCATTGTTACTGCAGAGAATTGTGCATTGTTACTGCAGAGAATTGTGCATTGTTACTGCAGAGAATTGTGACACCCATATCCCAGAGTTCAACTGCTGTTTCCACCGATTAAGCAACTCGTTTATTTATTAATTCTAATGATCTATAATGTTTTGTCTAGACCGTACTTACACAATGAGTACTTTCAGAGAGTCCACGTCTCGACCATACATATAGTACCAGAACGTCAGACAGTTCCCGGATGCTGTGAATGGTACACTGACTAGTCTAGCTTTATCTCCCTTTATACGAGGTGCTGAAGCGTCTATGTACAGAAATTGTCCTGAAATATATGTAGCAAGCTATCGCTGCTTTTTTTGCCAAAACCTCTTAACCGCGATATTATTACAATCTTTTTGAAGAAAAGCGACGATATATAATATGTTTTTATAATAAACTATTGTTAACTTAGTTCAATGTTTAAACTTTTCGCCTACTGGTGTCATCTTACAGATATTCAGGCGATATTTGCTGTTTTTAATATTTATATGCAACCCGATAGCATGATCAGCAAACTTAACTTGATATAAAATCTCATCGTCATTTGTTGTAAACAGACAAAGAAATATTTCAGAATCAAACAGTGATAGACCTGCTGATAAGAGGGTATAAAGGCATGTAAGAATTGTCATCTCAAATCCAAACCACATCTTGTGCCATGTGGGTACTCATTGGATTCGTCTCGATGAGACGATTCCTATGAGTACCAACAACAAAGGGTTCGATGGAGAAAAGTGAAATATTGTTGCTTTTTGAATAGCCGTTACCCCATATATATATTGATCTGTACATACAGGTCTTACCATTCCCAGACGTGTGATCTGACTGAGGTCCTGTAGACGATTGTGCTGCTAGATGGCTGCCGAATTTCCAGTCAAACTCGTCTGTATTGTTATCATTGTGAAACTCGCACAAGCTTCCCTGGTCGAAGTCACATGCGTACACTGAAAATAGAAAGTGGAAATTGTTTCTGTTGATAAAATGGTAAGAGGTAACGGTTTCTTCACGTAGATGATCATCACCAGTCCTGATTTTGTAGTACATTATCTTGTATAAAGTTTTGCTAATTTTAACACCAATGCCGTCTTGGTTCATACCTAATCCGAAAACAATATACATTGTATTGTGTTTTGCGAAAAATATCGTTATATCCCTATGAATTAATTGAAATTGTACTATTTCAGAAAACCGAAATTTAATCAACTTAATTATACACACCAGTAGGGCACTTCCCAGTATGTAATCTCACATCATCTACAGCTATATCTCCTCGATAACTTCCACCAGATGTCGCTGTAAAGGCTACCTGCAAGTTGAAGTTAGGATTTTAACTAAGGTATACTCTTCAGTAGCTATCCCATTTTAGGGTTCATTTGAGGTTGGACCATCCAATATTTTCGTCAGATTACTTTATAACAGTCACTTTAAGGCTTTTAGATGTAGTTAGTTACTCCTTTTGATTGGCGTCTTAGTTTTGTTCGGTCGATTTTTGTGGAAAAAAATACATATAAATGATGATTTCAAGAGCATTTTGAATCGCAGACAGTAGAAAATATAGCCAGGATCTGGAAAAGGGTCATTTAGGACTTTTGGGCCTAACCTGCTTCCAAATCAGCCTGCATATATATACGGTCTGATCAGGCTCCATGTTGTTCTCCAATAGCCTCGTCATGATCTGTAGCAAACATATGAGAGTAACATGGATCCAGGTCAGACTGCTAGAACGCACAGCCTGATCTTGAAACATGACTTTCTAAAATGTTATAAGGGACGTTTTTCCAGATCCCGGCTCAATTAACTGTGCATGCAATTTCAAAGACCAATTACCTGGAATGACTCGTTAGTAAACATCTGTAGCTGTTTGGCCACCCATCTATCTCCCTGATCACCAGATGTTGACCAGATTAGTGACGTCATGTTGAACTCAGAGACGTAGAGGGACAAATTACCAATGTCGCGTCCGTACATGTGGTACTCAAAATGTATACATGAATACCCGGTACCCTGAAACAATGGCGGTGTTCTCCTAATTAAATATGAAGAACTAAAACATCTAAAAATACAGAGTTATCTTATATCTCCGCGTCAACGTCATTGACATTGCTTCATAATAAAATACATATAGAAATAATAAAATCGTCAGTAATTTGATTTTTTTTTACTTCGAGAGGATGTTTTACTTTTATCAAAAGATATATTATATACCACTTTCATTTTGCGACAGCCGTGATGTTAGATGGACAAGAATATACATATGATATATGATACCTAAGTTTATGGTCTTGCATCCTTAAAATAATGTCAAATCATGTTCTTTAGAAATATGTTGTTCTTGACACTAAATAGTAGTTTCTTTGGCCGTCAGCTAAAATTACATAGTTTGAACCAAAACCTTCTAGATATTAATGTAAATCTAATTTGTTTACTGCTCGAACAATGGGTATTTCTAGCATATTTACATCATTTGTCTTTTTTTAATCAGGATTGCCAAAATATGCCTCTAACAAACGACTACCTAGGGATACTTACTTTAAACACCGGTGACACCAGTAAAGCCATGTCTCCTCTCCGTGTACTGCCTGAAGTCTCTATATACACATAGCTACCTTTACTTGTAGAATAAAAAAATGGTGATGAAGAATTAAAAGTAGCGTCTCTCAACGATGTCATCAGTTTACGACCACAATTGCATTTTTTCTCAAATAGCTTGCGTACATGCAAAGTATACCGCTTCTGCAGATGATGAAAGATTATTACATAGTTTCCAATGGTTAAACACCTTTTCCTAGTTTAATGATGCAATAATATAGGATGTATATTTAGTTGTATTAGAATAACCAACTTCAGCTCGAACATACTGAAGTACCGTAGTAACTTAAAAATAATACAATAATATAAAACTTGTAAACTTGTTACATTTGATTAAACGCCTATTTTTACGGAAATCCATATTCAATGGCGTTTTACAACAATGATAATATACACACAAATATACATAATATTATTAAGTCATTTGTTCTGTGTTTAACAAAACTCAAAACAAGCTATAAATATCACTGAAGCAGTGGGGTTTCAACTGCTTTTTGAATCCATTAATTGAGTCACAAGATTTTAAACTGTATGGAAGATTATTCCACAGTTTGGGTCCAATAGTTCCAAAGTTTCGGTCACCGAATGTCTTTCTGTTGTGAAAAGTTCTGTTAAGTATTCCGGGGCGTGACCAATGGAACACTTATACATGAATGTCAAGATTTTGAACGTTATCCTAGCTTTGACGGGCAGCCAATGTAAATCATACGATGCCTGTCTAGAACTGTCCATCCTTTTGCGGTTTAAGAAAAGTTTGGCACACATATTTTGGATCCTCTGTAGTTTTCCTATTTTAGCCTGAGAAATTCCGTATAAAATTCCGTTACAGTAGTCAAGATTGGAAATGACCATTGATAATACTAATATTTCGGTGGCTTCCTTTGTCAAATACTTCCTTATACACTTGATTTTGAAGTAGTTAAGCATTGCTATCCTACACTTACGTTTCCCATGCTCTTTAAAATTTGGAGATTTGTCCAAAAATGCCCCTAAATATCAAATACAATTTTGTAATTTAATTTCATCACCAGCAAAATCTATTGATTTAGTATTACACTTTTTCAATTGGTGCCGACTTCCAAACATGATAAACTCGGTCTTTGATGTGTTCATTTTGAGTTTGCTCTGGTTCATCCAGTTGTTAATATACAACTTTCCTTTATTTCACCCAGTTCCTGTACAGGAATACATGAGGTAAACATATACAAATGTGTGAAGGGAAAAATACAATAGTATTATTTATAAAATAATTATTCAAAGTCAATGCCGTATCGATGCATACCCTCCCACAAAATTCTCCCGTAGGGAATTTCGTCGGAGAGGATGCATCAGTCGGTTTCGATTATCGAATTGTAGTTGTATGAGTATAATATTATATACTTTGCATACTTTTAAGACAATTGATAAATCCCAGCACTGCCCGGACTTGCACATTCACCCCCATACCGTTTTATTATAATAGCAAAACCGTAGGAGAAAGGTCCTGTCACTCCGGATTGGCTGCATAGTGCGACAAACTGCTTTTTCGTACCACTGATTCACTGTTGCAGATAGTGCGTAATATCTGCTGAATGTTGAAAAAGGCAAGGGTCTTAAACTTAGATTGATTCTCTCTATGCATGCGCTTGTTTGGTAAAATTCAGGAGGAGGATGGTATATGTAGGAGCTTGAACTTGCGAGGCAAGCAATCTGTTAACCCTTTCCCAAACAAGACTTGGTTTTGACGTCCCTAATAGAAAAAGCTTGGGAAAACATTGAAACAAAAGAAGAAACTGCTGATAACCAGCAGTTTCTCCTTTTGTTTCAATATTTTCTGTGCCATATTTTACACAAATCCTATCTTTAATAACATCATTTTGTCTTTTGTGATAGTTTTTGAAGTGGATCACCTTCAAATTTTGCCGTTTGGGAAAGGGTTAATTAATGCTGGCAAAATGGGCAATGAAGCCACATATCGTCGCTTTCCAACAGAAACAAGCTACAGTTACGAGGATTTTTGTTGAAATGCATCGATATATGGTATTTACCACGTCACAGTTGCGATGTGTATGAACGATTAAACAAAGTTTCGGGTAAGGGTGATAAATAAACGCACGCTACCATTGCTACATTCACTGCAGTTATTACAGTCACATGACGGCCCAGTAAACAAGGATGGCGTCGAACCAGTTTGGCGATACCATTGTAGGGACGCATTGGACCATTGGTACCAGCCACAAAACTCACTATCGAAGTTACAATTATGGTACTCTGGAAAAATTTATTTAACGAGTCGAGAAGATGTACCAATCGTGAAACAGACAACAAAATTAATCTTACTACATGGTGGAATTTTGAATTTATATTTTGTACAATACACAGATACTAATGCATTGCTATCTTTGGTACAATGTTTAACAGCTTTCTAAATGCAAAATGACAACGTAAGGAATTGTTTGTACAATGGTTTATTGTTAAACGAAACTGTCGTTAATTCTGATCAGAAAAAAGAGTAACGAAGGTGGCGTTCTTTCATATACAATTTGTAGAGTAGTTGTATAATTATGATCATCTTGAAAGTGTCATAGAAGAATTTGTTCAACATGTTTAATGGATAATTATATAAATATTTGATAATACTTTCAAAATGGTTATGCTCTTTAGAAACAACGCTAGGTTTGAAATATACTATAAAACTCATTCTTCCAAAATATTTTATTGAAAACGTTAATTGACTTCTTTTCAAAACATATTATTCAAAACATTAAAAAAGTTTGAAAATAAAAATTAAAAAGAAAGAATGAAATAGAAATGTTATACATATACGATATATTTGAATGAAACGCACATATCTTATACACTGAAAATGTACGTGTTACATGGATGAGAAGAAACAATATATCGTGAAGCTTCTTAAACGGGGTTCACAACTCTTGCATCTAATCGATTCTAATAAAAGTTGAAAGAATAAATGCACTATTGTGAAACAATCTCAACCCCTGAAGTCGATGTAGTCTTTGTGTCGATTTCGTTGGCAAGATTGTTTAGAACTAAACGTCAGGCGTCTCTCTCGGTTACTAGTTTAGTGTGTACAATCACGTGACCCAGAATTTTCTATAATCTGCAATATCTTTTTAATACTTGACAAATTTGAGTTCGGTTTGAAGCAGAGAAGGTGGGAAAATGCCAGGAATAAGCTGGATGTGTTGGATTTTTGAAAAACCAACTGATAAAAAAGTTATTGAAGATAAACCAAAAGTTTGGTTTATATTCAATAACTTTTTTATCAGTTCATTTTTCAAAAATTAACCACGTCCATATAATGCGTGACCACATTGTCCACATTCTCTGCTTCAAATCGAATTCAAATCAGTCCATTATGTACAAAATTATTGAAGATTTTTGTATCACGTGGTTATCCATCGTGACTAAGTAGCTAGTGAAATCGCTGTGATTAAAAGTGACACGAAGCACGTCGAATAACAAAAATATATCTTGATCATGTATTAGCACCTTCTCCAAACTGGGACTTAATGACTAGGGACACAATCTTAAACATTTAAGCACGATTGTCTTGTAACAAGTTGATCAACCTTCTTTAAGTTCTCGGATCACGGCGTCTTTGTACGGTAAAATAGTCTGACAGTTCCCCATTATGACGTCATCAATGGCGATGTCGGTGGTCACACGACGCCCTCTTGTGGCTTCGAATATTATCTGAAATCACAAAGCGTGAAATTTAGTAACTTTCATTATAACACGTTTCCGTAAAATCCATATATAGCGAAAGAAGAACGGCATCGGGTTTTATTTGATCAATAATGACTCTATGTAATTATGCTTTGTGTATGCGCCAAAACGTCACGTAACGTCAAGGTAACGTCTAATGACGTCATCAATGACGTCACTTCGCCGAAAACTAGTTCATGCAGAATTTCCACAAAATAACACATTTCGAATGTGGGTTTTGTTAGTTTGAGTGTTATAATGGAGATAATAACAAGTTTAGCGGTCTTTATTGCGCAAATAAAAACCTCTGTGCTCTGGACTACATGTTTTGGCAAATACCTCGGCGCTTTGCGCCTCGGTTTTTACCTACACATAAAGTCCGTCGCACATCGGGTTTTATTTGCGCAATAAAGACCGCTAAACTTGTTATTATTTCATAAACAACAAAAAGTAAATAAATTAAAAAAAATGCAATTATAAGTATCACAGGCACAGGTTTGCCAATGTATTAAAAATACAATCAAAGAAACATGGTTTCATAATAGTCACTATTAAAGCGTGATTTGGACACTATTACTTCGTTATTTTCACTAATCCCAAATCTGGTAAACAACAATACCAATATGAGGACCTGATATCATGTACTCCCTTCGAATTTATAACGTCTATATAGCCCCTGATGTTTTTTTTTCTTTTTACTTTATAAAGTTTTTTGTGTGAAAGAAGTGTCGCTTGAGTGATTGAGATACAGCAACCAACTTCAGAGTCAACGTCAATGCGATTTCGTTTTAGATATTTAAAGTGACATTAGTACCCCTCGGCCTAAATCCCTTATGATCCACAGAAATTGGCTTTTAGAATGTTGTCGCACCGTTTATAGACTTTTTAAGACAGAATACAAGATTGATACAGCAAAATTTATGACATAAATCGATAATCATGCAGCGGTGTAAAACTATGTAAAATATTCAAAGTGGGTTGATAGTATTTACGAAATGATGTGATATCGGGTTTAAATCCTTCGTAATCTAAGCCAATACAGATCAGACAGAGCTGAAATTTGGCACAGAGAAAAAATAAAGGCCATATTTTAATAATGTACAGTTATTTTTACAGCAAATTATCCCTAAAATAAGTAAGTAACAGTAAATATGTATCTTTAAGTATTAAAGTATGTAACACTTGACCAAATGATTTCTCAACTTACTTGAAACGGTACTGCAGGACTTATATCTGATAAAATCTGCATTTTCCAACTGCTGCCTTGGTTACCGGATATTGACCAGATTTTGTCTCGAACATTTCCATCTGACTTGAGATAGACTGACAGAGTACCCATACCCTCCCCGTACATATTGTACCAAAACCTGGATTATGAAAAAAACAAAACGAAAAAACAACAGTACACATGAAACAGCTTTGACGTTAGACAGATGAACATTTCGTTTGTAACGCAATATTTCCTTTAGTAAAGTGAGACTAAAACACCCTATAATTGGTTTGTCTGTATAGAAAGCCACTTTGTAAAGATTCATTTGTAAAGCATATTAAAGTCATGTAATTTACACTTTCCACTGTTTATTATAGATTGTAGAATATATAGTATGGAGCACTTTTACAGTCGGGTTTAAGTTCTATTTTGCTCAAGTATTTTGTCTGAACAATGAATAACATTTTTAGAAAATACTTCCTTTAATCATTTTTAATCCATTTTGCTTACTCGATAACGGCTATCAAGCTGAAACGTTGTATGCTAAAAAATAATGATATAAACCCCGTGAAGTTAGTTTCAGATTAATCCCATATCATTTTAGAAAAGAAGAATTCACGGTTATTCTACTGATCTTATCGTGATGACACAATACATTCTACTCACATTAAACAACCATTAACCATTCCCTGAAATTCAGGAGATATCAATCTAGCAGAAATATTTGGATTTAATCCTGATCCTTCTAAATACATGTAAAAACCTGAAATAAAAAAGGATTGTTATAGTCTCTGTTAAACTTTCAGAAATTAAGTTATACGTGTAATATATTCATTTGAACATGAAGGATAAAATGTGTTCATTTAGGTTTTACTCTACGGTCTTTTTATGAAATTCTCACGGGAATATTGCATTTTGAACGTTATAACCAATTTTACAGTCTCATATTATTGTTTGAGGACCCAAATTCCCATCAGTAGAAAATTTGGACAGTAAGCTAGGATACATCATGCATCCTGGCTTACGAACCAGTTTGTTTCATTGGCTTGCCGATGAAAGTTTATGTTACAGTCAATTTTGATGAACATGGGTATATGCGGGCCACTTTTCAACCCATAGGTTGGAATGTGATGTGCTATCTTTGAGAAAACTGTCAATGGTAAAATGTCCCTGTATTACTATGATATATAATTGAGCCAGGATCTTGAAAAATGTCCCTTAAAGCTTTTGAGCCCAACATAGATCCAGATCAGCCTGTGCATACGCACAGTCTGATCATGATCCATGTTGTTCTCTAATAGCTTCTTCTTTACCTGTGGTAACATAAATAGAGCAGCATGGATGCATATTGGACTGCTTTTGACAACAGTCTGATCTTCAAACACAATTTTTAAAAATGCTATAAGAGACGTTTTTCCAGATCCTGACTCAATTTTATGCCTACCATCAGCATTCTGTAAAGTATGATCTTCCATTGGTCCTGTATTCTCATCTTGTGTTCTAGAATTATGTCTCGTCCAATCAGCTTCGTCCGTGATATCCTGGGTCCACCCACATATACCAGGCGTCTCGAAATTACAGTAAGATATAACTGTGAGAAGACAAATAATACGAGACTAAAGAACCCTAAACCATTGTAATAATAATATAGATGTTTTCTACTTTCAAATCACTCGCATATAAATGTTTTACTTTTTAAAATTAAAAAAAAAAAAAAAAAAAAAAAAAAAAAAAAAAAAAAAAAAAAAAACGAAACAAACTAAAAAGTTAAACAACAAACAAAAAATCAATTGTTGCAATAAAAGAACTGCAAGAAAACATTAGCTTAACATATGATATGACTTCTTCTTCTTCTTCTTCTTCTTCTTCTTCTTCTTCTTCTTCTTCTTCTTCTTCTTCTTCTTCTTCTTCTTCTTCTTCTTCTTCTTCTTCTTCTTCTTCTTATTATTATTATTATTATTATTATTATTATTATTATCTTCCTTTTTTTCTTCTTATCTTCATCTCCTTCTTCTTACGGACGACCGAACATACAAACCTGGAACCATTTTTTCAATTAGTTTTTGTTAATTTGTATGTACAAGATGGACACATTGTCTTTTGTTTTCTAATAAACTTGTAAACTTGGTAAAGGTTGATTTACGCAATAATTTTTTTTACAACGAAAATGGAAAAAAGGAGAAAAGAAGTACTGTTAAATACGATTCAACAGAGACCAAACCAAATTATTAATTTCCTTTTTGTGAACACACACAACATTTTGCTAAATGCCAAACGTAGTACCCTTTTTAGAATTCAAATATTTCAGTTAAAAGGTGATCAAAGTAATCACCCATTTTATAGCACGATAACGAAATTATCGATCATATTCAAATAATTTACATTTGCAAACATCGCATTTTACCTTGATTGCATAGGCAATATTTGCAAACGTGTACTACATATAATATTGTGCCTGGACTATACATGAAAAGTTTTATTGCACCTGTATTATCGTCTGCTGGTTATCAACATGTTCTTCTTTTGTTTCTATGTTTTACCAAGTCTTTTCTATTAGGGACGTCAGAACCAGGTCTTGCTTTGGAAATGGTTAATTTGTTATTGTAAATATATAGTTGAGCCAGGGTCTGGAAAAACGTCCCTTAAGGCTTTTGAGCCCAACATAGATCCAGATCAGCCTGTGCATACGCACAGTCTGATAAGGATCCATATTGTTCTCCCATAGCTTCTTCGGGACCTGAAGTAACTCATAGACATCAGCATTGATGCATATTGGACCCCATATCACAACAAGCTGATCTTGAAACTCAATTTTGAAAAATGCTATAAAGAGCGTTTTTCCAGATCCCAGCTCATTTTTAATCTGAAAATAAAATGTTACGTTTTTTAAAGTTAAATAATATTTACAAACAAATCTTTAATTTACTTTCTTGCAATATAAAGATAGAGAATCAGTAAACAAAAGATTGAACAAAATCATGATATTTCATTGTTGAGATGAAAGAACTAAATTAAAACTTTTGCTCAAAGTATGTTATGCAAAAAAGTAATTCACACAAGGTTATTACATAAGACACCCGACATGCTTCAATGAAAAAGTGAAAACTTTCACAAGAAATTACATGCAAAAAAGTAATTCACACAAGGTTATTACATAAGACATCCCGACATGCTTCAATGAAAAAGTAAAAACTTTCGCAAGAAATTACATGCAAAAAAGTAATTCACACAAGGTTATTACACAAGACATCCCGACATGCTTCAATGAAAAAGTGAAAACTTTCACAAGAAATTACATACAAAAATGTAATTCACACAAGGTTATTACATAAGACATCCCGACATGTTTCAATGAAAAAGTAAAAACTTTCACAAGAAAGTACAATACCCGTATTATTGTCGTAACATATAGGTGTAGATCCTGACCACATCCCATTATATAAACACGTGCGTTCCCAGGCACCAATCAGCACGTGATTTGTTGTTGTACAGCTATAACGTATACTTGACCCTACAGATGTATTCTTAACCTGGACATATCCGTCGTTCATGGTGTGTGGATAGGAGCAACCTTTCAATGCTGAAATACATAAAAAGTTACATATAGCAACTTTACTGCTACTCAACGTGGACCCTATTAAGGACTAATTCAACGCATCCTAAGAAATGTCACGTTTCACTATTTCGTAAAATATTTCATTGAACGAATATATCGCTACTTTTCAACGAAAACCTCGTAATTGCAGCCTATTTTAAAGCGACGATATTGTCCATAATGGACAGTTGACTCTAATTCTTTCGATATTTTCACTCTATACATGAATGATTTCTTAAATTAAGAACAGAAAACGCCATGATATGCCACCATTATCCAAACATTTTATTTGCCGTTAAATATTTTGTAAATATTTAAATATAGTATTTTGATCGAGGTGACAGGTAGGATTGTAATCTTTATATCCAATAACAACAGATTAATACAACAGATTAATTAATTCTTTTTTCTTGTAACGACTGTATCGCCGAGTTACCTCTCTTGTTCTAAATACTGTAAATTACCAGTATTTTGTTCTAAAGCTATGACAAATGGGCTGCCAAACGACCATGTGAGTTATCTCTAAAGTACTCACGACAGTTGTACAGTTTCTGTATTCGCGTCCGATCTTTATCACTGAGGTATCTTCTTTGCCCCACTTCTTCTAGATTGACAGTATTATCCCTGATTTCTATCGTGTTTAATGTAGCTCGGTGTATAGAAAACTGGTTAGTTTTGTAATGCATGATGGAGTAGTAGTCGTATGTAATGTTCTGTAAATCTGCTTCCTTATGAATGTCAAAATTTGATTCTTGACCTACAATATAGAGTACGTTGATTTTAAAAGAAAATGTATTCCATCCATTAACAGGTTATTGCTTTGTCTTTTGAATACATCTACATCGACATGCTGAAGTTATATAAATGTTACCACTAATGTATTCCCACCTATAATTAGATGCCAACACTCCGTGCAACTTCGGCGCCATCCATGGCAACATAGATTGATGAGGTTATTCGGGTTTTTTATTGGCCCTTGTCCTTTGTCACGCAAAGGATTGGGACGGTGTTGGGATGGAATACCTTAATCGCAACATAGGAAATATCGAGAAATCGTAGTCATAGTCATTAGGTTTGTACACTGTCAATAACGTTTAGTAACTTTTTGCCTAGACAATGAATATATCTTTGATAAGTCTCTTGTGGGTTCGAAAGACCAAAGGTCATACTAGTGAATTCATAAAAGCCAATGCCCTTTTCTCTTTATACGTACGTGTTAGATGTTCACCTGCCGCAAAAGGTTTTATGTCTATCATTATAAGTTTTTCTAAATGTTCAGAGCATCAAAGTTTTCTCTATTCTAGGTTTAGTATAACAAACCTCACCTGGAATCACATTATCTAGTATAATCTGTATGTATTGGTCTCTATCATATCTCGTGTGCTCGTGCAGGAATCCCAGCACGTGCATTAACTCGTGCATCACAATACCTTTTGTAACACAGTTGTCCTGACTTGATATAGATACAGTCTGGTTACCACCCTGACGACCGACATAACTATTACATCTGAAATAACAATGTGATCCATCAGGCTAAATGTGACTTTCTGAGGAGTCCACGAATCCAGATTTGGAGAAACAAACCAGATTGGCGTTGCAAAAAAGTTGTTGCTTTTGGAAAGAGTGAAGAGTTTCGTTCCCAATCAGTCTGCACATTTCGCGAAAACTCACAAGTACACCACCTTTCACACTTCTCAGAAGGTACGTTTTTGCTTGACGGTAACACATGAATGGTATAATCATATAAGTAATTGTTGATTTTTAAACTTGTTTAATAAGAATTGTAATTTGACTAGAAAAAGGAACCGAGACGGTTATTGTTCAAAGACTGTGCTGATTAACGATCTGGAACCATAATAGACACTTTTGAAAATACAAAAAGCATTGTTATATATTATTTCTATGATATAAGACGGGGGTAAAATGAAACTTAAAACAATTTTTACCGATATGTTGGAATTTTATATATATTTTTTTTAGTTATTGACCCCCTTTTACAAAAAAGGCGGGTAAAGGGGAAGCACCAACTCCGCAAATCTCATATTTTTTTCCCAGAAGATGATAATATCTGACATTTTTCAGCTTGTATGCTACAACAGATATGTATGTAACGTAAATAAGCTAAATACAAAACTATGAAAAACAAAATTGAGAAAAAAACACTTGATTATACATAAGGTTTATGATTTTGCGACTGAATTTTTTCCATGTTTAAGAAAAATGAATATTTTTCTTTGATCTGTAATTTTTGTAATATTTACTGGCAGGGTATGAGACCTACACCAAAATTATCTCTAATTTATACTTGTGCAAATAAAACAAGAATGGGAAAAATCACCGTTAAATTTTGGTTTTTTTATGAATTCAAACTTAGTAGGGGCGCATAAAACAAGGACAAAATTATCCAAAATAGGTCATTCAATTCCATCACATATTCATTGTAAGGTCAAATGTAACAACACATTATTTTTTATAGTATTGTCCAGCAAGGTTAACCCGGGACAACTTAATTTTCGTGCGCAAAGTCCGTTAGTTGAGCGTCTTAACAAAACAAAGCCGAAGTGGGGTCATTACATATGCAGATGTCCCGGGTTAATCTTGCTGGACAATAACTTATATAAAGAACTTATTTTTATCAAATATTCATTGCCAGATTTCCCTGTAGTTACTACATAAACTATTGTTAACAAAACAAGGGCATTATATACTTCGGTGGGGAATCATGTGACACTAAATTTCAGAAAATCGTCAATAATTTTGTAAATACTTGACCAATTTGAAATCGGTTTGAAACAGAAAAAAGTGGTAACTCTTTTACAAATCAAGTGATAAAAACGTTATTGACGACCAGATTAAGTTTTGGTTGGGCGTCAATAACTTTCATATCAGCTGATTTTTCAAAGATTAGCCTTGGCATTCAGCAAAGTCATGGAGTGTTCCCGCTGTCTCTGCTTAAATTCTTCTTTTCAAATCGGTCATCTTTTGACAGAATTGTTGGAAAATATCGAAAACATTATGTCAGGTGATTCCCCGCCGTGATATAAGATTCGTGGGGTGGAAGAGGGTTGAAATTGGTGTCATGTACTACTGTATAAGAACGCCTTTTTTAATCAAATTAAGCTAATCTTACACGAACTTGTATCTTTGATTACCGGGTCTTTACATACCTCTTAATTAACGATATTATGGCACATATTTACAAAATTTACCCTTGCAAAAAACGCAATAGCAAAGTCATAACTACTGTAAATTTGCATGTGATGGTTTGAATCTTCCAGGTCCGTTACACCTTCAAGATTTGAACCAAGACATGCAACGTTGAACTGAAAATTAACAAGGATTACCTTTTGTTTATTACTGTAAAATTTGTAAACATGTGTCATTATATTGTGACTGGACTATAATAAAAAATCAAGGCAGAAGACGCAATATTGATACTATATCAAATGCTGGTCTTCAGCATTTATTCGTATAGATCTTGAATCAATCAAGTGTATTGGTGCATACATAGCCCATCCCACCCTAAAAAAAACAAAACTGTACCAGTCCAAACGAACAGAAAACACTGAGGAAAAGGGACACATTGATGATAACACATTGATGATAATCAACAATAGACTGGGTTTAATGTTATGTTTTGATAAACCGTCAGTGTTGTCATAAAATATCGTAACTACGGCCTGATTAAAGCCGTAGCTACGAGATTTCATAACAGCTCCAACGAATTACTATTGTATGTCCGAAATAACGTCACGAATAACTGGATAAAATCGTTCCCTATTTCGCTGTACTTTCACTTTCTTTTTTGTTGCTATTTATAGAATACAACATGAAAAAGTATTTTTCATGTATTTCCTATTCTAATGGAATGATTGTACGTTTAATATACGTTTAATCGCCAGAGTGTTCAGAACGATAATATTTAAGCATTTTTTATGCTACTAACAACGAGAAATACGAGAATTATCTCTATCTATGCAGCAAAATACACTTTAAATAGCTTACACGGCCGATATGTATTAATATTTACGAGAAAGTAAACCGAGGTGAGAACAAAATCGAATCTTTCCGAAGTGCGTTTCACGGAAATAACCGAGTGTCGTAAATACCCGATCATCGGCGATAATAACCGAAATCCATTATGGTTCCAGAACGTTAAGGATATTAATTACAACTTCCTTAAATTGTATATCATTTCTGTACGACAAAATAAGGAGTTATCGTTAAATAACGTTATGCTCATGTAAAGATTCCAAATGAATTACTCATTCCCATATATCAACTTGTTATATCGTCTCTTTTCAACAAAAAGCTCGTAACTGAAGCTTGTTTTAAGCTGCAGTTACCAGGTTTTCGTTGAAAAGCAGCGGTATTATGTACACCTATGATTTACTTACCCACTCAGACGACCAGTAATGTAAACAAAATTATCTTGATGGTCACGTGGTACAAACGTAATACAACTTCCGGAACTCTCCATTACTTCCTGCATAGCGAGTTGTATCACGCTTAGTTCTGTCGTATCTGTATAAACATATCATCATGTTTATAAGTAAAGTCACTATTACTAATCTGGTTTTACATAATGAATTGGTGTATTTTACCTTTCTACCTGTAATATATTATGTTGAAATTTGACTGCACGTCTATTCTATCCAACAACGGTTGATATGCATAGACATTCACATACATCTAGGACATTTTATATACATGAAACTGTTCATTACCACGTGTGCATATGAAACTATTACCCCTATTGCATCCATGTACAAACTGACTCTCCAGTAGCTAACTTGAATTTGTATACCATAATATACTCGACGCTTCAGGCGCCAAGCAATAATAGGAATATACGAAGTATGAATTATAATTAGCGTGAGATTATTTGTACGAGCGTAGATCTTGCAGATAAAAGAGAATTGTACATTGAAACATTGATCACATTCAAATTGGAAAAAAATAATTTGAAAACTCCTAGCTATGTTTAAATGCAAATGATTGAAGCAATTCGTGTACTGAACATCTTTCGTCAATTAGTACCTCTTAATATGAGAAAAGCCAGGATCTGGAAAAACGTCCCTTAAGGACAGATCCTCCATTTATTTCCTACGGTAAGATTTTTTTTATTTTTTCTGTACTGATATTTAAATATATGAGAAGTAAAAAAATGACTTAAAAACTATAGGTCACCAAGCGAATTAAAAAGTTATTGGATTTCAAGGGAAACTACTCTTGTCTAAAATTGCAAAAATGAGGTGTCACTTTAATACCCACAAAAAAGGTGTTCGAAATGACTAGGATTACATAAATAAGTCTTTATTGTGTTCAATATGTTATATAATGTCTAAATGAATTAATTGAATCAATTTGGGAAAATTTAGTGATGACTTTGAATTTTTTAGTAAAACATTATTTCAAAAGTAGCTAAAATTGCTCTTTTTTTCGCAACGTTTCTGTTAATAAAAAATATTCCTGCGGTAAGAATATTTTCTTTTTTGGTATAGACATAGTGCTTGGTCATACCTACAAAAACAAAAAAAGAAAAACATATCAAACCAAGCGTTTTTCTTAGTTATAAGTAAAATTTGGTTTACTTTTTGCAGCTTTGTCCGAAATAGTTTCACTATTTTTATCAATTTTCTTCCTTATTACCAGCTTTAGATAATAAAAAGTGTCATCTGTTGTGTCCATCTTTAGCGGACTAGCTCATAAAGACACCACTTTACTTTTGTTGCTCCGTTTCCTATCGCTGACGCCACATGTTGAACGCGTAACAGAAAGCGAAATGTACCATCCGAGTACTATTACACTTTAATTGGCCAAACAGAGAAAATTGAAATAAGCGAAAAGGATCTTGCCATTTATCAACCAAACATTAACTAAATGTAAAAAAATACATTTGCTAAAAAGGCCAATAACTGAAACAGCTTTATTTAGGATATGCGCAGTAAGTTGCGCAGTAACAACTGGAGGATCTGTCCTTAAGGCTTTTGAGCCCAACATAGATCCAGATCAGCCTGTGCATACGCACAGTCTGATCAGGATCCATATTGTTCTCCAATTGCTTCTTTGTGACCTGTAGTTACTTAAAGAGAGTAGCAATGATGCATATTGGACTCCATTTGACAACAGGCTGATCTGGAAACTCGATTTTCAAAAATGTTTTAAGGGACGTTTTTCCAGATCCCAGCCCAATTATTAATTTATGCGTTTAAAAACTTTCTATACTTACTAAATCCATCAGCAATTACATAGGGGACAACTCTATCCGTCCATCTTTTATCGGGTAGAGCAATGCGAACCTGTACAAGTAATACAAAAATAAAAGAAAAGATAGTAAAATAAAAGTTTATGAAAAAATACGTCTACGTAATATCATATTCCGAACATATTTCATCTTTAAAACAATATGAAAATTTATAACTCTGACCAATATTATAAATCGCTTGATAGTCACTGTGTGTGAATGTTTTTCAATGCTTTTATTGCCTTTGTCTTATGTTTACGTTGTAAGACAGAGGCGAATATAAAGTTTAAATGAGTCAGGATCTAAAACAAAGGTCCCTTAACCCTTTCCCAAACGACAAAATTTTAGGGTAGTCCAATTTGAAAGCTGTCTCAGACGACAAAACAGACATTGAAAAGAATAGGATGTGTGGACAAAATAGCACAGAAAATATTGAGACAAAAGGAGAAACTGCTGGTCATTAGCAGTTTCTTCTTTTCTTTCAATGTTTTCCCAAGCCCTCTCCATTAGGGAAGTCAAAACCAGGTCTTGTTTGGGAAAGGGTTAAGGCATTTGAGAACATCATGGTACACACGCAGTCTGATCAGGAACCATGTTGTTCTCGACAAGCTTCTTTATGACCTGTATCAACCATAAAATAGCAGTATGTGTCTTTGCCAGTCCCCACTTAGACAATGGCTGATCTTGTAATATGGCTCCTTCAAATGCTATTAGGGACCTTTTTTCCAGGTCCGTGCTCAAATGTAAAACGTACAACATCGACTATAATACAGTCGATACTCGTTGTGTCGAAGTCAGAAGGGCCGTCAAAATACCTCGACATATGCGGAGTTCGACTCATTCGATTTTGTTCAATTACGAATCAATGCCATTTGACCATTTTTGTTGCTCATCAAGTGCGTTCATAATTGAAATATAGTAGGAAAAGGACAGAAATTGCTCGAAACGAGCAATTTTTATCCTTTTCCTACTAAATTTCAATGGCCATATTTATATTGAAATTATTTCATTTAACTTTTTGGTTATCCATTGGTGAAGACGGGGCTGGATTTTCACTTCGACTTAAGCGGAAATTCGACTTATCCGATGTCGACATAACAAGTGTCCACTGTTACTTACCCTAACGGGCCCATAGCCTACTCCGCTATAGCCTAAACCACCGCTGTACCCCAAACCTCGGTTAACAGAAGTATCCGGCCGTGATGGCGCATAACCCGCAACTGCATTAGGAGTTTCTCTCTGTAAATTGAAGTGATAAAAAATACGAATATTGTTCCGAACTGACCTATTGATCCTTGCTTTACCATGCTGAAAGACATAATGACTTTCATATGACAAAACAGGAGTCGATCCAGGCTTCAACACTTAAATATTGTTTCATAATTACAGTTGTCGCCACATCGTATGGCACGTGTTTATGTTTTCTTTAACGTTCAATTACATTTGAACAAAATATAAACATTGTGCCATACGATGTGGCGACAACTGTAGTTGGAATGGCGAGATAAACATATTTTATCCAAATCGTAATCGTTACATATATATTGCGTTTTTATTCACCTGAAAGGGTGTGGCTAAGCCGAAAGGTTATTCAACGAGTTTACTTCTCGATACCTTGGTTAACATAAGAGAAAAACGTGCGGCACGAGCATGAAAACATTTCGAAATTGAAAGACTGTGCGATTGTAAAACGTGTTATTAAAAAAACTCGTAAATACAGCTTGATTCACGCTGCAGTTACAATAATTTGCAATAACACCGACGATTTACCGCTAATTGAAAACGCTGTTTCTCCTCAATCTTCAATGTAATAACCGTTTAAGTACTAGGCTCCGCCCTGTCTCCCGAAAAAAAATCAGAATATACGCACCGTTTAAAACCGTAAATTAAGCCATTCCAAAATAATAAATTTTAGACAGATACAAATTCAAGGATGTTGCAGACTACAATTTTAGTTGAATGATTTTTTTTTTTCATGTGGAAAATGAAGGAATTCCTCGTCACAAGCAAAATCTTCATTTTCCCTGATGTTTTCCAACGCTTCTACGTTATGGGGAGTCAAAGGGAGTCATTATGTAGGAATGCGTCAGTTATTGTATTTGATGCGCTAACCAAAGTTCAATCAACCTATTATTCCAATACTATAAAAGAATAATAAAAGTTGATTCATGTATACCTCACGATAAATGACCTGGCAGAGCAGCCCATGCTAATCGAATGGGGTGCTCTGCCAGGTCAATTCTCGTCCGCTATACGTACAAAAGGAATTTGTTTTTTACTTTAGCATAATGATCAATGTGAAATGAGATAAACACTACACTTACCGGATGCCATCCAAAAGGAACAATGATATCACCTTCAATCAGCTCTCCTTGGCTTATTGTTATTCCTGTAATGAATTAAAATTTAAGGTAATCCACCCCCTTTAAGATTCATGCGATGTCGGAATTATCCGGTCGAAGTCGAAAACAGTCGGCGGTGGAACTTTCCACCGCCGAATGTTTACGACCGCGCCCGAATAGGTTCGGATACGTAACGATGCCGCTCGAAAAAAATCCGATCTTTTATGAATCTTAAAGGGCGACGGTAACAGATGGTCTAATTGCAAAAAATGAATTTTTTTGAAAAAAAATATGCAAAACTTTTGTGTTGACCACCTCGGGATGGTTAATAATATGTGATTCAGACAGAGAATGAGCCGAAATTACAAGACAGATAGCTGAATTTAGGGAGAATCCAAACCTAAATTCAACCCCGTCTCAGATGGGGTTAGAATTAAGAAAAAAAAAAAAAAAAAAAAAATACATACAGTAGAGACTCGTTATCTCGAGATCGACCAAAATGAATATGGCCATTGGAATTTATTAGAAAATGATAATAGAGATTGCTTGTTTCTCGTATTCCAACAATTTCCTTATTTCCTTTCTTTTCCTACTATCTTTCAACTATTAACACACTTAATGAGCAACAAAAATCGTGAGATATTATTCAGACCTACATCTAGACTAAACAAAATTAGATGAGTCGAACTCCAGATATATCGAGATATCGTCGCTTTTCAATGAAAACTTCGTAACTGCAGTTTGTTTTAAGCTGCAGTTACGTGGTTTTCCTTGAAAAGCAGAGATACTTTGTCGAGCATTTTGACGAGGACTTGGCCACAATGAGTGTTGACGTTATTACCTTCATTCTCTAATGGGTCTATCAGACCTGGGTCGTTTAGTAAGATCCCCATGATACTTTGTGTGACATTTGTAGAACTAGATCGAGTGGCCTGCAAGAAAAACGTCAATGTAGAAAAGCAGGTTAGAATCTCAAAATCATTAACTAATAATCTAATATTAGTTGCTTTCATTAAAATACGAGCGTTCTGAGTAGTTGAGGATTTTTTTCCCATAGCTCCATGAAAAGAAATTGCCGGAACTACTTTCCCTGTGAAATATTGTAGATATGTTACGCTTAATTATAAACCTTTCACTTTTGTTGAAAATTCATTATGAAAAGTTGTTTTTTTAAATCTCAGAATACTGAATTATATGTAATGAATGTACTTTTATTTCTTTTCATGCAGGTATAAAAAGAAAATCCAATCACACGTTTGTATGAATCGTAAAATGCATTCATTCCTAAGAATTTTGTATATGTATTAACAAGAATGAACCATTAAAATGCATTGATTTTTATCGAACTTTGGATTATAGGCCTATGATATACATACATGTATAAGTTACAACGAGAACGATTTTTGTGTGTTCGTGTAATACAAACACCGGTTTACAGAGAACAAAGTAAATAAAATACGACATCATTGTATAGTTGCACATTACAACTATACTAGTCAAAACTTCTAACCGGCCACTGAAAAAACAAAGATAATTTTTTCTGTGATGATTGGATTTTCATGAAATTTGCTGTGTGAATTTTTAAGCAACTTTCCATTTGATTTTAGCGAAAAGTTACCGTTGTTTTATTGAAATAAAAATGCAACGTGAGAAAAGCTCAAAAAGCTCTAAATTCACACAGAGCTCAGAATATTGTCAATGTAGTATTTTTGGTCTCATGGATCGTTAGCTACAACATAGACCAAGAAAAAAATTGAAAATGTTTGACAATTGTGTGCGGCATATGGCCGTAAAAGAAAATGAAAGAGGTCATGTATGCAGAAAAACGGTTCTTAAAGACAACATCTAAAACACGTTTTTCTTCGAAAATGCTTTAAATATGGAATGATGATTCACGGCGGGCTACAAAATGTAGGACATGTGTAAAAATCAGTTTGTTGCATCGTCTTTCCATACCAGACCACATTTGAGCATATTCGCTTGATAAAATGTTTTGCCGGTTGAATTTAAACACCATTTTACCATGCCTCCCATTCTTTCTGCTTCTTCTGTAGTCAAAAGTCACACAAAATTGACAATGTTTTCCATTTTTTTTTCTTGGTCTGGGTTGCAGCTAACGATTTGTGTACTTTGAATTGTTGAAAGTGTATTATCTCGAGCTCTATTTTGATTTAGAGCTTTTTGAGCTTTTCCTTTATTACACATCAAAATTTGACAATTATTGGTAAATCATCATGGAAATCCACGGGCACTATGCTTAAAAATCAACATATCAAATTTCATTAAAATGTAATAACTTTTAAAAAAGTTATAGTCATTTTTAAAGTGGCCGGTTAGGACTTTTGGCCAGTATATTAGGTAAACATGTCCATTTCACTGCCATCGGCGAATTTTCTCGACAAATTTATGGGGCAATATATGAACATTTTTTACAGCTAAAAGTAGTTTTCACACATTCTTTTTCTTATAGCACCGTTTTACTATAATCAAAGTAATCAAAGTACTAGCGTTTGACAGATGAAACAGTGGAATATGTGTTACAGTCGGTAAACTTTCAGTGTTTTTCTGAGGAATTTTCCAAACAAAAAAAAAAGCAATATGGCTGCCATTAGAACATGCACTTACTATTTATGCCTATAAACTGTAAATATCACCATGAATGACACCGAAAATGCTAGAAAAGGCTTCGGGATAGTTTGAAATTATGTTTAGTTGACAATTTCAGCAATATGTTCCATCAAATAATATACTTTTAACGGAAATATCTAGATCTAGAATCTAGCTAATGTTTGTTCATCCTCTTTTTTCCGTTGTCCCAAGATTCCAACAATTTATGATTAAAATCAAAATTATTAAATATTGTCACTTCATAACTAACTTTGAAATTTTGGTTACATAAAAGATGTCTAATCTCCCTGTATGTGCTGAAAATTTGAAAGAAATGTATCAAATGAGTCAAAATTTATGCCCGTTTGAGTATTATAAGGTATCGATTCTATTATTTTTCTTATTTGGCACAGAGATGACGTCCAATATCAGTAATTTTGCAGTGAAAGAGGTATGCTTCGAAAAACTTACGCTTTGTGTGAGTGCTTGTCTGAACCTACCAACAGGAACCGTCCGTACACACAAACAAACAGACAGGATGACAGTCACTGTATGATATCCAAACATGGTTTCTTCTGATTTCTATAGACGTGGATATAGCCTCTCTAAAATTAATCAACATAGTAATTGAAACGATTTTTGAATCAAACGCGTGTAAATGCAATATTTTATCAACATCAAATTGTATAAAATGCGTGAAAAATTTCAACCATTTCCGAAGTGTAACATTTAAAAGTTCACACAGTTTTTATCCACCCGCGTAAACAAAGATGAAAAAACAACAAAACCGAAAAATTGTGATGCAAAGTATGTGTTCTTTCAAAATAAAATAACGTGCTATCGAAAGGTTCTAGTGTCTCCTTGGCAAATTTGACATATTAAGTACATCCGATCTTATATTTAACTATTACATTTCCAGAAAAATGGCATTTATTCATAAAATATAACTTTTCCAAAACAACACAATTTTGAAAGGACCGAATTCAAAGCGATGTGCGTTTGCTGACAATTAACATTTTCCTGTTATATTTTTGCCAAAAAAAAATCCAAAAATCCTAGCAAAAGAAATATAAACTATTTGTTGTTTGAGACAGAAATGACGCACTTTTCAGTTCTGTACCATTTGAATAAGATAAGACATTTTGTAATGATGACAATTTGTATGTAGACCTAATTATGATTTTCCATTATCAAAATGTATCTATTTTCACGGTGTAGGTAACCTTTGTTTTCATACTTAATTTCAAACCATACATGAGCCGTATTCCGTATATAAAATGAGATCAATGTTAAATAATCTCTAAAATACCGAGTTGAAACCGGACACAAGATAAGACTGACCCATTTTGTCATTGTAACTCCTGATATTGCGATCACAGAATAAGACAAATTTTGGTGACATCACTACATGGATTTAGTCGAATTCCGTGAAATGTTCTTTAAAGTCTTTAAAGTCTTAGTCAAGTAGAACAATGCAATTGCAAAAAAAGTGTCCCATATTTTGCAAATGAAGTATAAGCACTTTAAAAAATAACCAATACGAATAAACGAAGTTAAAATAAATGTAATCGATATAAATGAATTAATTACTACATGAATGAATAATTTGAAATATTGACAAATTAAGGATTAATCACTAGATCAATTGATCAATTTTTGAATCACAATATTTTAAATTTTCAAATCGCATGAAGATGGAAAACAAACAAAATATATGAAATTGTTGATAAAATAAAAATGCAATTTAATTTGTCAAACAATGAAATTATAAGAAATGAAACAATCTGATGAAATAAAAATAGTTACATTAATGATAATTAAAACCCTTACAAGTACACTATACACAAATTCCCATACTTATTTGAATTATCCACAATTAATGATATAGTTCACGACGATATTTAAGCATCAAGAAAGGCAAATGTTGCCTACATAGATGTCGACTGTGGTAAGAAATGGTAAGAAATGGTAAGATATTACCCCCCAAAACAATTTTACGTAATGCAAGCTAAAGTACATTAGAATTTGGCTGAGTTTTTATTTATCAATTTATTACATTTAATTTGATAAAATGCCACCATGGCCTACATACGTCATAAAATAGTAAACAAGCCTCAACAAGGCTTATCGCATAAGCTAATTCAATTCAATTTCATTCCGGCATGTTTTCAAACAACAACAAGTGTAATTGGGATCATTACCAGATACTGTTTTGTTTTGTTTTTGCTTGAAAAACATGCAAAAGTACAACAATATTTTAATTAGGAAAAGAGTTTTACAAATTTCCAGTAAAAAAAGAAAGTAAACAAAATATGTAAAATGAAAACTTTCCATGATGAACATGAACTTTACTAGAATCATGAAATTAACGATGCTTTCACATTGTTATAATCAACATTTTACTACGATGCAACCATGAATATGACAATCAAAAGTTTTACCTTTCTCAATTAAATTGTCCAAGTTAATACGAATTACCTAAAATCATATTTTGTCAAATATTAGAAAAAGTGGGATAAAGAATGAATGAATGAAATAACTTTAGAGATAAGGTCGTTCGTGAAAGTAATCTCAACTAAAACATGACCTAATGACCTGGATTTGCTGTCTGGCTTAACATCCATTCATCAGTCATTCACAGAAATATTTGTAAATTAAGTCCGAGGTTTTGATTATTCTCTAAGGAGGCACATTTCTACCATGAGATTCAAGGTAGCAGTATCAATATTTTTTTCATGCTCATTTTATCATGGTAGAATATTTTCGATGAAATTTTATATTGATCATGAACGTTTTCGTGCTAAAATTATTGTGATATTGCTATCTGTTATCTATTTCCAACGCTAGGAACCCACTACTTACATCGAAATAAAATTATTTTGCGATAGAAAATCCTATAGAAATAGAAAATCTTTTTGGATGACTTTGTATGTTAAAGGCAATGCCTGTGCAATGGACTATGTGACCAGTTATGAAAGGAAATCTTTATGGTGCGAATAGACGATTTTAAAGGGAGGCAAATTTTGTTGCTCTCAATATTTTGAATTTTTGACTTTTGTTGTTTTCTTTTTGCCAATTCTTCATACAATTCAGAAACATTTTCATAAAAATTGTTTGGAATATTCCCCGGAAATCTTAGCACGTTCAATTATTTCCGTTGTTACGGAAACAGGCGACATTGGATGATGCGTGTGGTAGCCGGCGTTGTCTAAAGGTACTTGTTAAAAGCGGGGAACTACAGTCGGAAATTATCGGAAATGTTCGGTGTATGCTCGGATTTACGAGCGTCACGGAACAAGTCGAAATCTAACGATATTATAGGGGGTGCATTACGAAGGCCATACCTTACGAAGTTTTTAAACGTAAATTTGAATATAGATACCGCAAATGTCACTTGCTTTTGGCCCGTAATATCGTGATAATTTTACGTCGATGTATCTAATATGCAGTAGAACAGAGATATCAGGTTTTCATATCACGATAATTTTGACATGGAATATTTTGTGACCTATGTTAAACTTTCATAAAACTGTTTTTTATCACGGCCGTTTTTGACATTTTGAATTATCATGATAGATGCTACCTAACAAGTTTCTCGTGGCAGAAATGTACCACCATAATTCTCGTCTCGATCTTTTACCCAACAATCCCCAGCTTATCCATCTCGTAAGGAGGAAGTTTGCTTTGGTTTTCTCTATGTCAGAACAGGAATGTTTGTAAAAAATGGGAAGACACAGAAAGAATCGAATTTTACTTTTCATGTATACATATGTACAGACAAAATAAAGAAACATAAGCTATGGAAGACGGTAAATTACCATAAACCTAGTATGTTTATGTGTAGCACGGAAAGAAAACGAAAGTTCGGTACTTTTCATACCTCCCTGAATGACCCTTTTAGGGTCACATATTATTTGAAAATACCTACATGTATCAGGTTTAACCCTTTACCAAACGACAAAATTTTAGGGTGGTCCAAATTGAAAGATTCTGCAGACGGCAATTTCAAATGAATGGAATTTTGAAAGTTTAGGTCTTCTTGGGTGTAAATTATTGTGGGAAATGAAGAAATTGCTGGTCACAAGCAATTTCTTCATTTTCCACGATGTTTTTCTCGGCCATTATTTTGTGGGGAGTCAAAAAGAGTCATTGTGTGGTAATAGGTTAAAGTAAAACTTAAAGTGCAAGACACCTACAAACAACAGCTCTCAATGTTCTGCAAAACATCATGAATTAGCAAGTCATTCATAACGGAGCTATTTACGTTCTAATTAAGAAAGGAAATCTGTTTATAACGGCAGAAAATCACGTGATACACCATTTTCTATATTTTCAATAATTTTATTAATCTATTACCGATTTGAAAACGACGAATAGATAGGGATGCAAAACGCCAGGAATTTGCTCAATTTGAAATTGTTTTTTAATCAGATGATAAAAAGTTATTTATAGCAGATTTTAACATAATATTATGAACCACATCCAGCTAATTCCTTGCGTTGTCAAGTATTAGTAAGATTATTGATGAATTTCTGAAATTGTTGCGACACATGATTCCCCACCGTGTGATATTATATACAACCCAAGGTTATGAATCTTGTTTTGTTTATAAATTATTGCGGAAAATTAACACAGCGAAGATACATGGCTTGTAATTTTAAAAAAAAATCAACTTAAATCAATATTGGCATATTTTTACTTTCGTCTTCTTGATTTTTTTTATTTCATTTTATTTTTTGGGGCGGGGGGGGGGGCACGCTTTTAAAACGTTTTTAAACATAAAATTTTAACAAAAAACGTATATCTTGTAGTGCCCTTTATAGATTCACGGCAATTCAAATCCATTAAAGGCATATTTCAAAGGTTATTTTTATTACTGTAGTTTGTCAAACTGCTTATTTATAACCATCAGTCAAGATGAAAATGTACTGGCGAAGGACATTCAATGGCCTTGTATCGTAATTTTCCAACTGTCGAGGTAATGCAAATTGCAAAAAGTACCGAAGTATTCGTTGTCTTAGACGCCCCTAATACAAAAACTTTGCAAAAATATTTAGGCAAAATAAAGGAAAATACTAAAGAAAAATAAAGGAAAATACTAATATTTCTGAAACATTACGCATATTTTTCAGTTATCCTCCAACCCTTGCCCAAATAAAACATTGATTGGACGCCCTTTATAGCAAATGATCGGGAAAACATTTATGCAAAAGAAGAAGAGACCGCTGATAAGGGCAAGTTTAAGAAAAATGTGACCATTCACTTTTACTCGTACATGTCTCTGCTGTTACAGAGAAACATATTCAACCCAATCAATGCTAAAAAGATGCGTTATTGTGTCTATACATGTACACTGGGTACCAAGTTTGAAGAAAATCGTTTCACTACTAAAAAGATTCATGTCAAAAATGTCAGGAGTGAAGCGCTTTTTGTGTCACATTTTTCACTCGTACAAGGTTTCTAAGCTATGGTGAATAAAACACAGTGACAGGATACTACAATAAGCACTAATACATAGAACAAAATGTGCAGCATCTTCTTAAAATTACCTTTAGCACCCCCCTTATAAATTGCTTCATACAGGCCTGATTTAAGACGTACATTGTATTTTTGTCTAAACGGTGTATTTACGATGATTACTATTTCATACAATAACATTTGACAGTCACCGGCTAGATGCCACCTTCACTGACCCCGGAAATTCCGATATCGATTATTTTCAGCCTAACCAATCAAATTTATGGTTGTATTATGACTTTTCGTGGCAAACAAATGGTTCTGCGTCGAAATGAGCAGTCACCACGGGGTGGTTTTCGGTTTTAAGGTAGAATACCAGTAATGAGGCCAATTTTAGATTCATAAAACATGGCATTTTTTCGAACGGTACCGTTCCGTATCCGTACATATTCGGGCGCGGTCGTAAACATTCGGCAGTGTAATGGCCCACCGCGTTTATCTAATCACAAAAGACAAAAAAATACGTCCTCCTAACTGTTTTGGTGAAACTGGTCCGTAGGATTTTTTTAAGGTAGAAGACCCATAATGAAATCACCACTTCCTATCCATACGAAATGCATCAAATTACACACACTTGTAAATACACTTCACATAAGTTGATTCACCGTGCCGGAGCATCAAGAGGAAAATTATTTACAAAATTTATATCTTTTTACTCTCTATCCATATGCAAGGGAGGTAAATTTGAACATTTCTGTCAAATATTTTCATAAGTATGCATGGATTCAAAATTCTAAACGGTGCAAAATGCTTATGTTTATATTTGGAATGGAAATGTAACACAGTTTAAGGACAGATCCTCCATTTATTTCCCACGGTAAGATTTTTTTTATTTTTTCTGTACTGATATTTAGATATATGAGAAGTAAAAGAATGACTTAAAAACTATAGGTCACCAAGCGAATTAAAAAGTTATTGGATTTCAAGGGAGGCTACTCTTGTCTAAAATTGCAAAAATGAGGTGTCACTTAAATACCCACAAAAAAGGTGTTCGAAATGACTAGGATTACATAAATAAGTCTTTATTGTGTTCAATATGTTTTATTCTGTCTAAATGAGTATCAATTTGGGAAAATTTAGTGATGATTTTGAAATTTTTAGTAAAACATTCTTTCAAAAGTAGCTGAAATTGCCCTTTTTTCGCAACGTTTCTGATAATAAAAAATATTCCAGCGGTAAGAATTTTTTCTTTTTTGGTATAGACATAGTGCTTGTTCATACCTACAAAAACAAAAAAAGAAAAATATATCAAACCAAGCGTTTTTCTTAGTTATTAGTAAAAATTGGTTTACTTTTTGCAGCTCTGTCCGAAATTGTTTCGCTACTTTTATCCATTTTCTTCCTTATTACCAGCTTTAGATAATAAAAAGTGTCATCTTTTGTGTCCATCTGAAGCGGACTAGCTCATAAAGACACCACTTTGCTTTTGTTGCTCCGTTTCCTATCGCTAAGGCCACATGTTGAACGCGTAACAGAAAGCGAAATGTACCATCCGAGTACTATTACACTTTAATTGACCAAACAGAGAAAATTGAAATAACCGAAAAAGGTCTTGTCATTTATCAACCAAACATTAACTAAATGTAAAAAATACATTTGCTGAAAAGACCAATTGACCAAACGCCAATCGACAGATCGCTCCGCCCAACATAGAATTTAAGACAAACAATGGGGAAATGATCGTAAATAGGGAACTATTTTATCCAGTTAATCGTGACGTAAATTCGGACAAACAAAATAGTATTTCGTATGTGTTGTTATAAAATCTCGTAACTACGGCTTGATTTAAGCCGTAGTTACGAGATTTTATAACAACACCGACGGTTTATCAAAACATAACAGGTAACTTAGTCTATTGTTAGCACAAAATTCTTTGCCATTGGCATGTCGATTGTTTTGATAGTCAGTCGATAAATCGATACAATAACACGTGCAACGAAGAACAATTGGGGCATGACATTTTTCTAATCGTCCATTGGCTAATCGATGTTTTTGATTGACAATCGGCGTTTGGTCAATTACTGAAACAGCTTTATTTCGTTATTTTAGGATATGCGCAGTAAGTTGCGCAGTAACAACTGGAGGATCTGTCCTTAAGAATTGCTGGCATTTTTCAAATTTCGCCGCTGGCTCTTTGGTGCTAATGATGGGCCGCATACCTTAAAGACGTAGTAACCATGCCTCGTTTAGGAAAGGGTTGAACTATGAATTGGCCAGTCATTCATAACAATATTACTGCGAAACAATCAACTCTAATTTAGACGGGATATCTGTTTTTATGTGGTTAACCCTTACCCAAACGGCAAAATTTTAGGGTGGTCAAAGTCCAAAATTGTCACAAATGACAAAATGGAAGTTAGAATTTATGTTAAATATGGCAAAGAAAACATTGAGACAAAAGGAGAAACTGCTGGATATCAGCAGTTTCTTCTTTTGTTTCAATGTTTTCCAAAGCCTTTCCTATTAGGGGCGTCAAAACCAGGTCTTGTTTGGGAAATGGTTAACTCAAGGTCGAATACCTTTCTTGTAGTATTTTTTATATTTTTCCCCCTTTTTTCTCCGCTGTTCAACATTTCACCAAGCATCTGACTTTGATCACTGTGGAGAATCACGTGACCTTTTTATATATTTTTTTATTAATTTTGGTCGTCAATAACTTTTTGTCAATTGACTTTAAATTGATCTACAATATCGTCGTTGTAAATGCAAAACCTCGTATCTCGGTTTTGGAAAATTTTAAAGGGGAGGGGAAAAAGTGTAGTTACTTTTCACAAACTGAAATGTCCTACTCGAAATTTGGACATATTGTTCACAAATAATGTGTCGATAATACCAAGTACAAGTACAAAACTCTTTATTGACTCTAGGTACATTGTTGTACAACATGAGACATGTATAAGATTATCATACTAGTAATTAACATAATCCAATTGAGGTGGAAACTTGAATAAGATTATCATAATTAACATAATCCAATTGAGGTGGAAACTTGAATAAGATTATCATAATTAACATAATCCAATTGAGGTGGAAACTTGAATAAGATTATCATAATTAACATAATCTAATAAAGATGGGAACACGTGATTTTGTCCTACAACCTTTTTTAGTCATTTTATTATTATTTTGGCCTGATATTTGCGTGGCTTTATTTTGGGAAAATACATAGACTACAGCATGCCATAATTTTGGTCATATAGGCCTAACTGTGATTGCAGAGGGTGCATAAGCATGGATCAGGCTGTGTGTCTGATTGCACAGTTTGATTCATCCCCGGGCGTCCTATGCTACTTGATGTTCATTGACTTTCTATTTGAAGTTCTGGCTGTTGGATACCCAGAAAGCGCCCATGCCGGTCAGGCTGTACTGGTTTGCAGCCTGATCAGCATGCACGCTGACTGTCCATTGACTAGTCAAAATATCTCAAAACCTGCGAGAATCGTCTACACAGGGCACACAAGTTTGTACTTTGAAAATCGCATCAATCGACATGAGAGGTTTTGCATTTACACCGACGATATGCAACTAATTAGCCTACTGGCGTTTTCGAACATTTTCTTCTTCAAAGCAAATTCAAAATGGCCAAGTATCAAATTATTTTTTGACGATTTTCTGAAATTCTAGTGTAACGTGATTACCTGACGTGACCTGCATTTCATGGTGTATCACAATTCGTGAATGACTTTTTATAAGGTGCTGTATAAAAGATCCATCACACAGAGCAAACCCCAAACATCTTCCCACCTTCCTTATCTGCTTCAGCACGGTGTATAATCACGTGACTCAGAATTTCCGATAATCTTCAATATCTTTTTCAATACTTGACCAATTTGAAATCGGTTTGAAGCAGAGAAGGTGGGGAAATGCCAAAGATAAGCTGGACGTGTTTGATTTTTGAAAATTCAACTGATAAAAAATATTGAAGATAAACCTAAATTTTGATTTATCTTCAATAACTTTTTTATCAGTTGATTTCAAAAAGTCCATCTTATGCGTGACGTCTGTCCACATTCTCTGCTTCAAACCGAATTCAAATCGGTCGCATATTAACAAAATTATTTAAGATTTTCGGAAAATATTGTATCACGTGATTATCCACCGTGTTCAGGCTGTTTTCAAATCGGTCACACATTAACAGAATTATTGAAAGTTTTCTAAAATAGTTGTATCACGTGATCCTATGTCATGTTGTTGAACCATGATTTTGCACGTGAATTTTCCAGATTTGCTCGTATATATCAATATTGTTATTTCTTGATATATTGTCCAGCAAGGTTAACCCGGGACAACTTAATTTTCGTGTGCAAAGTCCGTTAGCTGAGTGTCTTAACAAAACATTGCCGAAGTGGGGTCATTACATATGCAGATATCCCGGGTTAACCTTGCTGGACAATACTCATTCAAATAACAAAATGCAGATGTTAAACAACATATCTTTTCTGAGTCGTCATAATCACAATTTGTTTTTCCCAAACAACAAAATTTAAGAGTGATCCACTTCAAAAACTCTCATAAATGACAAAATGGGTGTTATTGAAGATAAGATTGTGTAAAATGGCACAGAAAATATTGAGACAGAAGGAGAAACTGCTGGTTATCAGCAGTTTCTTCTTTTGTTTCAATATTTTCCCAAGCATTTTCTATTAGGGACTTGTTAGGTCTTGTTTGGGAAAGGGTTAAAAGATCCATCACACAGAGCAAATCCCAAACATCTTTCCACCTTCCTTTTCTGATTCAGGCTGTTTTCAAATCGGTCACACATTAACCCTTTACCAAACGACAAAATTTTAGGGTGATCCACTTCAAAAACTGCCATAAATGACAAAATTGATGTTATTAAAGATAGAATTTGTGTAAAATATGGCACAGAAAATTTTGAGACAAAAGGAGAAACTGCTGGTTATCAGCAGTTTCTTCTTTTGTTTCAATGTTTTCCCAAGCCTTTTCTCTTAGGGACGTCAAAACAAGGTCTTGATTGGGAAAGGGTTAAAAGATCCACCACACAGAGCAAATCCCAAACATCTTTCCACCTTCCTTTTCTGATTCAGGCTGTTTTCAAATCGTTTACACATTAACAGAATCGTTAAAATACAGATGTTAAACGATATATCTTTTCTGAGAGTTTTTCAAAGTTGGATTTGAAGAGTCGTCATGATCACAATTTGTTTTAGAAATTGTTTATGTAAAGCAAAATTTACATTTACCCTCTTGGTTCTGAGATGCCTATTTGAAACTGTTTGTGAGAACATTGAGGCAAAGCAAGATACATGTAATGGTGAAGCTCAACATTTTGTCCTTTTGTCTCATTATTTTCTATGTGAATTTGTACACAAATTCTATCATTACCAACATCTGTTTTATCGTCTACAGTAGCTTTCAATTTGATCAGACTTAAAGTGACATTTCACAATTATTTTTACATAAATTTTACTTTTATTCTATCTGAAAGAGCGTCCAAATATTGTACCGTTTACGAGAAATGTATATTTTTTGTACTATATTTAGACAATTTGTCGTGGACAACAGTTCAGATTTATATAGAATTTGTCCTTGTCCTCAACTTTAAAGGCGCATTTTCGCTTATAGATAACAACTTAAAAAAACTGATAGCATTTCTATGCATTAGAATAAACAATCTTTGCATCAAGACATACTTTTTAAAAAAATGAAATAAATATTAAATGTCACTTTAAGCTATGCCGTTTTGTCCGCACCTTATTATGTTTTCCATGCATTTTCACACAAACACAAACACAAATTTCTCCTTTTCGCTCAACGTTTTCATTAATTAGGGACATATTTGCCAATCCTTCCCCAAACGACAATAAAGTTCAGTTTTAGAGCGGTCCAATTTGAAAGCTTCTGCAGTCGTCAAATTGGATGTTGGTAAAGAAATGATTTGTGAACAATACTGCATAGGAAATTTTGAGGCAATATATATTCTTTTGTTTCAATGTTTTGCAATGCCTATTCTTTTAGGTGCGCAAAAACCAGGTCTTGTTTTGGGAAAGGTTAAGGGACAAAACAAAAAGAAACTTTCGAAAATAATGTTATAAATATAAATAAAACTTACTGTTTGAGAGTTATTTCCACAATTCAGCATCTATCTTTCTCTCTGTATTTATATTTGTTAATATGAGGAAGTACGTATACGTATAAAGCGGATACATTTTACCTTTAATCAAATCTCTGCTTTTCAACAAAAACCTCGTAACTGCAGCTTAAAATAAGCTGCAGTTACGAGGTTTTTGTCGAAAAGCGACGAAACAATCCTAAATTTAGACGACCTTGGGGGAAAATGATACTTTTTTGTGGATTGATTGATGGAAAAGAAAGTATTGATGAGCATATTAATATCAGTCGAAATATCATATTTCAAAATTTCTTAAACTCAGGAAAAACCCAAAGCCATATTGATGGCATTTCCTTGCACGATTTAGTCGACTGGTATTTTGTGATAATGTTGTTTATATCATTCGATATGATATTATCATCTTTCAAAATCACGAAAAAAGAAGAAAAAAACACACACACACAAAAAAAAAAAACAAAAAACAAAAAACAAAAAAAAAAAAAAAAAAAAAAAAAAAAAAAAAAAAAAAAAAAAAAAAAACCACACACACAAAAAAACTCGGAGGTCAACGAAAGCAAGTCCTTGCCTTACAGTTAGGCTATTTGTCAATCTCTATATATCTTGTTGGTGGATAAGTCGATTTTCCATTTTCACAAACCTTCTCTGCCCCAAAGCAAATGGATCTTGCGTCTGTCCCAAAGCAAATGGATCTTGCGTGAAAACGTCATGTCAATAAAACAACGATTGTACGCTTTTGATTACTCTCCATAGCCGAGGTCTATTGATTAACCATCAAGTTTGACCTCTGCCGTTTTTGATACATCAACAGCCTATTTTGGTCGTCATAATCTAATTATAGAACATCATTTGAATTATCGAATCAAAAACATTCAGTTTTATCTCGCATGATCATTACGTATGTCTTACGTCGCTTCTATTTTTGGCTGAAGCCGGTAACATTTGAATTATCGAATCAGAATCACTCAGTTTTATCTTGTATGATTACGTATACATTACGTCGCTTCTACTTTTGGCTGAAGCCGGTAATTTGAAGCGTCAGCCAATGAAAGTTTGTATCAGAAATTTCAATTGTTTTGTTGTGTGTAGCTAACGATTGGATACCGAAATCTCGTCAAGGCCCCGAGATTAGATGTGAAATGACCCCGCGGGAACAGAGCATCATTCTATCATAATGGAATGAAGAGAGTATGTGCTCTGTTCTTAAGGGAGTAGCCTTTGATATGGTATTCCAAATTGACATGCCATGACGGTAACTTTTCGTGCATTTCTAAATTGAGCTGAAACTGCTGTTATTCTTTGCGACTAGATATATAATAGTAATGACGTTTCCACTTTGATACCATTATATCTTTCGGAAAATTGCTTTCTGTTGAAATGACTGAAACTCGAAAAGTCTAATCTCTTTTACAATTGGTTGAATTACATGTATATTTTTACATTTGCGTCCTTTTGGAGCATTTGTGGTTACTAGTAGAAGAATGTTTTGTTGTACATACATTTTTCTATGCAAATGTTTGGGGATAATAACCTTGGCAGAAACCGGATTTCATATAAAATAGACGAAACTACGCTAGTACAGAAGATAGATGAATGAACAATGATTTATTGGCATGCTCTACATTGTGAAAACAATTTAGCTGGGGCAGAGAAAATGGGGTAACTTTATTTCACATGAGACCAACTTCGATCAAGATCAGCCGGCGCATATGCACAGTCTGATCATGATCCATGTTATTCTCTTGTAGCTCAATTATTATACTTTATTGGAAGTTTTTATCCCTTAACCCTTTCCCAAACAAGACCTGGTTTTGACGTCCCGAGGAGAAATGGCTTGGGAAAACATTGAAACAAAAGAAGAAACTGCTGATAACCAGCAGTTTCTCCTTTTGTCTCAATATTTTCTGTGCCATATTTCACACAAATCCTATCTTCAATAACTTCCATTTTGTCATTTTTAACAGTTTTTGAAGTGGATCACCCTAAAATTTTGTCGTTTGGGAAAGGGTTAAAAGACTGTGTTCATACACAAGCCTATCGGGATTCACATTTTTACATGATGCTATAGGGGCATTTTTCCAGATGCCGGCTAATTAATTTCTTGCAGTTTCTAAGTTATTATTTGAATTCTAAAAGAATCAATAAAAGACAAACTAGTTTAAGAGTTAAGAGTCCCTTTCGACATAAGGTGGGTTCACATTGACGAATTTTCTTACGATTCCTTACGAATTGGACATTCGTAATCACATTGCCGATAAGTTCACGTATTGTTACGATTTAAGGGAATTTAAAGGACGGTTTACGTATTTCTACGACTAGTTTACGGACTGGTTACGGATTATTTACGAATCAATAGGAGTATTACCGACTTAGTTACGATTGTTTACGAGTCCTTTGTTATTATTTTGTTGTTGTTGTAAGAGAGAAAACCTCGTTTTTGAAAATCTGACATTCGACAAGACGATATGACTTGCGAACTAAATAATTTTGGATTGCACCAACAATTTCTTCAAAACAATTAACCTTTTCCCAAACAAGACCTAGTTTTGACGTCCCATGGGTTGGGAAAATATTGAGAGAAAAGAATAAATTGCTGATAATCAGCAATGCAATTCTATTTGTTAACTCAGAATTTTCTCTTCGATAACATACAAAGTTTACACTTCTTACATAAATAATTGTTTTGTCTGTAACTCCTTTCAAATCGAAACAACAAAAAATCTTGCCGTTTGGGAAAGAAAACTTAAGTGCTTCTACCGGAATAACCCTCATACTACCGTATTGTGTCATTTATGATCCCAGACATATATTTATGAATGCTACATTCAAAGTTGTTCTCCGATGCACGTTTACTTTTTTTTGTACTTTTTCAATCTTATATTCCTGGACAATGAATCATTTTTTCTTGAACATCGAACAACGTTTGAAGGACTTATCGTCAATTTTTGTGATGGGATAAAGAAAAAATGACCCCAGTGCATATAAACACATTGAAAAAAAAAGGCTCTTAGTCGTCATTTTATAGCAAATCCAATTGGAAATCGTTTGACGTTTAGCAAAACATTAAATAGTATTTCCTCTATCATAAATTATATTTGTTATCAATTTTGAATCGAAGTATAGTATATGAGCAATGATTTCGAAAAAGTGTACTTATATCATGTAAGATAAATATTTATCATCTTAAGCCTCTGTATATACACAAGGTCTATCCAGGACCCACGCTGTCCTCTCGCAGCTACTCCAACAAACATAACCCTCATCAGGCCCTTTGTGGAGCCTGATCTGTTTTAGTATCATTCTCGGAATCTCATATCATAACTGCCCTTTTTAAACATCCCGGCTCGTTTATATTCGTAAACTTGCCGTATTATATTCGTGAATCACTTACGGGTGATTTGCGATTAACTAAGAGTCATTTACGATTGAATAACGGAACATTTAATCCGTGGACATTCGTGAGAAATTTTTCGACATGTCAAAAAATGTCCCCGTATGAGCACGAATCATTAAGAATATCACCGATTCATTGCGAGTTGTTTACGAATGCATAAGAGTTGTTTACGAATACTTGCGGTTATATACGATAAGACTTTCCGAATGGGCGACTCAAAACGAAATCTATGAATATGCACGATTTCTTTACTATGTCTATTATTTTTTTGGTTGTAAATGATAAGATATAACCTCCATATCATCATCAAGCAGCTGACATTGAGAAATAAAGCATTTTATACTTGCGAGTTATTTACGGATGCCAGCGTATTGTTTACGAATGTTCACGGATGGCCTACGAATGTCCAATTCGTAAGGATTCGTAAGGAAAATTCGTTAGTGTGAACCTACCTATACCTTCTTAATTAATTCGCATGTATTAACCGTTGACCTATGCGTACTTTAAGCCTACCCGAAACGAAAATCTCGTAAGGGGTGTTGCCAAATAGTTAACCACGCCCCCTTCAAAGGGAGATTACTACGAAGCTGTCTAGTAGTTTCTAACTTATTGTTTAAATTCTTAAATAATACTTTAAGACAGAGAAGTTTTAAAGAAGTGTAAGAGCCTTTTTCGATATGCATTCTTGATTTATTTGCATGTATTTAGTCTTGACAAACGTGTACTTTAAGGTATACAACCCATCAATAAAAACACCACTTTCTAGCCATACGAAATGCATCAAATTACACACACTTGTAAATACACTTCACATAAGTTGATTCACCGTGCCTACATAGATGTCTACAGTGGTATGGTAAGAAATCAATGTAGCCGGGTACAGGCATTTGGTGATAGTTATATCGTGTGGCAATGTCGACATGTGGTTCGGTAGCTCAGTGGTTAGAGTGTAGGAACGGTATTCCTAAGGCCATGGGTTCGAATCCCGGTCGAGCCACGATATTTTTCACCATCTGTTACATCAACATTATGCCTCAGGAAGAAAATTATTCACAAATATTATTTACTCTGTATTCATATGAAAGAGATGTAATCTTGAACATTTTTGTCAAATATTTCCAAAAGTTTGCATTAATTCAAAATTATAAACCGTTGAAAATGCTTATGTTTGTATTTAGAATGGAAATGCAACACAGTAAAGGAATTACTGGCACTTTTCAAATTTCACCTCTGCCTCTTTAGTGCTAATGATGGAGTGTATGAGTCAATTTCAAAATTCGCAGGTTTTCTTGTCCACGTGTGATAAATTGTACATTTAAGTAATCAAATAAACATTAATGTTAAAAATGAGTAGATACCAATGCAATTGTGCTGATTAAGCATAAAAATATAACATGTTACATGCTTTAGTGAGATATTTTACATGTTATATGGCCTGAAATGTGTAAACTTGCTTTGTCCCACTGCTACCCTCATTGGTTTTGACCAGCAAAGATAACGACTTTTAACTGTAATTGAAACACTTTTCTGGATTAGTTTGCATGACAAAATGTAAAATTACTCTATAAATATACCAGTTACCCAAATGATGTTATGTAAATGGTATAAAAATCATTATATATCCTTGTCCCACAGATTTTTGTCTTTGGTGTTCCAGTGTCTAAAAGGTCAAAGAAAGAAAATCTGAATTAGACGTAGACACAAATCATCTACCTCCTTTTGAAAAGCTACCGTAGGTTCATACATTAAAATTGAAAGAGGAAGGATTTATTTTGTGTCTTGTTAATAAATTGAAAAAGAAGGCGATGAACCTGTATGGTACTTTTTTTCTTTGTCTTTGGGATGACGCACCTGATTATACTTTGCAAGGCACCTTTTTATTAGATATTTGTCCGGTATATCTGACTTTGAGAACAGTAAATGCTTTCAATAGTAGATTTAACAAATATCCTATTTACACGTTTATTTTTGCAAATTAGTGTAAAATTGTCCTTGGTGTTCCAGTCCTTGGTGTTCCGGTGTAAGCACTGGAACCCCAAAGACAAAAATAAAATGGCACTGAGGTATGTCATATTGCATGGATCAGATAGATATTGTTAAAATAAGGTAACCTACCAAATTTCAGCTTTGTTCATGTAATAATTTTAGAGAAAATGCCAAATTTAGGTTTCGCTTGATGTTTGAAGTGGAGTTCCATGTTAAGGGTCGAAAATGACTTTTGGGAATGTCTGAATGAATGGAGCAGATAGATATCATTGAACAAAAGTTACTTACCAAATGTGAGCTTTCTTTGTCAATTCTTTTTAGAGAAATGCCATTTCAAAGTTTTGAACTGACAGACAGGCTGACAGAAGGTAAATGTTAGAACAATATTGCCCTAATTTTTTATATTGGTGCATTAAAATCCTATATTATAAAACACTAACTATATCTCATTGCATTCTTATATCTTTCGACTCATGCTGTGTTACTAAATTCATATCTTAAAGGAAGTTAGATTTTACTATCAACTGGAGGTTAAGCTTGGACGTTTCATTGGCATTTTAATTTGGCAAGCGTTCTGATGTGCATTCCGGGAATCGGAATCAAATGGGACAAATGTTAGCTGCCAGTTTCAACATAAATCAATGCAAAATAAACATGTTAAAGTAAAGAAAAAAAATGATTTTCTTTGGGGTTATGTTGATGTCTTTGGTGTTCCGCTAATGTCTTTAGTGTTCCGGTAATGTTAATGTTAATGTTTCCCAAGAAAACTGATCAAGCAAATGCATCGAAAGTACTAGTTATATAAAGCAAATTGGACATATTGATTTTGACGATTGAAACTTTTCAGGACATTTGGACTAAAATAAGAAATTTTGAGACTAAAATGTTTGATTTTTTCCAACTTTAGCAGCCAGAGATAAATTAATGTAAATTATTATGTAATTATGCATCCAAAATGGTTATTTTCTATTATTTATTAGCTATTGACCTTTTAAGATGTAATTTGGTGAAATAAAATGTGAACTATCTTTTAATTTATATTATTTTCATACCTTTATTTAACCGGAACACCAAAGACATTTTTGTCCGGAACAAATTGTTAATTACCGATTTAGAAGCTACATACCCACAATTCAGGGTGGAAAATGATTTGAAACATGTTATTAAGAATCTACAAACAAATTAAGAACACAAACATTAAAATATTTGATGATTATTTTTCATGATTTACTGGTCTAAAAAACCTGCGAATTTTGAAATTGACTCGTATACGGCCCGCCTGGTATGAATAGGGTGTTGCCAAATCACTCACCGCGCCCACTTTAAATAAAGATTAATTCAAAGCTCTCTGACAGTTTCCACCTTATTTTTTAACAACAAAGAGAATAAACAAAAAATAAAACAGGTTTACACAAATAAAAAAAAAACTTTTGCGAAATGAAAGCAAAATTTATGTCGAATGACCAAAGTCAACATTATACTTATTACGGGTCGTCGCATAATCAACTGAAAATTCTTAATCTTACTTGGAGAGGACTGTTGAAAGTGTTAAGCATTATATCGAATGCTACTTTCTTTGATATTCTAGTCTTTCTGCGTCTGTTATTTTGTTATAGAGTATTTTTCGCTTTCATTTGGAGGACTACTACAATCACGGTGGATAATCACGTCATACAATCTTTTCAGAAAATCTTCAATTATTTTGTAATTACTGGACCGATTTGAAATCGGTTTGAAGCAGAGAATGTGAACAGACGTAACGCATTAGATGGACGTGGCTGATTCTTGAAAAATCAACTGATAAAAAGTTATTGAAGATAAACCAAAATTTTGGTTTATCTTCAATAACTTTTTTATCAGTTGATTTTGATATCTTTCAATATGGGCTACGCTATAATAAATTGAATCTATAGTTTCTATTTGAAATATAAACGTTACATGCTCAAAGACATACATGGAAAAATCGACGGAGACCAACAACGCCTGTCACAATTAATGTACCGGCTTATTTTTGTTTCGATTTGTATCAAATTGAATATTATGTTCGTATATCTATTACGACATACACGAGCCAGGCACTAGATGTGCACGCCCTGCTATATTAAACTATTTTCATTTTATCTTCTGCAAAGCAAATTGATTTTTCTTATTGACGAAGTCGTCAGATGGTATTGTGAAATGATTCGAAAAGATTGCATGATTTTAACCGGAAACGCTAAATACACTATTTACCCTTTGTAAGACTGCAAACTGTTGACTAGATCTACTTAAGGTAGAATGCCTCTAATGACTGAGATCCGCGCGACGTCGGAATTGTTCGGGCGCGATTGAAAACGTTCAGCGGTTGAACTCTCGACTGCCGAATGCTCACGGTTGCTCCCGAAAAAGTTTGGATACGTAACGACGCCACTCGAAAAAAACCCTTTTATATAAAGCAAGGTAAATAAAATGCTAGTTACCATTTTTTTCTTTTGTCTCTCAATATTGTACCAGAGGAGCGTTCTCTTGTGAGGATGCCATAATACAAATTAATTGTGGGATATTGTAATATTTTCGGTTAGACTTCCACTCCCCATTAGAAAAGCTTCCAAAACTTTTATGCTCATAGGAAGTGCTTTCAAGCTTTGAAAATGCCAATTTTATCCATTGACAAATTACAGTATCTAGTGTTATGAGAGAGAAAAAAGAATTTAATTTAAAGTTGACATTTGTTATGTCGACATCGGATAAGTCAAATTTCCACCTAAGTCGAAGTGGAAATCTAGTCCCGTCATCCTCTATGGATATAAAAAAAAATCCAACGAAATAATCTCTTTATAAATATAGCCATTAAAATATAGTAGGAGAATGATAGAAATTGCTCGTGTCGAACAATTATGAACACACTTGACTACCAACAAAATTGGTCAAAATGTTGTTTAAAAAAGAAACTGGACCAAATCGGTTTACTCGAACTCCGGATATGTCGAGGTATTTTGACGATCCATACGACTTCGACACAACGAGTGTAGACTGTATATCAAATAATGAATTGATTGATAGATCTAGACATTTCTTACACTAGTAAACACGGAGCAACCAATTTCCAACGTTAAAGAAATAGATAAAGGCATGCGTATAAATTTGCCACCGTGATACAGAAATGTTTTAAATAAAAGAATCGGGGCTCATCCAAATACCGGTACATGCATTGGAAAATATAATTATGCGTTCATTCAACCCATTTAAAAAACTTTGCTTCAGTTGGCTACCAAAATTGGAAAATCCCTAAATGATCGATTGAAAGCACATTTACTCGTAGCGACGTGAACAAAAAAACTACAAAAAGTTGTAAAAGTTAGAAAAAATGAAGATTGATTTAAGCGATTTATAATTAGAACTAATTAATTATGTGATGAAAATACATTCACCTAGTTTTCGGTCAAACGTTTCAAACGTTACATTATTTACATACCTGATAACGTCGATTTGGAAAAACCCAATATTCTATAAATAGATCACACACTTCCTTACAAATGACGTCACTAAACAACGTTGACCAACGGCAAGACCTCGTCGTAAATAAAACTGTTCGTCCAGTTATGTCCACACGTGACTTTTCGTGGTGAAATTTGTGTTGAATCCGTTTTTTGGTTCATCTCAAGGAACTACGATTAAAAAAACAACATCCTGGGTCGTATTCACCAACACATTTCTGAGTTTATTTTCTGTTTTCAAATTATATAACAAGCCATCTGATTGGACGAGACGCATGTCTCGGCCAATCGGATGGATTGTTGTGTAATTTTCAAATGTACACTAATGATTAGACAGGTTAGTCTATAGAGAATACCATCCCTGGTCTAACGAGAAAATAGTTCACAGCGTTACGTTGGACCTACGTCCTGTTTATAAAGACCAAGATAGCCTAATTGTCAATGGGCGATTCCAACCGCGTGACTTCAATATATCAAACAACGTCCACCCACTGTTAATGTTAAATGGATGAAATTATGTTATTTGCTTGACGTAAATTCGCTTTAAATAATCGAGCACAGAGCATTGCCACATTGGGGAATCACGCGACGCAACAACAACAACAATTGCAGAAATATTTTATAATTCTGTTAAAACGTAGGCTAACCGATTTCAAAATTGTTTGAAGCCGGGGGTATAAAGTATCATTGATTTGTACAATGTAATTGATCTTTCAAACATCACCTAATCAAAAACTTATTGAACATCAAACGAAAGACTCTGATAAACATTGTTGAAAATTAAGAAATTGAAAGCATTGGTTGATATACATTAACACTACTCTTGCAAAAGCTCTAAACTTGAAGAGACGTGATTTAACCCTTTCCCATATAAGACATGGTTTTGACGTCCCTAATATAAAAGGATTTGGAAAACATTGAAACAAAAGAAGAAACTGTTGATAACCAGCAGTTTCTCCTTTTGTCTCAATATTTTCCGTGCCATACTTTACACAAAAGCCTATCTTTAATATCATCCATTGTGTCATTTGTGGCAGTTTTTGAAGTGGATAACTCTAAAATTTTGCCGTTCGGGAAAGGGCTAACCCTCTCCCAATGCAAGACATGGTGCCGATGTCCCAATGATGACTTTTTTATTCCAAAATATTGAGGCAAAAGAAGAAAATGTTGCTCAAAAGCACGCTTTTTACTGAATATCTTTTGTGCTGAATTGTAAACAGTTCCCCTCCTTATTAATTGCCATTAAGTAGTCTGCAACATCTTTCAAATAGAAACAGTCCAGTTAAGCCCGTTTGGAATAAGGATAAGTAACAAGTGGCGGTCCACAAATATGTAATAACACCGCAAAATTGTTGTTTACGACATTACGGTCACGTGACGCTGGTGTAAATCGTGATCTGCTATCACGTGATAGTTTGAAAATATTCAAATGAATTTTGTCATATTTTGTGTTGTTGCTGCTGTTGCTGTTATTGTTTGAAGAAGGAAATATTGCGGAGGAAGGAAAAAGCAGGTTATCAGCGGGATATTACACTGTTGAAAGTGATGTTAAGCCCGACCCTATCAAGCTATGGAGATCTGACACAATTATTTGGAAACAAACATTTAGGAGAATGTTATTAAATCAAGAAGTATGAGCCGAAAACCGCTTTAGACTTTATAAGAGCAAGATAATTTGAATATTTCGATTTTCATGACAGGGTTCCGTTCCGGGTCTACTTATTGGATGTTTTGTTAACGCCTCGTTTTATTGAGAAATAGCTTGAATACAAGTCTCTTAAAAGAGACACTACATTCCCATTTCTTGTTTAAAGTATGTCTTGATGCCAAAATTGATAATACAAAAACAATAGATAAATTGATTAATGAAATATACATTAGCATTTATAGATCTAAAGAAATTCAACTTTGATTATTTTGAAATTTAATCCATTTTTAACGTAACGCGACAAAAATACCGACGTATCGTAGAAACATGTACATGACGTTCCGGGTCCACTTAGTGCAGGTTTTTGTTTATGTCTGTTTCAATTAACCCATTACCATACAGTGATTCTTTAAGATTCCCTTGAATTTAATGGCTTTAGAAGACATTGTGGAAAATGACGAAATTGCTTGTGACAAGCAATTTCTTCTCTTCCCACAATGTTTCTATCTAAAATGACCATTGTTTCATAAATTTCATTTACTTCAAATTGTCGTCTGCAACATCTTGAATTTGGAGCAGTCTAAAATTTCGTCGTTTGGTAATGGGTTTCAATACCAGCCTGTATACAAAACGGACAATTAAAACCACAGATAAGAAGGGGGATATGATAATCTATTTGAGCTGGGATTTAGAAAGGGGCCATGATAGCATATGAGACCACCATCTTTCTAGATCAGCATGTACCTAATAGAACAGGTTCATCAGGCTTCCCGGCTCGGCTAGTATCCATTCTGATATTTGACAAAAAGTCATATCGTCGGTGTCAATGCAAAACCTCGTATGTCGATTGTTGTGATTTTCAAAGTAAAATCTTGCATGTTCAGTTAAGACAATTCTTGCAGGTTTTTGGGATATGTTTACTTATCAGTATTAATGACACATTATATATGATAAATATGTCCGAACTTCAAGTTAAACAATTCAATTTCGGAAAAAATATTAAACTTTTCTCTTCCCCTATTAAGTTTTCCAAAAAAAAGAGATTTTTTCATTAACACCGACGATATGTCTCTCACCTATGTGTGTGAATCATCTACGCGAGAGAGAAACTGGAGGCCCGGTTTGGAAGCAGTGGTTGTTCTTGTGAGAGAAAGACCGGGACCAACGGCTAAGTGCTCAGTCGCCTTGATATGACCATACCAGTTGTAAACGGCGTTAAGCCAAATTCATCAGGACCCATGTTGATCCATTGCAGTTGCTTTAGTGGATGAAAAACTTTTAAGAGATCAACTTGGATCTTGATCAGACAGTACACAGGCTGATCTGATCCATGTTGATAGCAAATGCCTCAATGGGCCTTTCTACAGACGGTTTATTTATACCACTGTATTAGTGTATAGTCAAAGTGATTTCTATGAGTATATAGCTCAAAATAAATGACCTGGCAGAGCAATTCTAGCTAGTAGCCAGCATTGCTCTGCCAGTTCGTTTATTGTGAGCTATACAAAACAAAGATTTGATAAACAATAAATCGTCGATTCCGATTTAAAATGTAGTAACTGCAACATGACACAACTTTAATTACAACGTTTTCGAACATAAACTACGAAGTTGTACAATCTGTGTCTTGAATAGAAATCATATCATCTGCTCTCAGGGGGGCTTTTCAATTTTGGATCAGGCTATGCGTATCCTTTAACCCATTACCAGACGACAAAATGTTTAGGTGGTCCAAATTAAAAGATCATTCAGACGGCAATTTCCAGTGAATGATATTAAAACGATTTGTTCTTTTGTGATAGAAAACATTGTGGGAAATAAAGAAATTGCTTGTCCCAAGCAATTTCTTTATTTTCCACAATGTTTTCACAAGCTCTTTACTCTAGGGGTGTCAAAAATAGCCACTGTGTGGTAATGGGTTAAGGTTAAGCATTTCACAAAAAAAAAAAAAAAAAAAAAAAAAAAAAAAAAAAAAAAAATCGTAATAACCAATGTCGAAATAACGAGTGTCAACATTACAGTGTATTTGAACGGTGATCTGAAAAAGGACTGTAAGGCATTCGCGGATCAAGAGGGGTTCCGGAGTTCAAAGGAACCTTCTCTGAACACCGATTATTTCATTTCCATATAGAAATTAAGGTTCCGGAACTGTAATGGTTGTTACTTTATAATGATTTATCTGCACTACATATATGCCTGATAGTGTTTAATATCATATGTCAATCATATGTATGACAAAACTCAAATTGATTTGTTATGATGTGAATGGTAAACAATCAGGAAATGTTTCTGACTTAAAAATAATGCATTATCTTCCCTTACAATACAAATTTTACCGTATTATATGCCCTTGACTCACGAAGAAATCGGATTTCACAAAATTTGTATGGTAAACGAACTCTATTATTGTATGTTATGGATTGGATTGAATGGAGTTTTACGTCCCACTCAACTACTAAGGTCATATGGAGACGGGACCTCGGTTTAAAGTCTCATCCGAATGACTGTGTATGTTATGGAGCGAAACAATAATTGGCAACTATCTACCATTTAAATAAGTTGAAAATTTGCCTAATTTTGAAAGTATTGACAAAAAAGATATTTTCGCATTGACTGCAGTGTAAAATTTAAAGCCAGTTATCCCCCTTGGATTTACAAATTTTAGAAAGTAAGATGGTAAAATATTGTCATTTATCAATGTCCACAACACTTTTAACTTTCAAAGAGATCTATACGCTAGAGGTGTGTGTACCAAATATTGCTATTACAGTTCCGGAACCTTTCATCAAAATTGTGTAATAATCGGAAAACGAACTCATTGTTTGTATGTTCGAGCCCCCTACTTAAACATCCTAGATCTTCCACGGGGCATTTGAGACCAACATTGATTATGTGTCATCTACTGGTTGACTAATATATTAAAGACCAGCTATTTGACATACAACATTTACTAGAACTATCGACAAATATTGCTCAATGTTTGTATTTCCTACTTTGTCTATCACAAAAGGACTTGTAAATGTCTGTTTGAAACTTTCCAAGACGGCAGAACTTTATCTTTGAACGCCATTTACTATGGCGAGTTAACCACTCCCCGCCCCCGCAATCTTTATATTTTTCATAAAGGAAGTGAAATATCGAGAGAGATGAATATAAGCAGAATTGACTTGCTCGACCTATATTGATTAATTTTACTTATCAAAATTTGACACGAGATCATTCCATGAAAAATCCCACGATTTTTAGTGTGATCATTATCTTGTTTATCTTTTAATCCATTACCACACAATGACTCTTTTTGACTCTCTACAAGATAATGGCTCTGAAAAACATTGTGGAAATTGAAGAAATTGCTTGTAACAAGCAATTCCTTCATTTCCCACAATTTTTTCTACGCAGAAAGATTAAAGAGTACGAAATTTCATTTAATTAATATTGTCGTCTGCAGCATCTTTGAATTTGGAAAAGTCTTAAACTTCGTTTGGTAATGGGTTTATGTAGTACAGTCCTTTTCATGGTCATTTAGATGATTAATTGATTTTTTTTTTTATCGAACTCTGATAAAATACATGGACAATGATTTCACTCTTTGAAAATGAGAACAATCATAAAACATTACGGAAATGGAGTTTGAGTTTGAGTTTATTGGGGTTTTACGCCGTTTTCAACTACCAGGGTCATATCGCGGCGGCTGGAGCACCTACCCATGGATTCCTGTTGTTTCTCAAACCAGTACTACCACAACACCCTTACCGATCCTCCAGCTGCTCGCCCACTTAGGTTAACGATTTCAAACCCATTTGTGGGTGACAATTTTGTCAGAAAGGGTATTAGCCGGGTATCGAACCCGGGACCTCTCGTATGAGGGTCAGATGCGCTACCAACTGCGCTAGGGCCGCGGCCCTTACGGAAATGGAGAGAGGGTCAGGGTTACAATTCTTTTATCTTTTTCTTTTCTACAATCATTAGGTCTAGTAAGTGAATAAAATTCCGATATTCGTGCTAACTCTTTCACCTTAATACCTGCCGAGCCCAGTTAACTCAGTCATGTCTATTAATCCAGGGGCCGTGGGTTTGAACCGCGGCTGGGTTCTTACTGGCATTTGACAAAAGCCATTTTGTCGGTGGGGCGTCAAAACCTCGTAACTACAGCTTGAAAAAGCTGGAGTTACGAGCTTTTGACTTCCGACCGGCGATTTGTCCTTTACCAACGGATGTGAATCTTCTTGTAGGGAGAGAACAGATAGAAGCTCGAATAGCGATTAATTTTGTGCTAAAAATAGACCGAGTTTATTGTTAAGTTTTAATAAACCGTCGGTGTTGTTAAAAAAAATCGCGTAATTACGGCTTGGATAATAGGCCGGGGGCTGAGGGGGGTCACCATGCATCCCCCCAGGACAATTTTTCATGGGTACCAAATTGTTCCTTGGGATCTCTGGGATGAGAAACGACAATGTTTCCACGAATTAACTCATTCCCACTATGCTTGGGGGCGTGGTTTCCATGGTAACCCTTAGCTCATAAATGGTTCAGGGGGTAGGGCAAGAAAATCTCTTATAGCTCACTTAGTTCTGGGTGTACACTAACAATATTGGTATCAAAATGAAGCTTCGTCATCCCACTTTATATTTCAGTACCATTATGCAAATTAGCTCATTTGCATATGCATGATATTTAAGATTTAATTAGAAATTTTGATGAAATTTTCGTCATTTTTTAAAGGTTATGCCAGTAAAATAAGCCATTGCTCACTTAGTTGGTTGGATACATGGACAAATTAGGTATCAAAATAAAGCCTAGACACCCATCCTCAATTATAAGTATGCAAATTAGCAAAATTGTAAAATCCTGATTTTTAACGATTTTTTTTAAATTTCGAAAAAATATCACAAATTTCGAGATATTTGATACATGCAGTGCTTTTAAGCTTCATAGAAGGACGGAATCACTTTGTACAGGGTGTCCCAAAATATGTGTCCCCATTCTAAACATCTATAAAATTAACAAATGTTGTCACTGAGTAAAATCAGTTACACAGGCATGAAGGGGACATGATAAAGTTTTGTTTGATATATAGAACATCTATATTTACTTCGAAATTTTATTTCACAAAACGTTTTAAAAAATATGTCATTTTTAACCTTTTTGCCAAGTGACGTCAACGAGGTCATCTTTTCATTTGACAAAGTTTCTTTTTCCATGCTAAGATGATCAAATTGATCCTTTTAGTTTTGTCTTCCGTAGCCATTTTGGCTAAAATAGATTCAGTGAAAATCTTAACATCATTAAATTTTGAAAGGATGAAAATAATCACAAAAACTAGAGTTTGAAATGAGGAAAGATGTTGTTTCACTGAAAATTTGGATGATGATGCTTTAAAGGGGGACACATTTAAAACATCTATAAAATTGACAACTGTTGTCATCAAGTAAATTCAGTTACAAAGGTAAGAAGTAGACATGATAAAGTTTTGTTTGATATATAAAACATACATAGTTACTTTCCTCATATATTCAACAACACGCTTTAAGAAATTTACCATTGTTTATGTTGTTTGTCAAATGACGTCATCGACGTCATCTTTTCGAAAAATACAATGTCTCTTTCTCCCATTCTGTACTGATAAAATAATTTGTGTTTCTTCGTATTCTATGACTGTATAAGACATAGTGAATGTCTTACTACTTTTAAGATTAATGACAAATTTTTTAGTTTGAAATGAAAAGAAAAGTTATCAGTAGCCCTTCCTCTAGTTCTTACTTATTCATAATTTACCAGTGATGTCTTCCATGGCATCATTGATGTTGTGAAATATTTAGATTTTTAAAGGAAAAAAAAACTTTAAATTACACCCTTTTACGACACCCCTTGAATGGATCTCTTGTGCACAAATAGGAATGATACTTTCAATACTTTTTCACAAATTGTAATTGCCCTGCACAAATGTCTCTTCAAAAACGATCCCCTTAAAAGCACCATTTGCACCATCATCCAAATTTTCAGTGAAACGACATCTTTCCTCATTTCAAACTCTACTTTTGTGATTGTTTTCACCCCTTAAAAATTTAATAATGTTATGACTTTCACTTCATCTATTTAAGCCACAATGGCCATGGAAGACAAAATTAAAAGGATCAATTTGCTCATTTTAGCATGGGAAAAGAAAGTTTATCAGATGCCGTCGTTGACGTCACTTGGCAAAATGTTAAAAAATGACATATTTTTTAAAACGTTTTGTGGAATAAAATTTCAAAGTAAAAATAGATGTTCTATATATCAAACAAAACTTTATCATGTCCCCTTCATGCCTATGTAACTGATTTTGCTCAGTAACAACATTTGTTAATTTTATAGATGTTCAAAATGGGGACACATTTTTTGGGACACCCGGTATATGTGAAACGTCCTGTACAAAACAGAATTAAAAGCATTTTGATGTCTTTTGTATGCAATATATCGAATTACGGTATATTAAAAAGATCGGTTACCATGGCAACATATGTTGAAAATTGGTTAAATGGAGTAGCAGATGAAAGAGCTATAATTCATTAGGTCCTGAGTACCAGTAGACTAACAATTATTGTTTTAAAGTGAAGCTTAGCCATTCGTCTTTACTTGTCAGAATATATATGCAAATAAGCTAATTTGCATATTAATTACTATGAAAATTTAATTGGAATAATTAAGAGAATTATTTTCAATTAATAGGAGTGCAGCGATCAGGATAATCAGACATAGCTCACTCAGTTACTGCATGTGTACACTAACAATATGGGTCTCAAAATGAAGCTGAGACATTTAACTTCATTTCTATTGTAGTTATGAATATTAGCTAATTTACATATTTATAATTTTTTAGGTTTAATTATAAATTTAATTATAAATTATAAAATTTAATTATAAATTTTGATTTTCATCGTATTTTGGGCAATATATGTAGCAGGATAATTAGCCATCCTTGTTGACAGTGTACAGTACCAGTTTGGCTATCGAAAAAGAAGCCTAGACATTCATTCTTAATTCAAGAGATGCAGTTTATCATAATTACATAGTGCCCAATTTTCTTTTTTAATGATAATATTACAAATTTGTTACATAATGTGAATAGTCTATGTATACAGTGTTTTCAATATTCATTGAAGGACTAAATCACAATGTTTATGTAAAATTGTCTTTCAAGAATAGATCTAAGCATTTGATGTTATGATTTTGATTACAGCATGAGATTGATTTAAAGTATGCTTGAAATTGTGGTTTCCATGGAAACATATCTTATAAATGTGGTTTAGAGGTGTTTAGAAGGAGAAACAGCTATAGCCTAAGCTCCCGCAATTCTGGTTGTTTACTAAGAGTTAGGGCATAAAACAGAAGCTAAGACATCCATCATTATTTTCAGCATAATCATATGCAAAGTATCTAATCTGCATATGAATTCAAGCAATAAATTTTGTAAAATTGGTAAGGGGGTTTAGCAGGAGAACCGCATAAAGCTCGCAAAGTCTGGGTCTAGACTTACAATTTAGGTATCAAAATGAAGCTTTCCTTTTTTAACATTTAAGCAAATTAAATAACTTGCAAAAGTTAACTTGCCAATGAATTGGAATAATTGATTTCAAATTTTGATGAAATTATTTTCAATTTGTGAATACTTATGAGATTCAGATTAAAAATGGCAAGAAGTTTAAGACTAACAAGCGTTTCAGAGAAAGCCAGGATGACAAAGTTTATGATCGTCTTATGTATCACTTCGATAACTTTGTTGTCATGGATTTGTGATGAAAGATGAATTTAGGCATCAGTGTGGAAAGAAACCCATCCACTCTTTAGCATATTCAGTCAGCCGTTAATGCTATTTTCCCTTCAATTTTGCTGATCCAAGAATCTTTCAGTGAATCTGCTACTGATTGATAATCACGTGTTGCAGGCTTGGAGCACAACTCTTACAAAAAGGTGCTTGATTGATTCATTTCACAGAAGCAATCATCTTTTGTAGGTACTGTGTCCCAAATGATTCTACGGTTTCTACTGAGCAATCGTCACTCTTTGTGTCTTCATCTTTGACCAATTAATAATAATCTCAGAAAAATCTGTTTCATTACACCATCAGAAACTGTCACTCCTTCTAGAATCATATACCCACTTTGGTCTAGCATTACTTCATCTCTAATCTACCGAGCCCAGATAGCTCACTGGGTCAATTCAGGGGTTGTGAGTTCACACCAGTACCCATTCTGACATTTGTCTCTCACCAATGTATGTGAATCATCTAAGTGAGAGAGTAGCTGGAGGCTTGGTTTGGATATTGTGGTAGTAGTGGTGAAGGAAATATCAGGAATCCATGGTTATACGCTCCAGCCGCCTCTATATAACTATAACAGTTGAAAATGGCATTAAACCAAAATAAATCAAATCAACCCATCTCAAATGTCAGCTACAAGAGCCTTTAGCATGATGGTCAATAACCTGACAGTAAGTTTAAGTCACCCATCGACTATCTCGCACAGCCAATCGCATTCTCCTTTCATACAGGTTGACTTCTTCAACTGTACTCACCATCCATTATCCATCAGTGACTTGAATTGTTATAATACTCCTGAAAAACACCCGTCTCTGCAAACACAGATTGTCATTGTTTTCTCAAAAGCCATTCTCCTTAAAGTCAATCTTACAGCCTACAGAATGCTTTAACAGTGCTTTGGTTCTCATTTGTTTATCCTATAGGCTCTAACTCATCTTACTGAAACTTCTATTGTGGCAAGAGCTGTTGTCATTCAAAGGCAAAAAAATTCTGATAAAATCTGCATACAATTTCTGTTTCAAATGATATTGATCAAATTTGTATATGGACAGTCTTCAATAAAGTTATTTCCAGGTGGCAAGCAAACATGCTGTTTTCCCTTCTTTTTGCAAACTAGGTGATTAGTTATTCCCTAAAATATTTCTTTGCTCCACAGAAGCTTCTTCAGTTGACCTCTTTCAATCAATAATTGGCTTGGGCTTAAATTTTTATCATTTTTCTAATGTCCAGCCTTGTACCAGATTTTGTTGGTTCAAGTCCATCCATATCATAAGTTTTCAATTAGAATTATGCAGAAAAACAAACAGACGGACAGTTTGACATAATTAAGTACACAAACTATGAAAGTCCGATTTTTAGTAGGTTTACATATCAAATGTCATTGAGTCCTTCTAAGAAAGTTAAATGCACTGTTTAATAGAACATATATATATATATATATATATATATATATATATATATATATATATATATATATATATATATATATATATATATATATATATATATATATATATATATATATATATATATATATATATATATATATATATATATATATATATATATATATATATATATATATATATATATATATATATATATATATATATATATATATATATATATATATATATATATATATATATATATATATATATATATATATATATATATATATATATATATATATATATATATATACATGTATGTATTAAATATATGAAGACCATTTCATAAAAATTTAACACCAATTAGATCTATCCAATCTAATGTGTATGCAAAATCCAATTTGCTGAAACAGCAATTTTTTTTTCATTCTGATATCAATGATGGCTAGCATTATACAAATATACTTTGATCTAAGTGAGCTTTAGCTAATTTTAATGCTGTGCTCTCAAAAACGATGACAATTTTACCAAAATATCCAATTCAATTTGGTATGTTTGTGCAAATTCAGTATTAAATGTAATAAATATAACTGTGCTTATAAATGCAGATTGTTGTCTGAGCTTCAATTTTGACACCTAAAACTTAAGTCTATGCCCAAACTAAGTGAGCTGATATCTCTCATTTTCAAGTTACCTTTAAATAGAATAATTTCATTAATCATTGATTAATCCAATTTATTCCTAAAAATTATTATTATGCAAATTAGTTACTATGCATATAATTAAAATATGCTGCAAAATAATGATGGATGTCTTAGCGTCTGTTTTATGCCCTAATTGTTAGTACACACCCAGAATTTCTGGAGCTTAGGCTTTAGCTGTTCCTCCTGATAAATACCCCTAAACCACATTTAAAAGATTTGTTTCCATGGAAAATATGATTTCAAACACCCGGGGGTACCTGTGGTCATATTACCCACAGGTACTTCAGTATCCGATCAAATTAAAATACACCAATAGTTATCTATTTTTTATTCTGGCACTTGTTTGCTAAACATCACTTAAATAAAGACTGGTTAAACTCTCATAGAGACATAGCTTACCGAAAAACATCAGTCAAACGTAAATACTTTTGCAATTATTTGGTGGCTTAAACCTCATAGCTATTGCTTGATTAAGCTGGAAGTAAGAGGTTTCAGTCAACTAACGTGAACTTATAATTCAAGTTCATGATACATGCTTAATATTACGATTGCTTCTTACAGAACGAAAAGCTTCTTCAGCCTAAATCTTCTATCATTTTTCGCCCTAATAAAGTGTCCAAAATAGACAGGGGTGTAGTGTAACATTTCAAACTATTTGGATGGTCTACTTTCGATTCATAATCGATTAAATGTTTACCCACGGTCAAAAAGGCATAAAATGATATAAACTTGCTAAAAAATTTTTACTATAATTAGGTAAGGTACAAAACCATGTACCAGGTAAAGATTTAGCACCCAGGTACTGATGTTTCCCTTCCTGATATCCGGGAAAATGCTTAGTTCTGTTCTGGACAGAAAACTTTTACATATACTATGAGATTTAGTCCTTCCATAAATTTGAAAACACTGTATGCATAAAATATAAACAGATTTTAGATATTTCTTATAAAATTTTAAAACAATAACTAATAATTGTGCACTATGCAAATAAGATAAATTGCATTTATTTATAATAAATTCTAGACTTCCTTATGATACCAAATTGGTGCTGTACAGTACCAACACAGTAGACTACATCTTATCCTGCTGCACATATTCAAATAAAATGACGAAAATTTATTCAAAATTTAAACTTAAACCGTAATTATTATAAATATGCAAATTAGCTAATATTCATAACTACAATAGAAATGAAGTTAAATGTCTCAGCTTCATTTTGAGACCCATATTGTTAGTGTACACATGCAGGAACTGAGTGAGCTATATCTGATTTTTCTCGCTG